>BGPR01000598.1:93538-252002 GCA_013235015.1 Araneus ventricosus | reverse complement strand
TTTGGTGAAGAGTTGGCGTAGATTAAATTAGTGCAGATATTTTCTCGTTTTCAGGTAGTTTATTTTTAGTCTGCATTATGAAGTCTAATATTATTTATTTCGTGCAAAATCTTGTTTAAGCTGTGTAATTAAATTTTTTCAGCAAAAATGTGGTGTAGAGTGGAACAAAATTAAGAAATAATTTCTTATTATAACAGATAGATTATATAGTTCTTAAACGTGACGTTAATCTAATAAACTTATTCAACAATCAAAGGGTTTAAAATAATATTTTCCAATTTCCCTTTTAAAAAGCGATAGCAATATTTATGTCGTAAATGAGATTTAAAACCTACTATTATTGAAATCAGTCCAAATTTGCTGTAAAATTACTGCTAATAATTTGCAACTAAAGAGAGTCAATAATATACATTATAAATAAATATTGAAACTTAATGAAAATAACCAAACCTTTTCAAATTGAATTAAATAGCCAAACGAATTCAGGAGAAAGTAACGACTAATTACAAAATTTCATACCAATAAATGAAACTATTATTTTTTTATTAAAATTCCATATCAATAAATGAAACTATTATTTTTTATTAAAATTCCATACCAATAAATGAAACTACTATTTTTGTATTAAAATTCCATGCCAATAAATGAAACTGTTATTTTTTATTAAAATTTCATGCCAATAAATGAAACTGTTATTTTTTATTAAAATTTCATGCCAATAAATGAAACTATTATTTTTTATTAAAATTCCATACCAATAAATGAAATTATCATTTTTTATTAAAATTTCATATCAATAAATGAAACTATTATTTTTTTATTAAAATTCCATGCCAATAAATGAAACTATTACTTTTATTTGTTTATATTTTGCAAACTTAGATCTATTTGTTCTTCTTTCAGGACCTAAGCTTCACGGAACTGCCATTCCGCCTGAGCAGCTGGATCCGAGGAACAATGCAACGAAGAGAAAAATTCTGTTGGCACACAATTTCTTCCGATCCAAAGTAGAACCACCGGCCGCGGACATGCTGGAAGTGGTAATGACACGCATGATATGGGTGGGAGGGTGTTCAGAGTTAAAATGAAAAAAGGATTCGGATCCATAGTTCATTCTGTATCCACCAGGAAGTGGGGACAATTAGAAATCCACTGTTATTTTGAATGCATCTGATCAACTTTGAGATCTGTTTTCTCGGAAATGATTCTCATGAACTTGCTTCACTTTAAGGGGACATACGAGTGTTAAACATCGAAAATTTTCGATTTTATGAAAAATATATAGATTATTTCCCTGTCTTTTCTGAAAAATTTAAGACAATCGGCGTTCAAAAATTCCTATAATTATGAAAGTTATGAAGGAAAATCTATCAGCTCTTCAACGTAACCATTGAATATGGTTATATCTTTAAAGTGATATATCTCAAAATGTGTTTTTTTATATTGCGCGCACGATATCTCAAGAACTAATGAATATTTTTACATAAAATTGTTACCGAATATGTATTTTGCTATGTTCTACAAATTGAACCATGTTTTTGTTCATATTTCTCCAAATAAGTGCTTTTTGGGGGTTAGAAAAGTTGACATTTTAACTATTTTTAACATCTTTATTTTAAATTGGTATATAAAATAGAAATTAAATTTAATTGTTAATAAATTGAGGTTCAGCTTCTTAAACAGACTGTTTGGATTACTTAGATACCCAAAATATTATGTTTAGACAAATATGTTATACGTAATCATGCGCGCAAGTTGACTATCTCATTTTTCTCCAAAAATTATACCCATATTTATTATTCTCTAAAATAAATACATACCAATACGAAGGTTAGAAAATGTGTGTACTATAAGCGAAATGACAGATATTTTTCTAGAAAAAAAAATGATTTTTTGAATTGCATTGTTTCAGAAATGTAATGTATCGAATGGGGCAGTTTTCCACCATTTTTTCGAGGTTTAAGAGTCGTATGTCCCCCTATGTCTGAACTCTCCATATAATGAAGTCAGGCCACGTGATATTCTACGCACATGCGCTTGCCATCTAACATTTGAGGCCGCGGTGGCCTGGTGGTAAGGTTTTGACTTCGGGGCCGGAGGGTTCCAGGTTCGAAACCCGATTCCATCGAAGAACCACCGTGAAAGCGGGCCCGGTGCACGCCAAATCCGTTGGGGCCAAATTTCCTGCCGCCGGTGTGGTGCGGAGTTTGGAGAGGGGAGTGCCATGTCAGGTGTCGACCTCGTCATCTGGCCGCGATTCAAAATGACGAGGTCCGTCCCAAAATAGCCCTCGTGTTGCTTCAAAACGGGACGTTAATATAGCTAAAACTGAACTAAGCCATGTAACATTTAACTGCATGTTGTCTTTCACTGTGACATCACATCCGTTTTTCTTTCTGCGTATCCAAAATTGAATTTGTGGGGCGCGTTTGATGTGAGCATGAATTGACCCCATTTATATCTCTAAGGCAAAAATATAAGCGCCAGAAACATTTTCTTCTCATTTCGATTGAAAACGAACTGCTTCACACCAGCACTGTACCCGATTCCACGAAGAAACCATTTCAACTGTCGCTGCATAATTAACTCCCAATTTGTTATCTTCTAACAGTGAAGGCACCCGCCCAAATGAAAACTCGTAGCGAAAATTCGCTTCAGTAAGCTTGAGTATTGTCAAATATTTCACTTCGTATTGTCTTCAAAGCTGAGTGGCATTTCAGGAAGAAGAATATCGGAAAATACTTTCAATTTTCCAGTGTAATGGATTTCATAAAGGAAGTTTTTAAAAAAATGACGGGAGGCTGTCTTTTTCAAACAGCCGCTGATGTTAAAGGCGTAGGACTACTTGACTCGCGTGTCTCTTTTCCGATTTTCAAAATTTATTTTGCAACTACTGTTGTTACCCTTTATCTCTAAAGAAAAACATTAGTTATGTTTTTAACACATGTAGTTATAGAGATATAGGGGATCTCCCATGCAACGTTTTTTGTGGCCTTTTGGCGTGCGAATTCCTTCCCGATACCCCAATGGGAGGACGTAGTCCTACGTTAAAATTCTTCCAAGGTTTGGAGGACACGAACAACGCCATCATTAGATCTGTCCCAAAATACAACACATTAGACCCAAGGAATAGACTTTGGCTTTGAAACCTTGTCGTACTTTCTTGTTTTCCTCTATCAACGTACGCGATGCTACTAGTGCTGTCATTAAAATATCAAAATTTAGGAACTTGTGCATCAAATGCATTACAAAAATAAAGTCAGCATTTTTCATTTTATTTTCTAATCGTCTAACCTTTCATTTATTTATCCAAGGCAAAATGCTTGCCAAAGAGCTGTATCTAATCCAATAAATTCCTCAAGTTTTTCTTTAAGTATTGTAACCATGAAAAGCCAACAGATATTAGGAGATATAATCAATATCAATAATCAATATCAATAATCAATATCAATAATCAATAATCAATAATCAATAATCAATAATCAATAATCAATATCAATAATCAATAATCAATATCAATAATCAATATCAATAATCAATATCAATAATCAATATCAATAATCAATCAATTATATAATAATACCAGATATAATCGGAAAGTGTCAATAATTTTGAAGCACCGTTATAGCCAGAGATTACGAACTCCTGCGTTCAAGTGTTTTTCGAAATAAACAATTGCCCTTCACGCAATTCTACATCACATTCAAAACGGGAAACTTCAATAACCGAAACGATCCAAACCCGTCTTATGAACACTGGTTTTCGTAACTGTCAATAAATCAAAACCATCTGAGGCAGAGCAGTCTCGTCGATGCACGGAAGCACCCTAGTAACCAACTCTCGAAGTCATAACAATTGAGTAATTACGCATAATTATTCTCTCGTGCATTGGTAAATGAGCAAGTCTTAATTTTACAGAGAGGCTTTGAAATAACGCGGGATGCTATGAGCCCTCTAGTTGGTCATCTGTTCTGCGAAGCGAAGCAAATTCGATGTCCAGGGGAACCTCTCCACAAACGGCAACTTTCCATTTCAAGGAAAATTGGCCACGCACAGGCGTGGCTACTGGGAAGAGGTTTCATTTTCGGGAATACAGATTATTTATTTAAACAGGCTCTAATTCCTTATTTATGATAAAGTGAGTTTGTAGAATCATCTGAAGAAAAAAGATATTTATTTGTTTTTCTAAAAGATACAATTTGAATCTTTACTTGGATCTTTCGGCTTTTTCGGACGCAATTTTTTTTTATTGAAAAAGTGACTCTCTAATTGTTGTGTCGATATTTGTTGAGGAATGGGCAATGGTTCCCTAAAGTCGGTTGACCTAAAAGTTTCATTTGCAGATGGTCGAAACCAATATTAGCAGCTTCTTTCCGAATCAGCGCCTGAAAGACGCAAATGAACTCTTGAAAGCCCAACTCCGGTAGAGGCCGAAACTCAGTTCTCTCTTTGCATTGGGAAATGAATGTTTAATTCGATTTGATTCACTGTGTTGTTTTTGGGGTGCTTCTTGTTCTTTCTTTCATCCCTTTTCTCTAAATCAGAAGTCCTAGGTCAGAGCGCCAGTGGGGTGTCCGAGAGGGACAGAGCCCCCCCCCCCTTTCGGGGGAAATTTTTGTATCCCGTTCACGGAAAGATCTATTCAACTAGTAAATAAATAAAGATATGGCGAAAATTTGAGAGGGTAATCATCACACCCCTCCCCTTGTCCTTGCCCCCCCCGTCGGGAGGACTCTAACGCCACTCCTGGGCCAGAGAGGCGAAATGGGTGGGTTTCACTGAAGTTGAGCGGGCGACAATCTCGGCCACTCTAACCCTTTAAGGACGGCCGCAAAGGAAAACGTTCTATACCGTCTGGACGACGTTTCCCAACGCGAGTGCCTGGTTAGGGCTGGCGCACTTTTTCCTAGTCGAGCCTAATTGCACGAAAGCTGGTGTCACGTTGACGTGACAGTCGGCATCTAAATGCCACAAGAGCCGACAGGTATTTGTGACACTCGGGAGAGAATGTGCCAAGCAACTGGCACGCCCGCGTAACAGTCGTACTCAAAGGGTTAAGGGTTTGAATGGCCGTTCATAGGAATTATTTCAACAGCATGCCCGTGAACCCAAAATTCTGTGGTAAACAAAAAGCGGCTGTTAAGAGAGGTGGCCGCTTAGATAAGTTTGACTGTCGTTGTAAAGAGGGGAAAACGCGATTTCTGATTATACAGAAGATAAAACAAACATTGCACAAAAAACACTTTCAAGAAAAATTTTGGTACTGCTTACGAGGGAAAATAAGCAGATTTGTGTATATAATCGCGTTACGTAAGGAGCAATTAAATGAGGGCCATTAGAATTCGCACCCTTAATCGCCCTTTAACCCTCCTAGCGTCAGGCCCGACATATCTGAGTGAACTTTTTTCCTCTCGTAACGCCAGATCGGAGACTGTCTCGGGAAAGAAAAGTTCCATATCAGTGTCAGACCCGAGATTTTCCTTCTACAAGTTTTTCTCTCCCCCCCCCCAGGTGTCACTTGGCGAAATAATGAGAGGGAGTGTCTGTGGTCGGGGAGGGGCAGTTTGACCAAATTTTCTGAGAATACTCAAAGAAGGGTCTTCTAGCAAAGAATTCTGTCACAAAGAATCGAGGTTAGAAGTCATCTGTCACTGCCGAACGATAACAGATCTAATAGACCCCCTACGGCGCGAAAATGACCACAAAAGGGGGTTGAAATCCTTTTGTCCAAAACCTCACAACTTGAGGAATAACCTTCTCTTTTAGCGTGACAATTTGGTTAAACGTAGCAATCTGAAAGCCTATAACGGCTGTAGGGTTAAATGGCCTTTATTTTTAGCGACCGTGGTCCATTATTGAAGCTGCATTATTCGCTGACCGAAAATGCCGACTCTAGCCTGTGTGATTTTTGGCTCTCAAGAAAGTTCCGCAAAGGATTGGGATAATAACCTGATGCGGTAGCTTTAAGAAATCAAACATTACGCGCAGGACAATCATTGTCAATGCAGTGCTAACCGTAGTGGAAAATGTCGCGGGTCGCATACAGCTATTGAAAATCGCAACAGTAATCATATAGAACTGCATTTGTATTTTACAATAAACATTGTCTCGGCTTGTAAAATGCTTGCTGCTTTATGTGGCAGTTACGTATTCATTTATCACACATATTACACCTCGAGGCTACAAGATTTCCTCTGAGAGCACTTTTAGTCCTTCAAAAAACCACGTATTTCATTGCTCGCGAACAACAATTTAGTTACATCACGCTGAATAGATCGCCTGCTAGATGGCCAGAACACTTCACGTCACTTTATAGTAACCGTGTATAACGAGGAAAACTTTATATTCTTTTCATTTATAAATTACATCTCATCAGCTTTGCTTTGGTTTTTATTTGAATGTTATTTATCTTCTTAGAATTTGTTCATCGTCATGCCATAGAGTTTGTTCATTTTTTAATCATCGTGTCAGTCATAAAAGTTCCTACAAAAAATTGTCTTATTTTTAAGAGTTCGTATTAACGAATAACGAAATTATTAAAATTGATTTCAAAATCACTCCTCTTCATTCGCAATGAAAATAGTTCTCATTCATAATAAATCATTTCTTTGCAATGTCTTAAAATTGCTTTTTGATCTTTCATATCCACTTTCCTGTTACGGGATTCCAGAATTTGAAGAAATACGAAAGTGACGTCCTGAAATAATAATGTGGTCTTGATTTATACAGATGAGTATTTCTCCGCACCGTCACTGAAAGCTACTTCGGGAGGATAGAATTTTGCGGATAGGTATTCCATACAGAGTGATGTACGCCTCCCGTTTCTCTTCCGACCTTGCAGGCACATGCTGTGAGGAACTCGGGCAATAAAACAACGATTTGACGTGATGCTGCACGCAAGAGCAAACTGCGTTTTGGGTTCTCGAATATTAAGCACACGAAGTAAATCATTGCCTTGGCAATGGAATAATAGGATTTTTATTTCTTTTCTTTTCCAGCATATTTCTTTTATTTGCTTGTTGCGAAAAAGGGTTTATTTCCTTTTTTTACTTAAATACGTCTTTATTTAAAAGTAATATCGACGTTCTAGGGAGAAAAGAAGCATTCATCTAGATTCTGCGCATGCGCGTTGCGAAATTATTTCCATCTCTTACTTTCAGATTAATGCAAAGAATATTATCACTTCTAAGAAAAATAAGAAGAATTTGAACTATCGATGTGACATTTTAATAGCGCTCGGAGACTCATCAGAAGTAGACATAACACTTCTAGATTTATTTCTCACTCTTTTCATCACTGCGATTGGTATTCAATTTTTCCTTTTGTGCGATTATCACACTAGGTTACGTCTTGCCTTTGAATTTTCAGTGCCTTCCTAATCTCTTAGCATAACTCTAAAACGCTAGGAGCAGTTCCTTATAACCGCAAACGTTATAATTTTTTTTTCATGTGATATTATTGATTATTATCTAAATGCAGCCTAAGAGCAGATATTATTGATTATTATCTAAATGCAGCCTAAGAGCAGTTCCTTATAACCGCAAACTTAATAATTTTTTTGGTCTGATCATGCGATGTATTGATTATATTATCTAAATTCAGCCTAAATGTGATGATGAGTCGCATGATTCAGGAAATGAAGAGGAACTCCTTAAATTATGTACACATTGTCCGTACCTTCACGATATGAACTGTGTATACGAGAAATGTCAAGAGACGGGAATTGTGTGTTTAGAGACTTAGTTCATGAAATGTATGGAAGAGAAGACAAACACTAGTTAATTCTTGAAAAAATGGTAGCGATTGTTGCTTGAAAATAGAACATCTATAATCTTTTATCATTGGTTATTCCTCTTATTGCCCAACAATACGATTATCTTCACTAGGGGGACCAACTGTCCTCCTTTTGAATAAGTTCTGTCCTCCCTCAAAAAGTGTACAATAAATAATGTTAAAAATGTTTTCATTGTGGATTTTTCATATTACAGTGTATTCTGTATTGTTGCAATGAATTAAATATTTCTTTCGTTTACGATATTTTTTTATTTTCAATTTATTTGTGTATTCCTTTTCATTGGAAAACAGTTGGTCATTTTACTTCACGAGCTGAAATTGCATGTTGTCGTTAATATTTTAATGCAACTATTGCTTTCGCCATTTCAATGATCGAAAAATAACCAACATAGGTAATAACGGTTACTGACTATTTCGCTAGCTGAAATTGCATGTTGTCATTAATATTTTAATTCAACGATTGCTTTCGCCATTTCAATGATCGAAAAATAGCCAACGTAGGTAATAACGGTTACTGTCCATTTTATTGAAATGGAATTTATTAATGGAAATTGCCAGGGGTAAATGCATCTAGATTGGAAAAAATCACGATGGCTTGTGTAGGATACAGCCAATTCTAGGATTTTATTGTTATTATTTTGCCTCTATCAGATCCCTCTCTTCATTCCAATAATGACATTTTCTGATCAAATAAGACAATTCCTAGACGATTTACCCTTTTCTTCCATCTTTTCACGACATTCCTTCGATCAGACAGAACATGCGTTCAACAAGTGTTATTCCAAAACGTGAACGAAAAGCAAAAGACTGGATTTACTTTAAAATGAAAAATTCAGTTTTTCATTTGTGAAAGTAAATCCTAAATCTGATACGTTTGAAGGAAAGATTTCAACTGGGCCCATGGAAAATTTGATTTTCAGCTAATCAATATGATTGGTTACACAGGGAGATCAGCTATGTCCTTATACAGCTTCAGGGCTTCGAAATGAGTTTTAAGTGTATGTAGAGGGTTATTTCATAATATCTGAAAACCCGGCGTTGCTCGGGATCCATATTTTTTCATATATCGTCCTCCTGTTTTATTTTCCCTGCAAATATTGTCACTGACTTTCTCCAAGAAACGTAAATCTTCTTTGAATCCTTTCTTGTTGAATTAAAACTTTCAAATATAGCCTTTTTATCACCTTATAACAGTATGGTTTGAATGAAAGTGCGAGAAAATTCGAAAAAGAACGTTTATTTTAAGCAATATATAGTTCAACAACTAATACAGCTTTACAATGAACAAATATACTGTATAACTTGGTTATTACGAAACTTCTAAATGAAATGTTTTATAAGTGAGATAAAGAAAGTGAAATTCGCTCATGTCTCTTTTTTCCACGCTCTTCACCAGCAATTAGAACATCTGCTTCATTGCATTCTGGGAGACGGGGAACTTTGAAAAGTTCTAATGAAAGGATTATGTTCATGGAGCATCTCTTGAAGTTGTAGAATGAGTTCCAATTTTCTCGACTGGTTTCCATTTGATCTATATTCTGCCTGACGTTGTATATCTCCGACAAAGTACAATTGGAGATACAGTAAATTCTCGACTATCCGGCATTCAAGTATCCGGAAAGCTCAACTAACCGGAAAAATTAGAAAAAGAATTTTTCTAAAAATTTTACATTAGCGCGCCAAAATTTAGCACGCGCGCGCTCGCCGGAGAAGTTCCATTCACGCGGACAATTTATTTCTGGAATGCAACATCCGCTACGCACGGAGGAGCGTAGAAGGAAAAAAAAAGCAATATACGGTACTGTGACATACACAGATTTGCTTTATGGTGTGTGGGGGGGGGGAGGGGTTCTAAAGCAAAAGTGGGAACCAAAAAAATAATAAAAGGTTCTCACGTTTCGCCAAAAAACGAGACCTAAAATCGAAATAAACAACCAGAAAAAAAGTTTAAGGTACAGAAGCGGTGGAAAAAAAGCTCATGGGGGAGGTTACTCCAGATTGTTAAATCTCTTTCTTTTTCTTTATTTATTTACTCTCCGAATCTCATCAGATGTTGATTCCGATTACGTAATATAATGTGCGGGAGAATTGGAGGCGCGCATATTGCGCAATAATCCTTGCGATTTTTCAAAAGATAATTAATTAGTTTTGATATTCAATCTGGCATTTGTTTATGATCACTTAAAAGAGTTTTACTATGCTTGCTAAGTAGAATATTTTTCAGTTTCGTCGGCTATTTTTATATGTTTATATTTTTACAATGTATATATTTACGGTAAAAATTCGGCTACAGATCATACTTTTCTGCCCATCATCAAAATGTTAAATTAAAATCTTCATAATATGTTTTGTAAATACAATGTTATGGAAGATACAGAAGTGTTCTTAAAAATTATATTTCATTCACATTTCAAAATGACAAAAACAAATTATTTGGCCGAAAAAAATATCTTTAAAGAAAAGAAAAAAATGGTTACAATCTACCCCTCTTCCCATTTTTCCCATCACACTCAACTATCCGGACTTTTCAGGTATCCGGAAATCTGCGTTTCCCGAGCATGCCGGTTAGTTAAGCTTTTACTGTATCTTGGTTGTTCGTTAGTCAAAGGTTGAAGTGAACCTAGTCGATGGTATATTTGCCTTTTTACTTTAAATGTGGGCATGAATCCTTTCAAAACTTATCCGGGTGTTTGAAATTCTTAGTAAATTATTACTTGCACACCCACTCTAAGGGTGTGTTTGATACCCTATATAAACTGAATATAAATACTCTTCTAAAATAAAATCCTAATATAAATACTCTCCATTAATACTACAAATAAACTCAAACTGAAACTCAAATATGAAATAGTATTTTTCTACTTTTTTGAACAACGTTGCCATGCCAGAAACAAACTTTCAAAATATAGATAATACAAAAGTAAATAGACACTCAGATACAAAACATAAATTAATAAGGAATCTATATGTGTATAACGTCGGATGCAGGAGATTTAAATTCAAGACTGGAATTTTGACTGACCTGCGTTGCTCGAAGTAGAAATATTTTCAAGTCTAAGTACTAACAATATATAGTTCTTTCGTTGAAAGCAAATGGCCTTCGGAGCCTGGTATTATTTTTATGCCCTCTAATCATATTTTGCTTCAAAAACTGGCATAAATGCAGTAATGTTTTGTCTCCATGGCGCCCCTAAAACTGGCATC
Source organism: Araneus ventricosus (assembly GCA_013235015.1). Taxonomy (NCBI): domain Eukaryota; kingdom Metazoa; phylum Arthropoda; class Arachnida; order Araneae; family Araneidae; genus Araneus; species Araneus ventricosus. The sequence continues at coordinate 241,004 of BGPR01000598.1, read as the reverse complement.
TGCGGCATCTATACTTCTCTTACTCCCCGGTCGCTACGCAGCTTCACACTCATTAGGATCATTTAAAAGTTTGTGAAATTTAAACGAAACATCGCGTAGTAAGTAAACTAACGTCATTGGATGTTCGAGTGCATGTTAAAAGCTACGAAATAAAAACGGAAGTTAAGTGCATGGCTACAAAATAACAGCGGAAGTAAGAAGTCTACCTTGACCAAAAAAAGCAACGTTTTCTTAACTTAAACAGTGGTAAAAACACGTGAATAAAGGATTTGATGAAACAATAAATTGGTTTAAATTTGATTTTATAACAATAAAAGCATCGTTACAATTTGAGTTTAAAATTAATTTTGAAACCTTAATTACAGTTAGAGAAAAATTGTACAGCAATTAAATTGTTACCATTGAAAAGATAATGTTTTGCTCTTTATGGTGATGTAAAAATAACTTTCGTATCATAAGTATTTCAGAAGTTATTAGAGAAAAACGTCTAAAAATAGCTTGATTTTTCTTTATTTAATTAAATAAATAAAAATCTAATCCGAATTTTAAAATAATTTTTACGGCGTTAGATCTCTCTTTTGCTAATCCACCACAGCGCCAAATTTGGTCGCCGTAAGTCCAACGGTGTGGACGTGCTTTCGGACCAACATGCTTTCCTCTTTTATATATATAGGGTGTCCACACTTATCGTGATCAATAGCTAATTTCTAAACCGTTAGAGATAGACATATAGTTCCAATTGAAAAAATGCTTTAAATAAAGGGAAGAATTATAATAAATATTTTTTGAGTGAATAAATATATTCCCGAAAAAGTTACGAATTCTAACTTTTTATACGATCCCCCGGTCCTATCAGTCATATTTAATATAATATTTTTGGCACTCTAATATTTTAAACAAAAGAAGTCCCACTCTTCTGTGACTAAAACTGACCGACTTATGGAGCTTTGAATATCGCTGACTTAGACCACTTTACACCGTTTCAATAACCGTCTTGAAGACGATCCACCAATCGATGCACCGCACTTGCTAAACGAGGCCGCTGATCGGTTAAAAATCACGAAATTCGAAGATCCAGAACTCGCTCAGCTTTAATCGCAGAAGATTGGGACTTTTTTTGTTTATAATGTTGGAATGTCAAGAATATTTTAATAAATATGACTGACAGGACCAGGGGACCGTATAAAAGTCAGAATTCGTAACTTCTTCACGAATATATTTATTCACTGAAAAAAACATATATTATAATTCTCCCTTCATTTAAAGCATTTTTCCAATTGGAACTATATGTCTATCTCTAACGGTTTAGAAATTAGCTGTTGGACCACGATAAATGTGGACACCCTGTATATAGATTAAATCGATGACAGTCTACACTTTGGGAAGCGGCTTTTTCTATATCTCTCATAGTTTTCGAGATGAAAACGCTGACTTATAAAATTCGTCGGTAGGATCAATCTCAGTTGATACATAGAGCTGTATGCGCATTACTTTAGGTAGATACTACTTCCAAGGCTCTAGCTTTCTTTGTTTGAGCGGATGTAACTATACACTTTTGGTGATATATACGCCGATATAAATTCAATAAAAGTGTTTCAGTTTTATTGAGAAATAGTTTTTTTAAACGGATTTATATTTTAAAATATTAACAAGTGGAATAGTTTTTAAAGGTGAGAAGTGAAATATTTCACAAGAAATGTGTCGCTTGGCTAGCAAATGCATTTGATAGAATTTACTGCCAGTAAGAGTAAGATGGATAGAAAAGTGAAAACAAGTCTTTCGAAACAAAGTTTTACATCTGCAGTTTCATATCGTACGAAAAGTATAAGTGGGATTAAATTCTAAAATATATCTTATTTGTTAAGAATCTGTCTTGAAAATTTCAATGTGGAAGAAATTATGGGCACTCCCATTCTCTTACCTGTAGTTACATCAATTCGATTTAAAAATACTGCTAAAATATACAAATATTTATTGACAACAATTGGCGAAAGAAATCTAGAAAGAGTTTAAAAATGCCATACGCGAAATTCGCCAGAATAGTTTATTCTTTTCGTAAATACGAATTCCTGACAGTAACAAGCATAAACACTTGAACGAAACCTTTGCGAAATGCCACGTATTGCAACGTGAGACTATCACACGATAGCTTATCACTGGGAAAGGAATCAGCCATCGACGATGGCTGTCAACTTCGGTTTGTCTGTCTGAAGTTTGGGATGTTTTAAACACTTGAACGAAACCTTTGCGAAATGCCACGTATTGCAACGCGAGATTATCACACGATAGCTTATCACTGGGAAAGGAATCAGCTATCGACGATGGCTGTCAACTTCGGTCTGTCTGTCTGAAGTTTGGGCTGTTTTAAACACTTGAACGAAACCTTTGCGAAATGCCACGTATTGCAACGCGAGATTATCACACGATAGCTTATCACTGGGAAAGGAATCAGCCATCGACGATGGCTGTCAACTTCGGTTTGTCTGTCTGAAGTTTGGGATGTTTTAAACACTTGAACGAAACCTTTGCGAAATGCCACGTATTGCAACGCGAGATTATCACACGATAGCTTATCACTGGGAAAGGAATCAGCTATCGACGATGGCTGTCAACTTCGGTCTGTCTGTCTGAAGTTTGGGCTGTTTTAAACACTTGAACGAAACCTTTGCGAAATGCCACGTATTGCAACGCGAGATTATCACACGATAGCTTATCACTGGGAAAGGAATCAGCCATCGACGATGGCCGCCAACTTCGGTTTGTCTGTCTGAAGTTTGGGATGTGACTTCTTTCTTTCCATCCTCGTGCTTACGGTAGGAAATAAAGTTCGAATAAAACCAAAAGAACTTTATTTTTTAAGAGCAAGGAGAATTAAGATTTATAAAAGTAATTTCTGGATAAGGATACTTATCTGCTTAAGGTCGCAGCGAAAAATACAAACGAAAAGTATGAAGTTTGCACATATGTTGTTACATCTATGCGAAAGCTACATATTGTGATGTAATTATTGCTGAGAAAAAAAATTGCAATGTTATTTGTACAAGAATTGTAATGGCAAGGCTTAGTTTAGCAATCTGAATTTCGATGTTTATGATTCAAACTAATAATTTCCCGATTCTCAAAATTCCATATCCCTGCACTGAGAAAAAAATTCTGGCGAAAAAACCATATTTGTATGGTAATGGCATTTCTGGTAATAAAACCAGAATTCTGGTGATAATCAACAAAATTTACGGTATTTAAATCATTTGTTTAATAATCTTACTGTTCGTTCTGATAACGGTTTACGAGAATTTCTGGTTTTCGAAATTATGGCTCTTTTTACCCACCTGTTTAGTAAAATTACAACGCTGAAAAGTTAATTTACAAGGTAAAACGGTTTTCATACCATACACTTCGTTTTTTTTACGAGAATCACGATAAAATTACCAGATTATATTCTTCAGAAAGTATCGTTCATTTTACCATATGTTTGGTGATTTGACTATGCTGACCTCTCTGATATCTACCAAATACAATGGTATCAGTGCATTTATTTCTTTTACCATGCCGTATGGTAAATCTCAAATATGGCGGCACTTTGTTGGATTAAAGTAGATAACGTTCCTCCTCAAGTATACCAATATATCAGAGAAAAGAAGGACATTAATGAAGTATTGAAGTGTGAAAACATTCTATACCCTGATGGATCAATCCATAGCGGCGTCTGTTTTATGTATCTGTTAAGTGCGTAGTGCAATTTACTAAAAGTTTCAGTTTGGAAATGAAGGAACGTTAAACGAAAAACCTTTCTCTGTTCGCTCGGCCATGTTTAGCATGACGGGACATTCTCGCGTTAGAGCTGATTTGGATATTTACATACCCATTGAAAATAGACATTAAAGAAATGCTAAAGGAGTGGGGATTTGAAGAACTGGTAACAGGAGTTTACTGGTAAGAACTAAATTTTATTTTGAATTGATTTTTCGGTAATGTTGAATTAAGTATATATGATTTGTGAGTATATATTTAAATAAAACTTCTCATTTATTGAAAGTTAAAAATTTGACAGCTGGGTAAATTGAATGTCGAAGAACAAAATAAGGTAAATATATGCATATATACGTTTACAAGAATACTTTATTTGTAGTTTCTTTTCATATCAATCATATTAAACGATTTTTGTCGATTTTTTTTGTTTATGCCGAGTCGGTGGCCTTCGACCCCATTACATTTGAATGTATAAATTAAAGGTAAAAATCTTTAAATAATTAGCAAATTTCTTAGCTCATGACTTTGTTTTTACGATGTGAAAAAATGAAAATATATTGATCACTTCTTTAATACATTTAATGTATACTTCATCGATGTTCTCCCAATAATTTAATATTTAATTGCCGTTTATTTTTAAATACCTTTTCCTCAGAAGTGAATTACGTTTAAAGTTCGTTTTGCTACCGTTTCCTGAAATGAAATGTCGAAATTTTACTTTTTTTAAAAATTAAGATTATGAATACTGGGTTATTAAATAATTACTACAGACGTATGAAGATATGTTTAATTTTATTTCCATCTGTATGGTGAAAAGGAATGCGTCAAAATTATTCAATTTGAAATAGTTTTTTGTTACATCAGATAATGGTAAAAGCAAAAATTAAATAATTTGTTATTTCCTGTATTTTATTTGGAAACTTCTTTCATAAATAATATGAAAATTATCAAAATCAAGTGATCATAAGAACAAATTGAAAGAATGTTCCTATTACGTTTTTTTTTTCCTTCATAACTTGAACATCTTTCTATTATTTATACTGTGCTTCTTAACCGCTTAACTTAACAGCCCGAGAATACTCGTGCATCGAATTATCGAAATTTTAGTCTTATAAACTTAAATTGAATCATTAATTAGCTTTATAATTTGACACAAAAAATATGTAGGATCCATAAACATCTTAAGTATCCTATGCCTTCTTAGATGAATGAAAACGACAGCCCCTTTCCAAAACAGGAGGGGTCATCTTATTAGATAGCAAAGAAAACTATTCAGTTAAGTGATTAAAACTGTCATATTTAAAATTATATATTTTTTATGAAGAATATGAATGGGTGGAATATTTATAATTCTTTTTTGTTTTTGTCTTGTTAGACATTTAGTAAAAAATTAGCAATAAATTTATTTTCGGATCCGGGGATAGTAGAGTCCCTGGGTATTTTTCCAATTCCATACCGTGATCTTAGGTTGATTCGAACTCTCAAATGATTCGAACCGGATCGGTGCGCGTTTAGTCATCTGCGGTTGGCAATACTTGGAATGCAAATAATACGATTTTTTTTATACGCAACTGTAGTGGTGGGTTGTTGACATATTTTTGTCAGTTGGAGATGAGAACGGGAGCAAAAAAGAATATGGAGGCCTTTCTCGGAGGGTGCCATTTTTTTTTCTGTTGACCGAATCAGATCGGCAATAATTTTAGCCCGTCTTCTGATGGCAATATTTTCTTGCCTTTTAAGCATTTTGAAACAAAGGCATAATTTTGTGATACTCTTGATCTAACAATTTTTGATTTTTTTGCTCGTAAAACGTTCTAAATTAATTTTTAAAAAAATATTTCAGGTTGTTAAAGTAATGTTATATTAGTACATAATTTTTTATCGTTTAGCTTTTACTTAATGTTTTTATTTTTTGTGAGAATGTTATAATGTTAAAATTTTTTAGAACTAATTTTTAAAATTGATACAATTATCAGTTTCTAATCCAGTAAACGTTATTATTTTTTACTTAACTGATTAATTATTTTAAATAAAATTTCTAAAATAAGGAAATAGTTTCCTTATTACATTAAATTAAAACCTCGTAAGAAATTCTAATTACTTTTATTCTGGACATAACATATATATCCGAATCAGAATTATTTTGTTATCGGTAAGAAAAAACTAGTTTTCCAAATATGTACACCATTTCATATATTTGCTTTCCATTTTGGATATGTGATCAAAAACATGGACTTGAGTAAAAAATAGGTCGTTAATTTATTTTTAGCTGCTGATAACTGTATGAAAAAAATGGACATAGCTCAAAGAAAAGAAAAAGTGAAGCAAGATTCTACCTTTAGAGGTGTAATGCGAGAAAAGAACATAAATCTTGATGAAAAGGGTAAAAAACTGCTGAATTTAATAATATAAAAAATTGTGTATTTTATGTTGAAATTTTGTTCCAATTTATATAATGTTTAATTAAACCCCTTTGCCCCGACCGGGACATATGAGTACCGTTTTAAATATGCTTGAAATATCAAGGTGGTAGCAAAATTATTTTGCTTATTAGCATTTATGCAGCAGCAGCCAGCTATTAGTGTTCACCATGTTACATTAATGATCTAAAAATTAAAATTTGTGTGTGAAATGATTCATTTGTTATTTTTTATTGAAAGTGAACTAGTAGATAACAGAAAAAGTTTCCACTTAGTTTAAATGTAAATGTACCAACACTTTTTTAAATAGAGGTATTAGCCACGCTATTGAAGTTTAATAAATTGAGTAATCTTGCTATTTTACAAGAGGTAAAGGAAAGGGAGAGCTTACGTGCGCAGTGCTTTTTGAGCTTGATATTTAGTAGAGGTTAAGCTTTCCTTAAAATGCTTCCATTTTTGTTTTATCATTTCTTTGCTGAAATTTTTGTATGATGAAGTGAAGAGCAATCAACGTAAGAAATGAGAGTACTACTTTCAGTGATCGATAATTAATCCCAATTCATTTTTTTATGATCCTTTATTTTTAATTATAAAATATTACATTTACTAAAAGGATTGTTCAATGTTTTAGATTCTGTAAAAAAAAATAAGTTTAAGGCGATCTCTTCAGTTTTGACTCAGTCTGCGAGATCTTAACATATTAAGAACCGTTTTTGCCTTACTATAAGAATCATTCAAAATGTTAATTGAATTGTTTTACATTTTTTAGATGAAGACTTATCAACAGTCTACGCCAACTTATTTGTAGGAATTGTTCTACAAATAAATTGTAAAGCAATCACAGAAGTGGAGGCCAACAAAAGCTATAAAGTTGTTTCCTTAAGTTGCTAATCTTGGCGATATATTTGGCGACCATTTGGGTGACTTGGCGGCGAAGTTGGTGACAAAAGGAATTTTCTAGAATGACCTCGAACTTTCAAACTATTTCTACTGGCTTCATGAACTTTCTGAAGATTACATCACTTCCTACGTAATGAAGTCACTTCCTGTTGAGAAAGTATAAAAACAAGACCTCAACACTGTCCAATAAATTGAAGTTAGATTTGAAATATGTGCTTTTCTTTTCTTAAATACTTAAAATAAATTCACTGCATATTATGAATATTAATAAAGAAAATTAAATTACCAAGAAATGATAAATTTTAGTATTTATAACATTACTTAATAAATTTAACAATTTATAAAAAATGAGTCAATGAGTTTTTGCATTTATTTTTATAGTTCATTTTTCACTCTGCCTCAGGCATTTGTATGTTTACAAACATTCTGCTTTTTTAAAAATCGTAGTGATGTTGAGAATTGAGTAAAATTTTACAGGTCAAAAAGCAAAAATAAATAAATATTAATGCGATTGGCATTATATACGGACATACCGTATCTCAAATTTTACCAGATAATTTGTAATAGAACCTGAGTAATTCTGGTAAATTTATCAAATTAAATGGTCTAAATTACCATCTTATTGGTAATAGAACCAGAGTTATTCTGGTAAATTTATCAAATTAAATGGTCTAAATTACCATCTTATTGGTAATAGAATCAGAGTTATTCTGGTAAATTTATCAAATTAAATGGTCTACATTACCATCTTATTGGTAATAGAACCAGAGTTATTCTGGTAAATTTATCAAATTAAATGGTCTAAATTACCATCTTATTTGGTAGTATTACCTTTGTGTACGGTAATAATACCAAATTCCATATCAAACAGCGTGGTAAATAAACGATATTTTTCTGGTTATTTTACCATAAAGTCATTACTAAACTGCTACGGTAAAAAAATACTGTACTTTATGGTGTTCAATATGAGCCAGACAATACGGTAAATTTTACCATATTCTGGTAGTTTTGACCAGAATTTTTTTTCAGTGTGCAAATTTTTTACAGCGCAGGAAAAAATAATATAGAATTTCTGAAGCTAAAGCATTCGCATTTGCTAAAACATTCGCTAATCTAACTACTTTTTTTCCAGTCCTGGCATAACGAAGCTGCTGAGGATGCCCAAAGGTGGTCAGAAGCTTGCCAATTGCTCCTCCACGATAATGCCACTGGACGCTGGACAAACGGTAACAATGCTTTGAGTTCGTGATCTCCCCTGAACAAAATGGCCATCGTCCACCCTTGGGAAATCTGGGCTTCTAGTTTCCTAACGAGTAGCCTCATTTTCTTAAGAGATTGCTTTCAATTAAGGATCGGCACGATTGGCATTAGTCACGCTAAGCACCGTTATCTTTCAGTCAGCAGACCATTAACCTATCTGAAAGAAAAAGAATACAGTAGTCTCCCTACAACGAAGTCTCCCTACAGCGAATTTCTCCCTATAACGAAATTTTTAATCGGAACGTTAAATAACATTCAAAATATTCTCTATATAACGAAGTGGTTGTCTCCCTATAACGAATTTTTTCGGACCTTTATCTTTTCGATTTTCGTCATTTTTGAAGAAAGTTGCTAATTTCTGTGCAAACAAATCGCTCACACGTGCCTGTTTCTGGAACCACTCGCATCGTTCATTCCAGCGATAACACATAACAATAGAATGCTATGTGAAGGGTAATGCAGTTGTGGGGACCTGGATTTCTACAGATGGAGCAACATTTCGACGGGTCAAGATTCCAAGAATCGGGGTGGAAACAGCAAATGGATGTGACTATACGCATCTTATGTTTATCCGTACAAGTAAACATTATTCTCTAAATTGGTGAATTGTCTTCACTTTTGAGCATTTTATTTATACAATAAAAATTAGTATAATTTTAACAAATTTATAATAAATATTACTTCATTTTTAATTGAAAGTCATAATTAAATATTTTTGAACTTATTGCACATGCTAAAAGGTTTGTAGCATTTATTTAAATAACTGTAAAAATCTCTAATCTCCGTATAACGAAATTTTCTCTATTGCGAATTTTTCAACTGGAACCAAGCGATTTTGTTATAGGGAGATTCCACTGTATTTTCGATGCTAGAAGTGCGTCACATCAATGGATTCTTCACGCACAGATCCTAAATTTTATATATATTGGTTTTTTAAACCACATTTGATTGCTTTATACTTCAGTGTTATCATTCTTTCCTTTTAACCCTTTTTTTCATTTGAAATAAATATTTTAGCACCTTAATCGTGATTTTATATCCCACCATATGCTGTACTTTCACCGTACGTTTGGCGCAGCATGACCAAATTTGGCTCTTGCGCCAATAAATCCCAAACCAAGCAACCAACCTAAATTTTATATACTTAGTCGCTAAAAGACAGTGGATTTGTAAAACTGCTATTGTAATTACAGTGCTGGGTTTTATTATAAAAGAAACTGCAAAGCAACTTTATGAACATGTTTGGAATCTACTGAGAATTGCAAAATGGAAATTACCGCATTGCATTGTATTGAAAATCTTGATTTTCATTGTTTAAGGGATAGAAAATTTTAGCTTTTTACGAAATTAAAATTAAAATTAAATTTCTGAAACTTAATTCATTTTTGTTTCCATTTATTTATACTCAAATGCGTTTTGACTCACGAAAATATTTCAGAGTCTGAGACAAACTCGATATTTTTTTTTACTTTTACATTGATATAGATATCAAGGACACAATTAAACTTCCTGAAAATTGTCCAGAATATTCCTAAAAGTTATTGGAAATGAAAATGCTTGATAAACAGTCAGTAACCTTAAGTCAGTTATTATCAGTTTTCAGCATAATTTGCCATTCCTACATGTATTTTAATTTCATTTTTTAACATTCTTACGATCACAGAGCATTGAATTTGTGTATAAAAGAGAGAATTTAATGTATCTGGCTTTATGCTGCAAAGCACTGAGTTATTTTATTTGTGAACACCACACTGAGTACCAGAACTTCCTCTGTTTTGCTTAATAATGAGTGCTTTCATTAACAATATCTCGCTCAAAATTACAGACAAATTTTAGAAAGAGTCTAACTGATAATAAATTTCTGAAAGAAATCAAAATTTCACAGATAAGTGCCAATGCATTATGCATTCATTTAAGTGCCTTAAGTTTGTGAATTATTTTGAAACTCTAAAGACTAACAAAAATTTCTAAAAATATAATTTTGCAGAATATTATTCAGTGTTTGCACACATTTTAAAATTTCAAATTTTTTTAAAGAAAACGTTCTTACTAAATCTTTATCATAAGTGGAAGTCAGGGGTGTAGTGGAACCGGCAATACTTTTTTTCACAAGAAATAAATAACAAAAAATTGTGAAAACATCCTTAAAACAGCGCGATTTTGTCACCCAGATTAGAGCGTTCCGGCACTGCTTATTTTGCGACTACACCGCTGGTCGAAGTACAGTCAAATAGTAAAAACTTTTACGGTCACCTCCCACGTTGAAAACACTGATTTTCGACCACTTTGGCGAAAATTATTTTTTGACTTTTTCTTGTAGTCCAGACTGTCGTCTTTACAAATCCTTTCACATTTTGTTTCTAAGTGAATTAGTTATAACGAACGAAATGTTATAACGATTTTTAAATACTTTGTCTGAGGCAAAACCAACCGGAAGGAAATTTTTAAGTGCAGTTTTTTCAGAACTTTGTTTCTGATAAAACTCCCCCACCATTAACATGATATCTCAAAATCTAATAGAGATATTCACTTGAAATTTTCAGCACGTGTTTAAAATAGTATAAGCAATGAAATGAACTAAAATATTTGTTGTTCGTGAAATACTTTTTAATTTATAGGTGTTTTTAGAAAAATTAAGTTGTGAATAATGGGGAAATGCATATTTACACATATTTTTACCCCAAATTTACTTTCATTTATATTTTTTTAGATTTCAGTTCATTGCATAGATCATTATCCTCTATACTTGGGAGCAAAGAAAATTAGAATTGCTGCATTACAATTTGGTGTAGAATGTTAACCGCGTTGGTTAATTAAATTTACTACAAATTCCATATTTCTCAAAACATATTATATTTATTAGAAAATTTTTGGTGTTTTTTGTCTTTATAAGTGATAATGCATATTAAAAAAACAAAAAATTGTTAAAATATACAATTTTTCAAAAATTTTGTTCCGAACGTAGTCGGTCAATGTGTCCAAATAATTGTGTGTTTTTCTGTAAACATAATTACTGCTAAAAGACGTTCATCAAAAACATATTATTGATTGCTTACTTATCTCTGCTTTATTACAGATTTTGGATCCTGTGGACAGAATATTTTTGTCGCAAACATTCAAGTTCCGTGGTTCTTCGCCGCCAAAGTATGGTTCCTAGAAAGACTGAATTTCACGTATGGAGAGCCTTTAAATGACCCTAATGTGGTGGGACATTACACCCAGGTAAAATATTACTAGGAAGACCATATCAATCATTAGTAGTTATATTTGTTTGAGATAAAGTAGTAGATAATTTATTTGTAACACTGTTCTTGTAAGTTTGAATTATCTGTCTCTAGTTAAAATCTTCCATAAATCTTAACACGTTCGCTTCCACGACTCACGAAATTCATGATCATTCGAAACATCGGTTTTCATTTGCTTTTAAATAAAAGGCTATTAATCTGAGAGAAAAATTCAAATAAAAGGCTATTAATCTGAGAGAAAAATTTAAACAAAAGGCTATTAATCTGAGAGAAAAATTTAAATAAAAGGCTATTAATCCGAGAGAAAAATTTAAATAAGAAAGTCATACATATTTAAAAAAACTATAAAATGAGCCGTCGAACGTTACGATAGCTTATTTGGGTCAGGAGTAAATTAAAATCTAAAATTTCAAAAATATTTTTATTTTTTCTCAGTTTGAGAGAAATGTTTGCAATTCTACTTCAGTACCTGTTATTTTCTACAGATTATCTGGTAAAAATTTCAGATCGACATTTGAATTACTTTTTGAAAAATCCGTTTGTAAAAAAAAGGCCTATAAGTATTTTTTTATCAATCCGAATTCGCCGAGAGGAAGAAAATCATATCCTATAAGTCTTGTTTCACAATTGCAAATGGCATTTATATGGTCGGTTTTTAAAAAGAAGTGGTGAAAATTAAATTTGAAGTTAACATTTTGTTTCAATTATAATGCCTGAAGGCATTCAGCCATAAATAAGAACGCTTGATTCTCCAGATATTGCTCCTTGCGATTACCACCTATTTCGATCGATGAGTCATGGATTGTCTGATCAGCGCTTTCATTCTTATGAGGATGCCAAAAAATGGGTCGATTCGTGGATAGCCTTTAAAGATGTGTCGTCCTTTTGACGTGAAATCCATCTATTACCACCTGACCATCTATTATTAGAAAGATGGGGTAAGCGATGGACAATATCTTGAATGATCAATTTGTAACCATTTTTTCACAATAAAACCGTGTTTTAACGAAAATATCCATTAAAATTAATTCACACTCTTAATAATATTTTTAAAGGGTTTCAGTAAGGAAAATTCAATGTTCATTATTTTTTTTACTGATATAATCTATGGCCAAGATTAAAAGAAAAAAGAAAAGACTCACACTTCGAAAAATCAGATCACGTATATTTAAACAAACGAATCGCCGAGATGTGGCGCCGTACTTGTGACTGATAAAAAATATGCACTATTTTGATAGAAAAGCTTTCAAATAAATTAAGAAGGAAAATCATTTTTTTTCTTCCTTTCTTAACTAAAGAGTAAAATGGAGAAAAAAATCCATTGAGGAATGGTTCGAATAAAAAAAGTTAGAACTTTTCGAAACAAAAACATCCTCTTTTTTTCGTGGCAACTATTTTAGTGGAAAAATAAAGCAAATGAAAAAGAGTATTTAAAATCTTTTTTTCAGTATGAACCTAAGCTTTCTTTAAAATTTTACATTCGAAAAAAAAATTGCATCCGAGCTTTAGATAGCAGGTATCTAAAACTTCATTCTGCTGATTGAACAAGCAAATTCTTCTGCTATAGAGTAAAATAGTAAAAAGTATTCAACTTTTTTTTAAAAAAATCCGATTCACTCTAGAGCGTTTTTTTAATAAATAGAGCTTTGAAAATACACGTCCTAAAATTATTCATGAGCCATGAGTTTATTTGTATCAATATTTTTTTCTCAGCTTTTTATATATTTTCAGTCTACATCAGCATGGCATTCCTATAAACACGGTGTAAAAATTGTGACATCCCTCCTATAACGCGTGTTTCACAAAGCATTATTTAAAAATCTTGGACATTAAACACACGTCGCAAATATTTCCGTTGCATCATTTTGATTGAACTAAAAGTGTATGCACAGTTTTGATGAAACTCGGAACGATTTAACCTTTTCATAAGACAGTTAAATGTATAAGATAAATAGCCGCAGGGGGGGCAGTTGGCCCCCGGGGGGGCCCCCTGGCCCCCCCCCCCCCCGTCGGCGAGAAATTAAGACTTTCGTCGGCAAAAATCTTTACGATTTTGGGAGATGTTGAGAGCAGGTATCAAGGAATCTAATAATTTTAATCCCAGCTTAAAGTTATTATACAGTAAACGGTCGAGATAAGCGATTTGTGTCCGAATTTGAGGATTGATTAACGGTTAAGTCAGCAGAATGACCGACATCCTTTTCAATTGTCGTCCAATCGGCCTGTAGTTCGCACCATTTGACAGCATAACGGGCAAGTGGATCAGATGTTGCATTTTGCCGACTGTTTTCATTCGATCTGCTAAGAGATCAAAAAGACGGATGAAAATTTGTATGCTTTGTTTTTTCAATTGACTGTTTCGATCACTTTTCGGCGGAATAATTAGGTAACACTAAAGAATCTGTATTGCACAAGAGTGTGGAAATATAAAGTGGCCATTCCTCTCAAAGGACATTTTTGTTCGGCGCGGAATTTTTCGGCCTATAGACATAATGTTGAAATAACCTCTATTAACAGCCACTCGAACCCCTCTGAGAGTCGGGTTGTTAGCGCTTTCAACTTCAATGAAATATATTCCTTTCGTCTCTTCGACCGTGGACTTTTTCTTAAGAGAAGATGGAGGAAAGAAAAAACAAAAAATTCATAGACTCAAAAAACAACACCGGAAATCAGATAGAAATGAACCATTCCTTTCCCAATGTGAAGAGAAAAATAAATTTCGGATTTGGGAATTGAAGAGTTCATTTGTGCCTTCCAGGCGCTGATTTGAACTCTGACAAAAAAAAATTTGTTAATATGGTCGCGACCATCAGCGAATTAAACTTTCAGCTCAACGACTTTAGGACAAATAGACGATATCACTGCCTTTCCTTAACAACTACCGACAAAACAATTAGGGATGTATTTTTACAATTAAAAACAAATGAAAAAGTGACCACCGAAGAGCTGAACGACACAAGTCGGCGCAAATTTTATTCTTTTTCTAAAAAAGAAAATAAAGAGAAAGAAATTTTCGGATAAAGCACTTTTTTTCTTTGAATAATTCTTAAAATTAGCTTTATTGAAGTGTCGAATTAGGTCTTATTTAAATAAGTATTTTGTACTCCCACTCCCAAACATAATAGCCTTTTAGAGCGGCCAATTTTCCTTGGAACGGTGGTTAGATACTAGCCGCCCTCTTCGACTAGCTTGTTCGTCGGGAATATGAATTGAATTGAATCTCATATGCATAATTTAATATTCATGGTTCCCTTAAAAAAGAAATTTTAAACTTCAAATTGAATAACCCATGTTCTTTTAGTATCTTTGCATCTGTTCTGTTCATTGTCTACATGAAAGTTCCTAATGGAGTCAAGTAACTGCATGTGTCATCTAACATCTAATTGTACGTCGTCGGCACCTTTCTTATTCCTTATGCAAAATACGCATTTGATTTCAGTATGAAAATGACGCGACACATTTTACGTCTTGCAGCATGCTAGCTGGATTAAAATATGCCGGTAGAAAGAATTAAAATACCGCAACCATAATCATTGAGCTTACTAAATATGTTTCCAAATATAGTTATTACCTTAGAGCAGTGGCGAATCCAGGATTTGGGTCTGTAGTGCTGAGGTATAAAAAGTTTTGTATCGTCGTGACGAATGTCAAATCTTATGGCTTATGTAAATCAAAACACTTTAACTTTACAGACTTTACTCACCTGACAATAAGAATCATAAGGAACACTGCAATACTTTCGATAATTTAACAAAAATCTCAATGAAATAACTAGCAAAAACATGTTTTTGACCGTGCCAACGCTGCAAATACGAGTGGAATGACTACAAAAGTGGGAAAACTTTCAAAAACCAGGAAGAAATGTTTTCACTTTTTTAAAAGGGAGATTAAGAAAAAACAGCTGTAGTGATTTTAAATAAAATGAAAAATTCTGGTCTATTTCTGGGGGGGCTGCGGGCCGATAACCCCCCCCCCCCCCTGGATTCGCCACTGCCTTAGAGGACTTCGTTTACAGATTTTACAGAAAAATTTATGAAACAAAAAAGAAGGTAAAATCAATCACCTTAGCTTTCAACAATGGAAGTGAAACACGCAATTAAATATTATTTGTGTAAACGGTTTGAATCAGATTGCAACAATGAAAAGCATTGTTTTAAATTATAAGTAAAAATATGTTTACAAATTTATTAAAATTAGAGAAAAACAATAGGATAACTTAATGAAAATCATTAAAAAGATGAGTTTGTGAATTTTAAGGTTGTGGCTCCTACTGATCAAAACTACTATTTTAAACTTGCACAATAAACTTGAAGAATTCTGATTAGTTAGCTATGTGCAAAGTAAGATGAATTGGCAAAATCGGTCCAGTTGTTGGGACTGGGAACTCAGTCAGGGTTTCCCTCTCTAGAGAATGCACAATGAAGTTGTGTTTTTTCGATTTTCCTCGAAAATGAGGAATGGAGGTGGGGAGGCTACCATTGATGATGCATCTAGGGTCGTGAACTTTCATATAAAATAAAAATTGGCAAAATCAATCCAGTGTTTGGGGAGACTCTCTCTAGAGTTTTTCCCATAGGGAATGTACAGTGAAGTAGTGTTTTTCCGATTTCTCTTGAAAATGGAGAATGGTGAGGGCTAGACGATCTTTGATGACATATCTAGGGGTCGTAAGCTTTGATATGAAATAAAAATTTTCGAATTGTCGAAATAAGTCCATTGGTTGGGATTGGGGACCGGTCCTTTGGTTTTGCAAATTATTTTAAATATATAGACTAGCCACCTTCGGCGATCAACTGTTCGCCCGTAATATTAATAGATAGTAGCTTGCAACTTGGTGAAACAAATTGGCGAAAGGACTCAGCCAAAGTTTCATTTTGCGATTTATTTTGAAAATAGAAGGTGGTGGGTGGCAGGAGACCATTGATGACATATCTAGACGTCATAAATAAATGTTTGCTGTTGCTTGGTTTTCAATTAACCCTTTGACATTCACGAGAATTTGAAGCCGGGTGTCTTGAAATGCCTAAAAATGAGCGATCAGCTTGTTCGCCGGAAATATGATTTCAATTGAATCTTGCATCATTTTATATTCATGTTCCCCTAATAACGTAATTTTAAACTTCAGATTGTGGTTGATATTTATTCCATGTTCTTTTAGTGGCTTGCGCCTCTTCTGTTCATTGTCTACATGAATGTCCCTAATGGAGTTGAATAACTGACCATGTCACATAACATCTAATTGCACGTTGTCGGCGCCATCTTCATTTTTCTTATTCCTCTCGTAAAATCTACATTTGATTTCAACATTAAAATGACGCAACACATTTTATGGCCAGCGGCTTGCTAACTGGATTAAAACATGCTAAGAAAAGAATGAAAATATAGAAACCATAACCATTCAGCTTAATGGATATATTCATTAATTAATATACGTAATATCGCAGAGAGCTTAGTTTACAGATTCCACAAAATTTTTCATGAAATAAAATATGAAAGCAAAATGTATTAGGAAATTACCTCATCTTTCAACAATGAAAGAGAAACACACAATTATATATTTGTTTAAACAATGAAAACGGTTTGGATTGCGTTGCAACAATGAAAAGTATTCTTGTAAATTATGCCAAAAATATTTTTAAGAATTTATTAATATCAGAGGAAAACTTGTAAGGCAACTTAATTGATATTATTGAAAAAGTAAATTTTTGAACTTTCAGATGCAAAAATAATTTTTTTGCTGTAAAACTTTCTGCAGTTATTAAAAATGCCAAAATTTTGCCTAATTTTTAATTTATTAAAATTCCAATTAAAATTTCAAAAAAGGGCTCCGAGGTGTACATTCCCTCCCTCTAAAGTAGGTTTGTGCCAAATTTCTTAGCTTTAGGTCCAGCGGTCTGCCCTGTAGAGCTCACACACACGCATTTTCCGTTCTTATTAATAGAGGTAAGTAGATATCCATTTATAGATTTAAAATTTATTAATAATTATTTTCACTTGTTTAGGCTATTATTTTATTTTGTTATGAGGTTTAGATAATAATCTGCAAATTTTTTCCAGTATCAGTGCGGTATATTTCATTTGCTAAGAGATTTATGTTCATAATTCTTCATTTTCTATTATTGCCTGTCTTTCAGTCAGACAATTCTTGCTGCACCGACATTATACGAATAGTTAATTATTCCAATTAATTAATTATTATAATTGAATTCGCTAATTAATACTTAATAACCTTTAATTAAATATAAAATTATCATGTGTTGTTTTGAAGTTACCTAAATTAGAGAAATTTAATTAGCCCCCCCCCCCGTCGGAGATGTCTTGCCCCCCATCGGAAAATTTCTGGCGCCGCCTCTGAAGAGCCGTCTTAATTTCAATAGTTTTATCAAAACTTTCTCATCGATATCAGTTCAAAAGCATAAGCCAAAGAATATCAATTCAGAAAAAGTCTCGTAAACCACTCGCTAGCTCTTGAAAATTTATTTTATTTGTTCTAAAAGGTGGTAAAAGCCTACAGAGGTAATTCCCATCCGTTAGAGCAGAGAGAATGCATTTAATATGCATAAGCCATTGCTTTTTTAATGGTGTTTTGATTGGGTGTTCTAAATTTTTTTTAAAAAAATTGTGTGATTTTTTAAAAATTTTAATGTGACGTTGTGCAACATGGACTTTTGGAGCGTCAGTGTGCTTTTGGTGTTTTCATTTTAAAACATTTGTGTGTTTACATTTTTATAATTGATGAGGTTCTGAGCTTTGAACTGTTGTATTCTCTGCAGTTACTTTTTTTTCTTTGTGTTTTAATTCACTTTATGGCTTGTGTTTTCTGTATGTTTTTGATCATGAACTCTGTAAATGGAGTCATCTCTGCAGTGTGCTCTCTTTGAATAAATAAAACTGAAATAATAATGGCAGCAAAATTAATTTTAAAATATTATCTAACAACTAGAGATGTAATGTTAGTATATGAAACTTTGTCATACATTGCAGTGCTTTGAAAAGTTCATTTGTCTCAAAATTTTTGCCTTCTAATGGTTTCTGTAACGGTTTTTCTTAAAACTATCTTAGCCTTTCGCTTCGAAACATTTTACTTTAAGAAAATTACTAGCAGTACGCGCACGGCGTTGCCCGTGGAATCAGGAATTCAACAAAATGAGGGAAAAAACGCCCACAATGACATGAAAAAGTTCTGGAAACAAAACAGAAGATACGCATTATTGATTTTCCCGCTTATTTTTCTTCGCGATAATGACATTTCAACTGTAGAAAAACAATACAGAGTACGTTAATTCGAAACAATATTAAAAAATTGGAACGTGAAAATGATTATTATACAGCAAGCAAAATATAAAATCGAATCCGAAAACAATAATCGAAGTAATTTATTCAGTTGAAGGTCATGACGTATCCTGCGCTCTGCACCGTCAGATTATCAAAATTGCCAGCTACGTTCCGAAGAAGTGCGGCGCGAGGAAACTCGCTAGAGGAAAAATATATTTCAACTCACCAGGGAAAAATTAATTTAAAAAGACGGGAAAAGATATTTTAACCATTCTTGTTTTAAATCCGACAGAACCGTTGCAGTTATAAGCAGAAAAAAATTGAAAATAGTAGTGTTATTAAAAGGTTGGATGCAGCAAATTTAAAAACAAAAATAAAATTTAGATGGCAAAACTCACTATTTTTTAAAAATTTCTCAAAATTCAGTAAATCACGTTAGACGTTCAAAACAAACTTCATTAGAACGAAAATTGTTCGTTCTATCCGATGATGCATGGATTGTTTTTCAACGATCATTAGGAAAGATACTACGGCCGTAAACGTGCCAAAAATTACCCAAAACAACACAAAACATTAAATAAAAAATTTTCTAAATTAAATTTTTAAATTCCGGCTTCGAGGTGCATTCAGTCACCATTACGACTACCTGTGTGCCAAATTTCATGGCTGTAAGTGAGATAGATTCGACTGGACATCGGACACACACACACGCGCAAACATTGCCTTTTATAAGTAACTGTCTATTCATTCAAAACGAAAGATTCTGAGATTTGAACTATAGTATCTATTCTTTACAAGTATAAGAAACACAAGTAAACATAAGTATACAGAAGTAAGCGAAATTTTGCAGTCTCAAAAATTAGACTTCAAACATTTTCCAGTTGTTTTGGAATTGAAATTTCGCCATTTGAAATTCGCTTCCTTCTAAACTTCCTGTAATCGCATTGCGACTTCGATAAACCCAACATCCATTTTTCAACAAGTCAATTTTCAAATCGAACTTGCCGAATCATTCATTTTCAGTAATTTGACTTGCATGAAGCTTTGGTTATTGGCTTTTTCTAAAAACAAATAAACGAATGCCAATTTCTATTTTTTTTTTCTTTCTTTCCGTACTTCTTCAGACATATATTTCTTTGGTTTTATTTATGACATTAAATCTGGCGTCGAAACTTCACCCAATCTGCTCAACAGAAAATCCGAAACCGAAGCAAATCGAATACTTAAAGAGCATATTTGAATTAAGGGGAAGACATCTTGTTTTCGAGAAAGGCAGCACCTGTCTTTGATGTGCAAAAAACTTCACAGTTTGAAGAGAATTTTTATCGATTTAGCTCAACTTCCTCAGTTCCTTATCCTTAACTTTTCCTTTTTCGATAAAAGTAACTCCTTGTATTCATTCATTGATTTAAATTCATTAAAAATGGCTTTTGCATCGGTTGCTTCTCTTATGAGGCACTTGTGCCAATGAAACAGAGACGGTTACTTTTTAAGTTTTAATAATTACTACTACTTCTCGACGCAGTGTGTCAAAAAAGGCTTCAAAAGGTTAATTAAACCAAACCATCTTTGATATTGTAATGCATCTGCTTTACTTATTTTCAGTCCTCTTTAATATATTTCAGTTATGTTTATTTGTACTGAAGTTTCTTTTTTCACTCATACAATTTTTTAAACTCTACATTTCACAGTGATGCAAATTTGAATCATTCACATTTCTTTCTTTTTAAAATTAGCTTCCAATAACTGAAGTTAATAGCAAAATAAGAAAATAATTTTCCTATTCAACTTTTGAATTGAATTACTTTTAAATATTTCTGCAAACGTTCCCGATTTATACAATTGATGAACAGAAGTAAAAATCGTGCAGTACAGGATTAAGTGCAGGGTTTTTTTAGGATAGAGACTGAAGAGATTTTGATTTGTGACCTGAAGCCATTCTTTGATAGAGTTTCCCTTAATGGTGTTGAAAAAAAGTTGGCATCTGAATTTTCACGATTTTTAATGATATTATGAGATATTGGCATCATTTGACAGTATGTCAAATTACTTAACACTAATTATCAAGTATTTTCAAATTTTGAAAATTTAAGCAGAATGATTGTGTTTGTTTTTTCATTAATATATTAAAATAATCCTGTTGAAACAAAGACTGAAAACTCTTTTTAGATGGTTTGGTACAGCACCCATAAAGTTGGATGTGGATTCAACTATTGCCCAGAAAATAATGTCACCAAGCATGCATACTACAGTTACGTCTGTAACTACTGTCCAATGTAGGTATATTTTCAACTTGTGAATATTATTTAAATTGTTTGATAATGTTTCATTATTCTGAACTGTTAGAATTTTTATTGAAATCCACAGCATAATTTTATCAAAAAAAGTCAAGGGAAGTCATTGAGTCGGTGAGAAAAAGAGTAGTGCATGTATAAATTCCGTCTTTTTCTATAAATTTGTTCAATAAATCTAGATCAAAACATTGAGTCTGAGAGAATTACTATATCAGCTTTCCTTAACTGATTACAGACATGCTTTAAATTTGAATGAGTATAGTAGAACAGTACCTGTCGAAACTTTAAACTTGATTACCTCAAGCTGAGAATTTCGGATCACTGTTCTTCTTCTCATCGATTCAACTGAAACAACAATTTTCAGGCAAGCTGTGTACAAATGCCTTGCAGAAAAGTCTAAATTTATTTAATTTTTAATAAATTTTTAAAATTTAAAAAAATTAATTAAAAAAATTATTAATTTTAATTAATTTTAATTTAGATAAGTAAGCTTATTTTATAAGATATGCTTCCTAGGTCAATTAGTTGTTATATTACTAAGAGGATTGTTAAGATTTGTTTACAATGTGCAATTGAAAAATAGTTGTGTTGCTCATGTAGAAAATATACAGGGTGATTTTTTTAAAACTGACACTATACTCAGGGCCATCTGTAGCTCGATCTATCAACTGAAATGTCACCGAATTTGGTAGAAAAATTAATGACGACATGGGGGGGGGATATTCCGTGGAAAAAACTAGTTCCGAAAGTCGCCGATAGGGGAAAATATGGCGCTATTGTAGAGTACACGACTGAGAATTAGACAAATGAATAACAAAGAAGAAAATTTCAGTGCAACACCGCTTTAATACAGCAAATGAACTGTCCAAAGGGTTACAGAGATGATAATTTGGTGAACCATAGCACTTTATTCAATAAATACATTTCGACGAAGAGGGCATAGACCTCTTTGAATGTGACCACCTTCCTCGTGGTGCATTCTAAACATTGCATCCTAAACATATCAATCATTCACGACGGTCGAATGTTGCAAATCACCAGGCATGCTCGGCACAGCTGTGATTTGTTGCCTATTAAGGTCGTCAAGGTCAGGGCCTCACCAAGGTAAGCCTTCGACTTCAAAAAATCCCTCAGGAAAAAGTCACATGAGGTTGGTTCCGAAAAGAATGGACATGGAGAAGGTTGCATGATGCATTGCAAGATGCATTGTGTGTTCCACTGGAGGTCCAGTGGAGGTGTGCTCCACAAGGGTGGTCACCTTGAAACAGGGGTATGCCCTCACCGAGGAAGTGCCTTTACTGAATAAAGTGCTAGGGTGCACTAAAATATCATCTCTGTAACCCTTTGGGACAGTCCATTTGCTGCATTAAAGCGGCGCTGCACTGAAATCTCTTCTTTGCTATCCATTTGTCTAATTTTCAGTTGTGTAGACTACAACAGCTACACATTTTCTCCTATAGGCGACTTTCGGAACTAATTTTTACACGGATTTTTTTTTCCGTGTCGTCATTAGTCCCCCCTACCAAATTTGGTGGACTTTCAGCTGATAGATCGAGCTACAGATAGCTCTGAGTAGTGTCAGTATGTTATAAGAATAATAACTATCTTCTAACTTGAACACCTACAAAGGAACTGACTCATTCGATGGTAGACGGCAAACGTAGCAACATCTGGTAATTAATAAAAAAGATCTGTAACAAAATAATGATCTAGACTGAGCGACTTTTCTAAGTCTCGAGCTATTCCCCGGCTTACACCTTCACAGGTCCTTTGCACTGAGTTGCTTGCTTGATATTGATGATACAAGCCATTGCAAAATTATAGATGCTGTTGATATAGCAAGGTTCAAAATATCCAGTTCATGATACGGAATGACGGTGCTGCTCTCATTAGTAAACAAAGCAAAGGGGGTGTGTAATCGAGTGATCAATTTTCTGCCTTTCTGATTGCTTTTTACTTTCTCGTATACGAAGTATACAAAGAGAAAATATTGTAATCGTCAAAAAATTCGAACTCGAGATTTTGACGAATCTCCACGTTTTAGACCTCCCTGAGTCCGAAAAACACAATTTTGGAATCATGTCTGTCTGTGTGTCTGTCTGTCTGTCTGTGAACACTATAACTCGAAAACTATTAGAGCTACGGGGATGAAATTTGGTATGTAGTCTTTACACATAATTTGTAGGTTTCTGTCAAATTTTGGACAAAATCCGTCAACGGGAAGTCTGTCTGTCGGTATGTCCGAAGTCATGCGAACACTATAACTCAAAAACTTGAATAGCTAGATGGATAAAATTTGGTACACAGTTTTATCGTCATGAATGTAGGTCCGTATAAAATTTTGGGTCAAATCCGTGGACATGTTGACTGTCTGTCGGTTTGTATAAGCGCATCTCCAACGAGTCCGCTATCTCCACGCGCATGCGTATTGAATGCAATCTTCTGTGCACGATATTTATTGACTCTTGCTTGGCGCTTTTTTTTCATCCGATTCTCCATGCGCATGCGTACTTGGCAGCAATCTGTGCGCTCGGAAGGATTGTCCTTGAGCCAAGAAAG
The DNA here is from genome assembly GCA_013235015.1 of Araneus ventricosus. Taxonomy (NCBI): domain Eukaryota; kingdom Metazoa; phylum Arthropoda; class Arachnida; order Araneae; family Araneidae; genus Araneus; species Araneus ventricosus. Next base: position 217,301 of record BGPR01000598.1, on the reverse strand, counting down.
AGTAGAAATCGGTATTCATTTAATCGGAACGCATCTCTTCGAATTTGATTTTTTACCTAAATATTTTCTGATAGTCATTGGACCCTGGGTTACAATAGGTTCGAATTTTTTTATCCACGCGGAGGGAGGGGAAGCAGCACCTTTTTCGAGAAGTATACAAGAAAGCTTAGGGGAGACCACTCCCGCTGGTTATTTTCACCAACGCAGTCTTACATTATTGTTACAAAAATCGTTCGGTGCGTATACGGTGAAAACAGTCCAACCAACAGGATAATGGAGAACGACGCTTTATTCTCGAATATTGAGGAAAACACGAAGCACAGGTACAGGAAATACAGCTCCTGCACTAATTCGCAACACAAACACACAGTAAATCACTAATGATAACAGAAATAACAGCTGACAAGTTCGCAATGCGAACAAGACCTCAAAGAGATTCTCATTCTCCCTCGAGCCTCCCTGTATTTATAGCTCTCCCAACATGGTGTGACGTCAGACGGAAATTTCTGGGAATATCCGGATCTCGGTTCCTATGAGAGAAAAGACCATAATTCTCGAAGATTCGAGTATCTTCATTGTGTCGCCAAATGGTCACCAAGATCAGGGGAACTGGCCAAGTCCCCCCCCCCCCCCCCGGCCTTCAACAAAACTTCTGTAAATGTCTCTTCCCAACCATAAGATTACCAAGGCAAGGAAGCAGCATTACATGTTTGCAACAATATTTTTGGCCTCGGAGTGAAGAATTTGGTTAATGAGTACCGTCAATAAGTTAGTGGACAGACTTGTTGTTTCGGATACTTTGTGATAAGATACAATTTACAAGGATTATTGTTCGTGGATGACTTGGTGGTTTGTGGTTTATAAAAACCCAGAATTGTGCCTTTTATTTTGATTAAAATACTTTCCGACTGCTGTCAACTATATTTGGCGTTGGAAGACAAAGGACGTAAAGAAACTAACAGGTGTTTTGGCAATCATTTTGTGAGTTTAACAACTTCAACAAATTCTAATCAACGGTTAATTTGATGTTTTTTGATATTCCATTAGTGTTTTTTTAAATATTACTGATAGTCCAAGTGCCATCATCTGTTTGGTTTTTCATATAAATATGTATATTTCTTTCTTAACCGAGCCTGTGCTTTATGATTTGAAGATCTTCGAGGAATTCTTCAACCGCAGAACGTTTACAAAACAATAAAAAATTGCATTTTATATTCTAATTTAAACTGTTCCATTCTCTTTTCTCCAGAGGAAACCATCCTGAAAGATTCGACCGTCCTTACACCAACGGCACAGCTTGTTCTGAATGCGAGGGACATTGCAGAGGCAATAAATTATGCAGTAAGTAAATTCTTTTTGAAGTACGTATTTTTGGTATAATACGAAAGTTATTAATTGACTTAATTTAACTGATGTTACTTCTGTATGATCAAACTTCGAAAACTCTCTGTAATATATTAACACAGAAAACATTTAATAACTATGCCAACTGGTTGAAATCGTTATGCTTGATAAAAATGCAAAATTCAGAATTTCAGGTGTATGAACGTTTTTATAGCTTTGGTAACTTCCTTGATTTACCAATAATTTTAAAGCTACAATGACGGATTTTTGGAGATTGGTCTCGCAATTTTGAACCATGGTTGGACGGACAGACACTTTGAACAATACCCGAAACCGAAGATCTGCCACGAGAATACTGTCGACCCTCTCTAGTGATTGCTAGAAATGAAATATCTCTGCTCAGTGCACTTCTTTTACGTAGAAACGTGATAAGAATCTTTTGAGATATGTTCTTTATATAAAAATGAAAATGAAATTATTACTATTGTAGGCGGTCATCAGGTAGGCTTAATGATTGATTCCATAAATGAATACACAGTAACTTTAACTAACTATTATATTATGCAGAATTAAGTTTACATTTTGAAGAAGCATTATTTACAGTTGAAGGTATTTACAAATGAAATAGTTCGTCGTTAAATAGGCTTTTGGATGGCCCATCGTCGTCTTCAGTCTTCGTCAGGAAAAACCCAAAGTCGTTTGGTTTATGCGTCTTCTACCGCGTCGTCGTCTCTTCTCTCCTCGACAGCTTGATTCTCTGACGTCACTGCCGATGGCAGCGCCATCTACAGGTACTCGGCTGTGGCTGGTGACCCACATTATTATTATCCACCGGGAGGGAACCGATCAGATATGGTTTACTGTTATACAAAACACACTCAGCGTAAAGATGAAATACAGAAAGAAGAGGGGGGAAATTTAACAACAACAAAAATTAATACATAAAATAAGCTGAAACAGTCTGCAATGAATTTTTTAATTGCTGGTGGAAGCGAGAAAAGTCTTTCTTAATCCATGATGATATCATGCCTTCTTTCATGAAGGATCTTCATGATACTCATGAGTCGTGCCATGGATCTTTTGTTTTGGGGCAATATTTTCCCACCACATCGAAAGGTTTTCAGCACTGGGCTTCGTGAAATGAAAGGGTTTTGTCACTGGGCAGAATGTTGCGTAGTGGTTTGGATCATAACATAAACCGAACCTGTGAAGACAGGTCACGAAGAGTCCATGTCCTGTGATGAAATTATTGATTTTTGAGTTGAATGAGGCTCGATTAATGTTGACTTGAGGTACGAAAAGGAAGGTCTGCCGTCCCGTTCCCGAAAGCTTCCATCTATCCTGCCAGATTTCAAGGGAAAACTTCTTGAGATTTTTTTAAGGCAAGATTTAGGGAGATCGATCTTGATGTTGAGAGTACTGCCATGAGCACTCCGTCTGGCTAAATGGTCAGCAACCTCGTTCCCTAGTACACACGAATGTCCTTTAACCCAGGAGGAGACAACTTCAGTTGTTAAAGAGCTCCAAATGTGTAAAAGAGATTCGAGCCTCTGGTCCGGAACATCGTAGCGTGATAATGTTTCAGGCTCGGTTCGGCTGTCTTGACTTCGTTTGGCAATTTTGCATCAGCCGTTCGTTCTCTGCGAAACGATTTTCAGACCTCGCAATTTACAAGAAACCCGCCAACTGAAAAACATAATCATGGTAACCCATTAACACCCAAATTAATTTAAAGCGCAGATTTCAATAAATTCCTATTGATTTTATGTTTAAAACACCAAGGTTAAGATAAATGTGAAATAAAATTAAATTCGAAGGAAAAAAAGTTCTTTTTGGCTTTTATTATTATTATTATTATTTAATTATTTTTTTTAAAACAAAAAAAATTATTTTTAAAAACTTTTTTACATAAATATTAAATCTTTTTAAAATATAGTAAAATATCAAACAATAGAAATCACTTTCTAATTCCTTGCATCACCTCAAAAATAAATCAAAGAAAAAATCAAAAAATTTCAAAATAACGACATGTTGACTTCAAAATTTGGCTAACTGGCGATATATGCCCGCTGAAAACTGTTTTGGAATTTGGCATTACCCATTGACTTCATAGACAAAGCAAAAAAGAAGCAATGGCATCCATTCGTTTTAGCCACGGCAGTGAAATGTAATTGTTCTATAAATAGGACGCTGGGCGTTAACGGGTTAAGAAAGCATTTTTTGTCTTGTTAAAATTTTGAAAAATTCTTTGTTCAGTAATGTGTATTTGATTTTCTTTGAGCTTTATATTGCCGTGCACTCCCGATTATCCGGGTTAATCACCGGGAGGGATCGCACGGACAATAGAAAAACACGGATAATCCGAAAACTCCTTTTCATTAGAGAAAAAAACCAATATCAGTACAAAAAAATAAAAATTACTGACATTTGCATGCTGTATAACATCAAACTAGGAATTTTCTTTTTAGCATTTACTGCTTAAAAAATCTGCAATGCGTCTTTGCTTCTGCTGTTTGTTCATCTCTTGTCGTATACTGACACATCTTTTACGAACCGCAGTAATGACACCGTAATCGAATCCTCTTTGCCCTATATAATGTAACAAAGTTTCCACAGATTGTAGAGCAGCAGAATGAGAAACTGTATTTCCCTCATTTAGTATATCTTCTGCATCAGTACGAGCTGATTCTCCATTATCAAGTTTTTGAAGGATTTCTTATTTCTGTTTAACATTTAAAACGTTTCATTTTCGTTTCACACCACTCATTTTTAACAGTAAAAAATTTCACGCTACTAACTTACTATAAAGAAGACGCAAAAACTAAAGGAACACGTGCGAAAGGGAAAGAATGATGTGTCAGGGAGAAGCGTGCTCGTACGAGAATGAGCTAGTAGGTAGTGGATAATTCATTTCACCGAAAATTAGGGGTTGAACCCGTAGAGATTGCACTTGGGGGAAGAAAAAAAATATATATTCTTTAGCCTCCGCCGTCACGGCTCACTAGTTTCACGGAATGAATCTCTCGATCGAACATCAACATCGATTTTGCATGCATGATAAGCGTGAAAATGTTTCCCTTTAAATTTGTTTGTGAGTCCGGAATGAGCACGGATAATGGAGAGTATACTGTATTTTTAAAAACTTACTCTTAATTATAGCAACGATAACGTGCACAAAAAATGTATTTAGAATCATCGCGTGTATGTTAAGCTAAAACAATAAAAAACATTTTGGTAATATATACTTAAAAATGGTTTTTAAAACTTACTAAAATTAGAGAAAAAAATTGTACGAAAAAAACATTGGTATCACTGAAAAACCAATTTTTTAAGGAAGTGATTATTGGCAGTGTACCTGCGAATCAAACGTTATTTCTAGGTATACTGTACCTAAGGATTACTTGCAGGTTTTGTCAAATTCAATATGCTTCTGTAGAAATTTTTAAATGCTCTTTTTGTACTTGAAACATTCTTTTTGTGTTTGTGAGATTATTAAAAGAAATATCAATGCTACTTGGTGAGAATTTTCAGTATCTCATCGGAAAGCGACGAGGTTTTTTTCACATTGAATTTGATTTTGAGAGCTGATTTTCAATTCATTTGATTGAAGTCAGAGAAAAAATATTTACAGATTTTCTTTCTGTCATAAAATTAAACCTCATGGAAAATTATAAGTAAACCTAAATTTCCTATCCTGATGAGCTCCAAGACAAGAAAGATGTTTTACAAAATCTTACACTTCCGTTTGCAGTCGACGGAAACCCCAAAGTCAATAGTTTGAATCAGCTATAATCCCATTTTTAAAAAAAATGCAAATCTACATTGAAGAAAATGCAGAATTAGCCGTCATTAAAAATTTTAACAAACGGTGGGAAGGCTAAAGAATGAAACTAAATGATCCCATACCTCTTCACGGCATGGCCGAGTGGCATGGTCGTAACGAGGCTGACTGGCAACCGAAGGGTCATGTGTTCGAATCCGAACAGCAACTTGAGAGTATTTTTTTTTTTTTACTCGCAACTACTTAAACTATCTGTTTAAGAATTTGAATTTTCACTAATTATGCTTAAAACCGATGTCTATATATTCAAAATTTTATTTTTTTCTTCTCTTTTTTTTCTAAACCTAGTTCATTTTCAAGCATATTTTAAATAACTATATTCTTACACCCTTTCCGCTACTCAATGCTTGCAAGGGATTTAAATTGCAAAATGTATGAATATTTGCTTCGAGGTCTCTTCAATTATTCCTATAGAAGAAAAATAAATTGAACAGAATGTAGTACACTTCCTAATAAATAACGTTTTATCCAAAGATACAGTACCTTCTAATCGCATTATCCAAAAATAGGTAGAATTCTACAATAAACAGCATCTCTCTACTTCAGTTTTTAACAATGGATTAAAAACAAACTATTAAATATTTGTAGAAATAGGAAAAAGGTTTGAATGTAAGTCCAGCAATGAGAAATAATGTCTAGAATTATATTTAAAAATCTTTTTTTAATTATTAAGATTAGATAAACAACTCATTATTTATTTTTAAACAGTAAATAGCATTTTATCCGCAGATATTTTACCCTTTGAAACTAATTCCACTTGAACTCCAATAACTAACAAAGTCCATGTGTCAAGAACTCAGAAAGAAAGCCAAAAGAACGCAGCGTTCCTCAGGCGGTCACCCTCCCAAGTATTGACCGCGCCCGATGCTACTTAATTAAGGTGATCGGGAAAGAGCCGGACGTTGGCACACTGTACCTGCAAATAACGTTTCATCCGTAGATACTGTACCTGCAAATAACGCTATACATTTTTAAATTTTAAACTGGTATAAGAATGACTTTTATGCTATAATATGTACCTGAATTATTAAGCAAAAATGTTAGCATTTCGATTAATTTTTAATTAAAAATCTAATTAATTTTTAAAAATCTTTTCTTAGTGATCCCCTACTATCCAAGAAGTAACTACGTGCCAAATCTGGTATCTCTAGATCCAACGGTCTATTCTATAGAGCTGTTTGAACGATTTTTGTATGAAACATGTCGCGCCAAGCATGATGCAATTTGCAGATAGTCTCTAAACTAGTGGAAGCTCGTGTTATGTAATGTTGGGGCTGCTGTAACTTTTAATCCTTCACTGCTCATGGTGCATATTTGTAGCACTTACATTTTGTCTCTTTTTCTGCATTAACTTTGAGTAATTTTATATTCAATTAGTAAACTTACTACATTTTTCTCTTCAAATATAGATAAGTATTTTAATAAATTAATTTTAATAAAAAATTTAAACTCGAAATTTGTTAAACTGAAATTTTGAAAACACTTGTATCGCGGAAAATTTCTCATATGTATTTCTTCACGATTTATAAATAAAAATTATCGAAAAAATCCTTTGAATTGCGAGAAGTTTTATTCAAATTTAATTACGACAAAAAAAAACTTTTTCAATTAAATTTATGTTCATCATTAATGTTCCTTCATTTTCTTACTTATTTTCAAAGTTTTATCTCGCGAAAAAATTTTCCGCTGTGGTAAAATGTTTGAAACTCTGTCTCTAGCTCAATTGGTGCTACCGAACTCGACAGTTCCCCTTCAACTTAAAAACATAGTAGGGAAAAGAAGGGAAAGCCTGCGTTCTGTAATTGGGCAAGCGCGCCGGCGGAAATTGTGCTGGAACGATCCTAAGTTCTCTTTTACTTTAAGTTACTTTTTCCTTCGCACATAATCTTCAGGCGGTTAAAAATTAATATAGGGAACTTAGTTTTCTGCCTAACTTTAATAATTCATTTTAATAAAAATCTAAACTCGCAATTTGTTAAATTGAAATTTCGAAAACACTTGTATCGCGTAAAATTTCTCATATGTATTTCTTCACCATTACTAATATAATAGCCCAGATCCTCCGGTAACGCTCTGAAGTCACCAACAATAAAACTCGCGCCATAGTACTGCGAGACGTTAAACGGCATTATTCCATTGTTAGATAACCTAAATTTCAGTAATTTTAAATTTAAAAGAGTAATTGTCGCTCTAATTTCAAATTTAATACCTCTAAAATAGTGAAATAAAATTTTCTATCGATTGATATAAAATTTATCTCGCTATGATCAATAGTTCCAGAGAAATTTTAAATTATATTAATAATATATTTCAAATTAATTTCCGTTTTTTAATAGAACGTAGTAAATTACGTCAGTGATATATCATGCGCGTGGTATAGTTTGGACGCCAAATTGTATCCGAATGCAATCGTGGCGATGTTGTTTTCTTGCCAAGAATTAAATTAGCCACCAGTGACGTGAATCTACCATTCGTTCTCAAGTGCCGCCAGTTCCCGTTAATTCCAGCTTACACTATGACTATCAACAAATCGCAGGGGCAAACTTTCGATCATGTTGAAATTTACCTCGATGAGCCTGTCTTTTCACATGGACAGCTCTATGTTGCACTTTCAAGGTCTAGGATTCCCAATCACGTTAAAATTTACACAAAGACATCTGAAATACAAGGAAAATTATTAAACAACGAAAAATACTTCACACGGAATGTTGTTTACCAAGAGTTTTTTAATAAAGAAATATTTAAATATTATGTAAATAAAAAAACATATTTCCTGTCATAAAACATGTTTATTTTATTTGTTTTCAATCCATGTTAAACATTTCTCTCGCATATATATCTATTTAAACACGTCAAATTTGACGGGAAATCTCTCGAATGAAGAGGCAATTTGCACCCGTCAAACCATGACGGGTGATTTTCTATTTTATAAATAAAAATTATGGAAAAAATATCATCGGCTTATTTGAAGATCAAAATCGTTTAATGTAAAATTGCGCTAGATGGTTGATAGATTTAAATATTAAATGCGAAATAAAATAAATTTACACAATGGAAAAGATGGGGGTGCTGCAGTACTGAAGTCCCTATGGCGAGCCGCCCCTGCTATGAACATTATCATATTAAAAGCATATTTTCTTTTTTTCAGAGAACGGATGTCCTTACGCAGATTTCTGGACGAACTGCAACGAGTTAAACAGCACCTGGCATAGTTGGTTGTGCGACGACGAAACCACAGACAGATACCAAGCCTGCAGATCTACGTGCAGATGCGAAGGAAAAATTCGCTAATGAGGCATGAGAGAAGAGAGAGAAAAAGAAAAATTATCATTATTTCATCCTTTATTTGTAGCATAAAAAGTGTATTATTTTATCCAGCTGTTATATAAATATCTATTCATAAGTTTGCTTACTTAGCTAAATAGGTGTGTGATTTGTTCTGTCATCCATATATATCTCCATTGTCTTAGAGAATATCGAAGTCTATTCTGCGAATGTATTGTAATTTTTTGCCATGATTAGACAAAAGTGACCCGCTTTGTTTGTGTAAAATTCAATATTTTGTTTCATAATTACTCTCTTCTAATTATTTAGCAGAGAACAAAGGTTACGGAAAAATAATTTCTACTGTTGGCATTAACAAAGGTATTTATTAGAGTAACCTGTAGGCAAATATGAGTGATTGAAAAGATGCTACACAAAAGAAATCTCGGCGCAATTATGCCATTGTTCCAAGAGTTGAAAAAAGTAATAGTTTCTTTTTAAAAATTTGGGTTGATTAGCCTAAAGTAACATCATTTCTTTAGACAAAATGAGTTAATTTTCGAAGTTTACGCAAGAATTTCAGCATAAACAACGAGATTTCTCTGAAAATCACATCTTTTTTCTCTAAATCCTATACATTTAATATAAAAAATGCCTACCTGCTTTTTCTTGCACCACTTTGACCCCGTTACGTAACCTTTGACGGACGATTTTAGTGTCGTTCGATTTGTTTTTAGATTCGATTCTCTAAATTCGATTTTAGTGGTGTTACATCCACTGCCATAAAATCAAAAAATCTGTATTTCATGCATTACGTGAATATAATAAAGGTTCTGTGATATGTCCAGTCGGCGTAGAGACCGGGTGGTTGGGGAAGGGGGAGATGTCCCAGTACCAGGTTTAGCATCATGGAATCAAAACATAACCCTGTTCATGTTATTTTTAAAGGAAAATATGATGAGTCATAGCTCCATATACACTTGTTAAGACGCTGTTGAGGACTGGGATAAAAAAGAATCTTATTATTTTCCGGACGCCAGTTACTCTCGCTACGCCACTGGCCATGGTGACAAAACATTACTTTTTGTCACTTTTTAAAGTCAAATACGATGAGCGGAAGAAAAATTGCATGAGTCGGGAGCCGTTTATGATGGGGGGGGCGAAGAAATCCTATTATGACCCGGACGCCACTTACCCTCGCTACGCCACTGGTTATGTCTACGGATGGAAAATTCAATGACCTGAAAAAGTTCTGAAAACAAAACAAAAGATACACATTATTGATTTTCTCGCTTATTTTTCTTCGCGACAATGACATTTCAACGCGCACGGCGTTGCCCGTGGAATCAGGATTTCAACAAAATGAAAAAAGAAAAAAAAACCGCCCACAATGACATGAAAAGTTCTGAAAACAAAACAAAAGATACACATTATTGATTTTCCCGCTTATTTTTCCTCGCGATAATGATATTTCAACTGTAGAAAAGCAATACAGAGTACGTTAATCCGAAACAATTTTTTAAAAATTGCAACGTGAAACTTATTATTATACAGCAAGCAAAATATAAAATCGAATCCGAAAATAATAATCGAAGTCATTCAATTGAATGTTATGGCGTCACCTGCTCTCTGCCCCGTCAGCCAATGAAAGTGCCAGCAACGTTCCGGAGAAGTGTCGCGGGAGGAAGCTCGCCAGAGGAAAAATATCTTTCCACTGACCAGGAAAAAATTAATTTTAAAAAAACGCGAAAAGATGTTTTAACCCTTCTTGTTTGAAATCCGACAGAACCGTTGTAGTTATAAGCTGAAAAAAATTGAAAATAATAGTGTTATTAGAAAGTTGGATGTAGCAAATTTAAATACAAAAATAAAATTTCGATTGCAAAACTGACTATTTTTTTTAAGGTATGTGACTACCTTCGGAGCACTTTTTTTCAAATTTTTAATGAAACATTCATATTTTTAATTAAAATGAGTTATAAAACTAAGAATTCCAATGCAATTTCATTGGAAATTTCATTGACTTTCAAAATATAGGCAATTTTTAGCAAAATTTTAGTGAAAATTTGCACTTACGCCAAACTTCCTATAACAAGTTCTATTGAATATATTTCATCAATATTTGCACAGTATATAGCTAACATGCTTATCTGTGTTATGAACTAGGATATTTTTAATACCTCGAAAGGTGTTGGAGATATTCCAAACTTTGTGAACAAACTCGAATTTTTTAAAAAAAAATCATCGATTTTTCTCACTAAAAAGTCATTAAAATAAATAAATATAGGCAGAGAGCTTAGATTCTAGTTCATAACATAGATAGAAACACATAAAACATTTTGGCCAAATTTCATTTTAATATCTTAAAAACATTTTCCAAAATGATGTTTGCCGCGTAGAAAAATATCGAAAATTCCAATTTCTCAGAAAACGCTTTTAAAGATTTTCATAGAGTACAAAAAATTTTGTACACATCTTAGAATATTAAAACTCGCCATATTTACAAGTCAAACCCTCTTTTACTTGATTTTAAACGACTTTTGTGTTCTTTCAGCTTTTTAGATTTTTTCTGAATAATTTTGTGTAGTAGATAGTTAGTGGCGTCTCGATATCTGAATTAGCTTTTTGACAATTTTCATGTAATTTTTAAGCATCTATGGATAAATTTACATTTAAAAACACTTGAGAACATGTAATAGTTCAAAATAAATGGAATTAAATTATAACACTGCAATTTGAGCGCCAAAGAATAATTTTTACTGTTGTAATTACTGTTATGTTGTATTTTTTTTAAAAAGCGTCGCCAAAAACCAATCAAACAATAAAAATAATAAATGGAAGCTTAAATCCATATTTTTAGACAATATATTGCTTGAGAATTTAAATATAGTTGTTCAAACTAATTGTTTGTATTTTTAAGGCTCTTTCAATTACCACTTCCGGTATCAGAATTGTTACTTCCGGTTATTATTTATGCTATAACTTTATTTGTAATTATAGTAGAAACAAAAATAAAGCATTTTTAGATACCTAAATGTACGGCCTATAAAATGAACAAATAAAACAAATTTCGAAAATTTTCTGCAAAACGAGGAATTTAGGGTAGTCACAAATTTCTAAATTCAGTAAATTACGTTAAAAATTCAAAACTAACTTCATTAGAACGGAAATCGTGTGCTCTTTTTGATGGTGTGTCTAATTTTTTCGTACAATTATTCAAAACCATTCTAATTAGAAATTAGTGCAAAAAATCAACCAAAACAACACAAAACATTAAATAAAAAATCTTCTAGATTAAATTTTAAAATTCCGGCTTCGAGGTGTATTGAGTCACCATTAAGACTACCTGTGTGCCAAATTTCAAGGCTGTGAGTGCGATAGATTCGTCTGAACATCGCACACACGCACACACACACAAACATTGTCTTTTAGAAGTATAGACAAGCTTGCACATCGATTGGTTCGCCATAAATGGAGGAAAAAAATAAAAGTTCAAACCACTTAGTTCATAATATATCATCGCTAAATAAGCAACACCACCTACCTCAATTTTTTGAAATTTCAAAGAGGAACATTCAAATGAATTTTTCGCAACGAATATTTCTGAATTTTTTTAACATCTGGTTGGAACATGAGACCACATGCTCCAACCAGGATTGAAAAAAATTAAAATTCTAAAACAATGTGCAGTTAAGAAATAACTTTACGGGCAAGTTTTCTGTTCTGTCTAGAAAAGAATACCCGAACTTCCGGTTCACCAATTCAACTTTCGCTGTAATTCGTTTTCATTACAGACTTCTAAATTATCAGAACCCTTTCTTTATAAGTTAACTACCAGTACGCGCACGGCGTTGCCAGTGGAATCAGGACTTCAACAAAATAATAATAAAAAAAACGCCCACAATGACACGAAAAAGTTTTGAAAATAAAATCAAAACAAAAGATACACATTATTGATTTCCCCGCTTATTTTTCTTCGCGATAATGACATTTTAACTGTAGGAAAACAGTACAGAGTACGTTAATCCGAAATATTATTTAAAAAATTGCAACGTGAAAATGATTATTATACAGCAAGCTTAATATGCGAGACAAATAAACACGTTAAAACACTGCCGAAAGTAATAATCGAAGTCATTCGGTTGAAGGTTATGACGTATCCTGCGCTCTGCACTGTCAGCCAATGAAATAGCAGTAATGCATGTTGGGAAAGCTCCGGAGAAATTTCTGCGGGAGAATCCTTGAGGGAGAAAAATCGTTGAACTGACCAGGAAAAAATTGATTTAAAAAAAAAACGGAAAAAGATATTTTAACTTTTCTAGTTTTAAATCCAACAGAAACGTTCCAGTCATCAGCTGAATAATTTAAATTGATAGCGTTATTAGAACGTCGGGTGCGAGAATTTTAAGAAATTTGAACTGAAAATTACCATAAAAGCGACTATTTTTCCAAAATTTCTGAAAATTTATTAAATTACGTTAGAACTGCGTCGCCCGTGGTATCATGAATTTCAACATAAAAAATGTTAAAGCCCACAATGACATAAAATAAATTTTTGAAAACAAAATCAATACAAGAAAATATATATTATTGATTTTGACAGTTTATTTTTCTTCGCGACAATGACTGTTTTGTAGATTTCATACAGTCCGCTAATTTGAGTGGCGCTGCAGTCACTCTAAGTTGTTTTTTTTTTCTTATACTCGAAAAGCTCTGTATGTTTTGAAAGAGTAGTTCGTATTCATGCTGTTGTAGGTCATTCCTGAGATGACAATTCAGTTCAATTAAATTAAAGGTATGATTCTATTTCTAATTGTTCATTCTATGTAGATTAATTCGCTGATTAGTTCGAACTAGCCCTTTTCATTACACATTTATTGGTCCGTCGAGCCGGAGTGCTTGTGACATATTCTATTTTGTATTTATCGTGAAACATTCAAAAATTGCCTAAAACTAACTAAATTTATTCTGTAGTTATTATTTACTTAAATAATTAAATGTTTCTGCCATTCTTGTATTTGTGCTCTTATCAAAGCTAAACTGTTAAAAGTTCTGGTTTCGTTTCATTTTCAATTGGTTCCTTTGTGTATGACGTATAATTGATTCATAGACAATTCTTTCAAGTTAGCATGTTTAGTTTCTAGTTGTTGGTTCCTTTCTGCACGCCGTATATCTGCGGTTAACGTATTTCTTTTTTGTTTTTTTTCCTAAGTGGCGCCGTTTAAAAGCGTAATTTTTCTGATTTAGTTTATTTTCGTCGTAAATAATGGATATTAAGGCGTTGTTGAAGCAAAAAACGAGTGTTAAATCCTCGATTACAAAACTGCTAAAGAAAACAGAGGATGAAATTCGGGAATTAAATAATGTGAGTTTGCTGGTTAGGAAAAATCGGTTCTTAGAATTGAGAACTGAGATAAAGGATATTTTTAATTCCATTATACCTAGTTGCGAGGATAGAGACGAGGAAACTTACTGTACGGAAAAGGACGACATTTTAGATGAGTTAGAGGCAGTACTTGTTTCTATAGACACTCAGCTTGTGCCTCCTGTAGTGAATTCGGATTTTGAGGCTAGAAAGCAAAATTCAGACCAAGTTTCGGTCTCATCTCAGTCAGCTGAAGTGAAACTTCCTACGTTATCCCTTCCGATATTTTCTGGTGCAACTGAGGAGTGGCTTGCTTTTTCTGATCTTTTTGAAGCTGCAGTTTCCAACAATCAAAATTTAACGGGAGCACAAAAATTACAATATTTAAAGGGGAGTTTAAAATCAGATGCGTTAAAAATTGTAAACTCTTTATCCATTACGAATGATAATTTCGAAATTGCTTGGAAATTGCTAAAGGATAGATATTTTAATAAAAGAGAAATAGTGTCCTCCTTAATGAAAAAGTTTATCAATATAACACACTTGAGTGGAGAATCATCCACACAAATTTTAAATTTGATAGATTCTACTAAGGAATTCGTAAGAACGTTGGAGTCCTTGGAATACAAAATTGATCTAACTACAGATACCCTTTTAATGCATATTATATTGTTTAAGCTTGATACAAATTCAAGAATTTGGTTTGAGAGAACCTTTTCCACTGATGTCATTCCAAAGTTGGATGAACTGTTACAATTCCTTGCAACACAAGCGAGAACCATCAGGAGTTCAACTTCTAAAAGAAACGTTCAAAAAAAGGTGACTTTGGTCGCTTCCAAAGCCCAGTCACAATGTCCTCTGTGTAATAAAGATCATAGTCTAAGTAAGTGTGAAAGCTTTTTAAAATTGTCAGTTCAAAAACGTTCGGAATTTGTTAAATCTAACAATGTTTGTTTCAATTGTTTAACACAATTCCATGGCATTAAAGCGTGTAAAAGTAAATTTAGATGTCGTACGTGCAAAAAACCTCATCACACTTTACTTCATTTCGAATCTGTTAGTGGAAGGGGTCGACAAACGTCTGGAGAGTTATCAAACTCGAGTAAACTTTCAATTAATGCTCCAGTGTTTAAACCTGCTTCTGTTTCTAATGAGAGTAGTTCAAAGGAAATTCCAGATAATTCACAAACAGTAGATATTACATCTTGCATTTCAAACGTTAGCCCTAATGTCGAAATTCTGCTCTGCACTGCAGTTATTCGCGTAAAGGATCTATGGGGTAATTATCAGGCATGCAGATGTTTACTAGATAGTGGTAGTCAGGCTTCACTCATTACAAGTGAGTGTCTGGAAAAATTAGGTCTAAGAAAGCAAAAAGCTAATATTCGAATTTCTTGTTTAGGCTCTGCGGATACTCGAACAAATGGAATTGCTCAAATTCAATTCATTCCACATTTTCCATCTCAGAGCTCCTTTAAAACTGAAGTGTATGTAGTGAACAAAATAGTGGGCATGCTCCCACACCAAAATTTAGATTTGTCATATTCTGATCTCTTTAATGATCTTACTTTAGCTGACCCCATGTTTCATAAAAGTAGTCAGGTAGATATTCTTCTAGGGATCGATCTCACATTACCATTGTTGAAGGGTCAAACATTGTCGATGGGCGAGGATAAGCCTTTTGCCGTTCGTTCTGAACTTGGTTGGGTGATAGGTGGTAAAGCTTCTTCTTTTAGTCCAACTCTTCATGTAAATAACATTCATTTAGTGTCAGATGATCTAATTCATAAATTTTGGGAGTTGGATTCTGTGCCACAAACACACCCTCTCACTTCTTTAGAGAGATCTTGCGAGGAATATTTTAAAGAGACACATTCAAGTGATAAGGATGGCAGATACATAGTTAGGTTACCGTTTAATTCATGTCCTACGCAGTTAGGTCAGTCTAAGCAAACAGCCATTCGTAGATTATTTAGTATTGAACGTCATCTCAGTTGTGACCCAGAAAAATACAATCGATACCGTCAATTTATGAATGAATACTTAAAGCTAAATCATATGACAGTAGTTCCAGAGAGTGAATTGGATAAACCCAATTCTTACTATCTCCCTCACCATGCTGTACTAAGAGACTCTAGCAGTACTACAAAACTAAGAGTAGTGTTCGATGGATCATGCAAGACATCATCAGGGCATTCACTTAACGACTGTCTTATGGTTGGCCCTCGTGTGCAACCAGAACTCTTTCCGATCCTAATTCAATTTAGAGTGTTTCAAGTCGCTGTGTGTGCTGATGTGGAGAAAATGTTCAGACAGATAAAAGTCCACGAAGATGATGTTGATTGGCAGAGAATTCTTCGGAGAAATTCACCTGAGGATGCTATTAGGGAATATCGCCTAGTCACGGTGACATACGGGACTGCCTGTGCACCCTTCCTTTCAACGAGAACCTTGAGGCAACTCGCACTTGACGAAGTGAAGAATTATCCATTAGCATCCAAGGCGACACTTTGCAATTTCTATGTTGATGATCTTTTGGGAGGAGCTGGTTCTAGAGAGGAAGCTATACAACTTGTAACTGAAATGCAAGCAATGATGAAGAAAGGCGGTTTCCATCTTCGGAAGTGGATACCTAACGAACCTAGTATTTTTCGTGAAGTTTTCATCGACTCCCAAGAGAAGGAGTTTGTTCACCTGGATGACGGGGATTGCAAGGTTCTGGGACTAGGTTGGTCACCTAGTCTGGATGTTTTTAGGTTTACTGTGGTTCCGGACCAGTTGGAGGCAACTTACACCAAGCGAGGAGTGCTCTCCCAGATGGCTCGGGTTTTCGATCCTCTTGGACTCTTGTCACCTTGTGTCATATTCATGAAGATATTACTCCAACAGTTGTGGCAAGGGAAATTCTCTTGGGATCAACCTCTTCCTGATGAATTAAGTAGTATTTGGAGAACCTTCCAAGAGGAACTTCATCTCTTAAAACGTGTGACTTTTCCTCGATACGTACTTAAACCTAACGCAGTAGTGGAGGTACATGGATTTTGCGACGCTTCGGAGAAGGCATACTGCGCAGCAATATATATCCGATGTATTTCTATTGACTCAATACGAGTAAGTTTACTGACATCTAAAACTAGAGTGGCACCACTTAAAGTACAATCCCTTCCGAGACTAGAGCTTTGTTCTGCCTTACTTCTTGCAAATTTGTTACAAGCTACCTTGCCTGCGCTAACAGTGCGAATTTCTGAGACATTTGCGTGGTCTGATTCCAAGATCACACTGTCATGGTTGAAGTCCGAACCGAGAAGATGGCAACCGTTCGTAGCTAATCGAGTTGCACAAATTCAAGAGCTGACTCATAACGTACACTGGAACTTTGGGAGCGGTCTGGAGAACCCTGCTGATTGCGGTACGAGAGGAATACTTCCAACTAAACTAGAACAGTGCGACTTGTGGTTCAATGGACCTGATTGGTTAAAGAGTTCTACTTTTCCGAATGAAGAGTTTGAAGAAAATCCACAATTACAAGAAGACATGTCTGCCGAAGCTAAAAGAACATCCAAGGTGATTATGCTGAACGTGGTTGATGAGAATTTTAAGGTTGAAGTTTTTCAAAAATTTTCGTCTTGGAATAAGTTGAAAAGAATAGTTGCCTATTGTTTGAGATTTGTGAAGAACTGTTCTCTTGCTACGTGTCAAGGAAAAAGGTCCTTCTTAACAACAGCAGAATTAAACGAAGCCGAGAAATGCATTGTTAAATTCATCCAGCGTGATCATTTTTCGATGGAAGTTTCCTATCTTTCGGCAAGCAAGCAACTTCCTTCGAACAACAAGATTATTCCCTTGACTCCGTTCTACGATGATTCCGGAATAATTCGTTTCGGTGGTAGATTGAAAAATTCAATGCTTACAGAATCACAGAAACATCCGATTTTGCTTCCTAAAACCGATCATGTTGTGAACTTAATCATCACCGATTATCACCTGAAACTTCTTCATGCCGGTCCGCAACTTATCCAGGCAGCTCTCAGAGAGAAATTTTGGATTCTTTCAGCCCGAGATGCAGTTAGAAGAGTAGTTAGAAAGTGTATTCCATGTTTCAGAAATCGCCCGAAGCTCGCCGAACAAATCATGGGAGAGCTTCCAAAGTCTAGAGTTTGTCCCTCTTCTGTATTCCATCGAACGGGTCTTGACTTCGCCGGCCCATTCTTGATACGGAGCTCCAAGGGAAGAGGAAGTCGCAATACTAAGTGCTACATCTGCGCCTTGTCTGCTTCGCAACGAAGGCGGTTCATCTTGAAGTCGTTAGCGATTTAACATCAAGAGCATTTATTGCTTGCTTAAAAAGATTCGTGACTCGAAGAGGTATACCATCAGAAATCTTCTGTGATCGCGGAACCAATTTTTATGGAGCTAGTAGAGATCTTAGAAGGGAGTTCAGCCAATTGATGAAGGACAAATCGATATACCAGTTCCTTACAACAGAAAACATAAATTGGCGATTTAATCCTCCAGCGTCACCTCACTTCGGAGGTCTATGGGAATCCGTGGTAAAGTCCTTTTTCCTTCCTAAAAAGAGTCATAGGTACCGCGAGTGTTACCTTCGAAGAACTTGCTACCATCACTTCTCAAATTGAAGCGTGTTTGAACTCAAGACCGCTCAGTGGAATTTCCAATGATCCTAACGATTTGAGTGCGCTTACCCCAGGTCATTTTTTAATAGGGAAGCCACTCACTGCTATTCCCCAGGTACCAATTCCAGACGACCTCCATCTCTGTGATCGTTGGCGGATGATCCAGCGTATGATTCAACATTTTTGGAATCGTTGGTCAAATGAATATTTGACAAAGTTACAATCCCGCCCGAAATGGCGTACCTTACAACCAGATATTAAAGTTGGTGATCTGGTTCTAATAAAACACGAGAACTTGGCTCCACTTCAGTGGAGGTTAGGCCGGATTGTAAAGACGTTCCCAGGAGGTGACAATAGGGTGCGTGTTGTTAAACTTAAGACTGAATCGGGAAAACTGTTGCGACCAATATCAAAACTTTGCAAATTACCAATTACTTGAACTTTCTTTACATATATTATGTTAAATATTACTCAAGTGTTGTGTTCAATTTCTTATTCTTTCTTTCAGCATTGTAGAAGTTATCATCTTTCCATCTGTAATAGTTATTCCTACTTATATGTTGTTTTTTGAAACCCCCCTTCGAGGTTTCAAGGGGGGCGGAATGTTTTGTAGATTTCATACAGTCCGCTAATTTGAGTGGCGCTGCAGTCACTCTAAGTTGTTTTTTTTTCTTATACTCGAAAAGCTCTGTATGTTTTGAAAGAGTAGTTCGTATTCATGCTGTTGTAGGTCATTCCTGAGATGACAATTCAGTTCAATTAAATTAAAGGTATGATTCTATTTCTAATTGTTCATTCTATGTAGATTAATTCGCTGATTAGTTCGAACTAGCCCTTTTCATTACACAATGACATTAACTGAAGATACTTCAGTCAGGCTGACGCCTTAAACTCTTTGGATCCTGTTTAAGATAGTTAATTGGTGACATTAGATACTTTGAGTTAAAGCCATTCAATGAAATGATTTCAAATTGAAGTTACAGTACAAAATAAACCGATATTTTCGACAAAAACAAATTTAAGGATTTAAAAGACTGATTCCTATAAACCAGGTAAAACGTTAAAGAATGCAAACCGAATGAAATTTTAAACGATTTTAAATGGAACAATACGACAAACATAATTTCTGAGGTATTTAAATACATCCAAAATGAATCAGAGAATAAGGGGGGAAAAAGAGATGGAATCATCCACTTCAGGTTTAAACTTTGAACCCACATTATGTAAAACACTAATTAAAAGAATGTCCTGTCGACGCGTTGAAAACAAAGGGATTATGACGTCACGTGCTCTTTCTCTGTGGTTTCGACGAAATGCATGCTGGGAATGGAACACCGCGACCTTGGTTACGAAGAATCGAGGAGGTAAAAATTGCAGCGAAAATATTTTAACACTTCAGAAAAAAATTAATTAATATTCAGCCATAACAGATATTTTAACAGTTCTTGTTTTAAATCGGGGGGTATATTCCATTCATTACTTCAAAAAAAAATGAAAGAAATAACGTTATTAGAACGGTTAACGCAGTAAATTTAAATACGAAAACAAAATTTTCTCGGCAAAACTGACTATTTTTTAAAAATTTCTCAAAATTCATTAAATTACGTTTGAAGCTGAAAACAAATTTCATTAGAAATAAAATTGTTTGTTCTATCCGATGGTGCATCGATTGTTTTTCAACTATCATTAGAAAAGATACTACAGCCGTAAACTTTCCTCAAATGACCCAAAACAACACAAAACGTTAAATAAAAATTTTCTAGATTAAATTTTAAAATTCCGGCTTCGAGGTGCATTGAGCCACCATTACGTCTACCTGCGTGCCAAATTTCATGGCTGTAAGTGCGATAGATTCATCTCGACATCGCGCGCACACACGCACACAAACATTGCCTTTTATAAGTGTAGATGATCATTTACGGTCATTTTAGGTAGATTCCTTATAGGAACTCTACCTATTGCAATGGTTCTCATGACACGACTTTCGGAAAATTTCTGCAGATCTTCACCGATCATGACCCCTAGAACCCAAAACCACCCTTCGTTAAAAAGTTTATATATATATATATATATATGTGTGTGTGTGTGTGTGTGTGTGTGTGTATAACACTTTTTCCCATGTTATCTTGTGAACACGATAACTGGAGTAATTTTGATGTAAATTTAACCAGCTTGGGGTATGTTGTAAGGATAGTGAAAATCTCGGTCGAGTTCGTAGATGGGCTATCCAGCTCAAAGGGGGTGGAAATGGTGGGGGGTGGAAATTTTCATTTTCCCATAATTCCTTTACAAATGAAAATAGAAAGAAAATTCAAATTAGGCGAATTATTGCCTTATCCTAACGAACAATTTTTGAATTTAAACTTTTTCGATAGCTACAATAGCTTAGAAGTTATGAACTGAAAAGTGATTTTCCCACCCTTCCCCTCCTTTCCCCCTAACTTAAAGTACGTTTTAACCTACGCATGTTACCCCTTGTTGGAAAGCTCTCGTCGTTTGCAGTTTCTTCCACCCTCTTTCATTCTTGTAGCTCCAATACTTATGAGAATAGAGGACAAAATGTTCTTTTCCTTATTATTAGTAGTAGAGAAGTATATGCATAACGCTTTGGCCCGTGTTATTTTGTAAACAAGATAACTAGAGTAATTTTGATTAGACTTTAACTGGCGACGGATATGTTGTAAGGAGGGTGAAAATCTCGGCCGAGTTCGCAGATGGGCTAACCAGCTCAAAGGGGGTGGAAATGGTGGGGGACTGAAAATTTCATATTCCCATAATTCCCTTACGATTCAAGATAGAAAGAAAATTCAAATTAGGCGAATTATTGCCTTATCACAACAAACCACTTTTGTATTGAAACTTTTTTAATAGCCACAATTTCTTAGAAGTTATGAGCTAAAAAGCCATTTTCAATCCCCTCCCCAACTTATCATTTCCCCATAGCTCTGTTACGACTAAAGATAGAAAAAAAAATTTCAATTAGGCGAATTATCACCTTATGATAACGAACAACTTTTATACTAAAAGTTTTTTGTCTGCTAGAATTGCTTATAAGTTATGCGCTGAAAAGCGATATTCATCACCCCCCCCCCCAATTTATCATTTCCCCATAGCTTCGTTAAGATTGAAGATAGAAAGAAAATTTCAATTAGGGCAATTATCACCATATCATAACAAACTACTTTTATATTGAAAGTTTTTTGACAGCAAGAATTATTTAGAAGTTATGAGTTCCATCAACCGCATTCACCTTCACTTTTTATACGGTATAATATATAATTAATTTATGACTAATTAATTTAATTAATTTATAGTTAATATCTTTGTTAAATTTTGTTAATTATAACCGTTAATTGATATACCTGGCTTTGCTCCGGATTAAAATGTTTTCATGTTTAATATTTTTAATGTAAAAATTACTATTGTATAAATATTATAATACACAAATTACTTTTCTGATCTAAAACGCTTTTAATTAAAATGAGAATATCAATTGAACCAGACAATTTTTAAAAATATCCGTTTTCTTCATGCCTTATTTGTTATATAGGTACTTCAAATTTTGTTAACAATTACTAAAGTCAATGAAAGGTTTTAATGAATATTTTGAAACAATTAAATTAACTATTTAATTATTCATTAATTTAAAGCGTGAAAATAAATCAATAGCTGGTCCCGATATAAATTGTTAAATCGTCTACTTTTTAAATTTTCTTTTAGCATTCTTCCTTCTGGAAACAGTTCTTCGTATTATTTTTGATCAACAAGAATATTGTTACGAATTCAGTTTAAAATTAATTTTGAAAAAAATATTAAAATGAGAGAAACATATTTATGGAAATGAAAGACATTGCGGAAAAACGCCTTGCTTAATTTTTAATTAAGTGAAATTTTAAGCATCTTTTAGGCTTTGAAAAGTTGAAGATGACCTTTCTCTTTTCTTAAATAAAAAGTTTGAAAAGTTTGATTGAGATCAGTCCAGTGGTTTAGGAGGAGATGTGGAACATACCTACATAGCCACAGTGACTTTTATTTAAATTAATATAATTATTAAATAATTATAAGATAAATATTGCTGGCATATAGTATAAGCCATAATAAAGGTTTTAGTGGAGTTTTGTAACAATTAATTTTTTAACTTTAATTAAGTAGATAGTTAATTTTAATTAATCAAATAATTTTAATAGTTAAGTTGATAATAGGTTTTTTGACAGAATACTTTAATTTGATATTTAACTAAACATGGCGGGACCATGATTTGTTTAATAAAATCAATATAAAGTAGCCAAAAATAAGAGTAATTAAATAAGAGTTCCCTTTATCCTTTTTGCTATTGAAAAATATCTGCTTAACTTCGCTGTTCAAATTGGCTGCATTCATATCCTATGCTTTAAAAACACGTATTCAATTTGCCACTCACAATGTTTAATACTTTTTATTCTCTTATATGTTAAGAATTTAGTGACTATTATCTCTGTAACCGAGGATAAGAGATAATAGTAACCACTATTATCTCTTTAACTCTCTAAATAAGCCCATTTTAGTAGTGTTTAAGTGTATCATGTCATGTGGGTTTACCATATGACAAAGCAATGTTCGCACAATTATATTATAACCTAGATTAAATAAATTAATTTTTAAATCTAGAGTCCTTCTTCATTCGTGCCAAGAGTCAATTTCTTGTTACTGTTTCAGATAGGCTGGCTTAATGTTATCTAGGAGATATTTGCACTGCTGAGATGTTTATTTCTTTATGATTCCTACATGTTTAATGATTATGTGTTGAAATATAAAAAAATTGACCAATGTACTGACCGATAAATCTATCATAACTTTTTGGAATGAAAAATGGAATGATAAAACCTTGATATAGCAAAAAATCAAATGACATGAAAACACACAGAATCACAGCGTAGATACTGCAATGTGTAGAAACAATAAAGTCATTGGCTATGTCTGTATTGATCAATATGTAATATTTCATGACTTTTGTAACATTAACGTAAAGGAATCTACCTTTGCCTTCAAGCTTGCCGAAAAGGGATTTTTTTAACTTAGGAAACATCAGGGGCTTCGCTTTCTGTAAAGCGGGACACTAGCAGCTTCGCTTATTCATTAAGAAGCGAAAACACAGAATAACATACACAGTTCTGAACCTAATGTGAATGAAAATGTTCAAAAACGTAAAAAGTGTAGTTAAAACTTCACATGCCTATTTTAATTGCTGTTTACACTTAGGATACTGTTATCCGCTTGCTATCAATCCCTGATCTACACACCACTGGAAAACAACTTTGACTTCCGCTGTCTGAAGCCGATGGTAGGTCGAAAGGGAACCAATGATCCCAGAATTCGGAGCCATAATAAACAATAACTGCACGAAGCGCACGTAGGGAAATTAAAAAATCAGACAAAAATCAAATCGAAGAATTCCAAACGTTTTTTAATCAAATTCGATTGAATAGATCAATCAGATGAAACAGATCAACGGAACAAACCAATCAAAACGAATCGTAATATCGCGCCATGCGCAAAACACAGATGAAAAGATCAATTTCCGCGCATGCGCACATCTCATTCGTTAAAATCATCATTGCGCAACCAAAACAAATGTTCTCTCCTCTCCATTCTTGGCGGCAAAGAGTTGGCGATCCTAACAGGAACGAAGTAAGTGGACACCGTAGAGTAAATTTTAACCAAAATTTATTAAGTTAAACACATTAATAGATGTCCGCAGAACACGTTCACTTCTTTCTTTTATGATTTATAAATTTGAGAGAGCACGGTTACTTTTCGTCTTTCTTGGAGTTTGCACTAATTCGCCCATAACGATGAATGTTTTAAGCATCTTGCACATGAACATCAGTTGGAGATTATAATTAGCTTTTCTTAAAATGTCAATCAGAATTTTAAACCATGAATATGAAAAATATCGTTGCATGGGGAGAGAGAAAACATTACATAAACGACAGGCTATTTTAGATGCTTCTTTTTTTCTCCTTTTTTATATTTTAAAGTATGTGTTTATTATTAATGGCAATTATTAATATGAATTTATAATTCTCGAAGTTTTATTTTTAAATTCTTTAACTATATTTAGAAATACGGATATTTTTTATACTTTTTGTCCTGCTTTAGCAATCTGTTCTAAGCAATCAGAAGCATTACAATGGAAAAGAATAAAAAGAATTCACCAAACGATAAAGAAACTAACAGAAATGAAAATAAATTAAAGGACAAAAACATTTTGCCTCCCAAAATATTTTCCAGCCAGTCACAAAATAGGTCTGAAAACTCCAAGTCGAAAAATGACAAAAATGCAAAAGACAACGAATCTAAATCAGCTAATCAAAGCAAACCTAAAAATTCGGCAGAAAAGACAGATGCCAACGAAAACGATGAACAGAACGCATGCAAAATGGCTCATGTAAAACCTAAAGATTCGAAGCAGAGACAGAAGGCTAAGGCAGCCCATTTTGAAGATGACGTCCTTGCTGAATTGAAGAGAGAATTCCCAGCAACCAACTCGAAACCTAAACGTAGGGTTAGAATCGAGGATGAGAAAGAAGATGAGGATGAGCCAGACGCGGGACAAAAAGATGACAAACCGAAAGCACGAGCTAGGTCTAATGCGCTCAAAGAAGGTCTGTACGTTGAACCCGAGTTACCGGACATGCCCAGCAAGGACATCATTGTAGAAAAAGGAGGCGCGGAGGTCGGTCAGAACTTAATGGGTCAAAAAGGCTTCGTCTCCAGCTTGCTGTTTGATGTGATTTCGAAGGAAAACGTGTATCCACTGCAGGAGTCGAAGTCAAAGCCAGTTAGCAAACAAGATTTACTCGAACGACAGTCTACGATTATGGACGTTTCATCGGATATCGGTGCTCATTTTGAAAAGAAAGACAAGTCCAAATCCTTGACCATGATATCAGCTAAGAAGAAAGCCAGCAGAAGCAAGTTGTCTGCTTCACGTCGTAAGTAACAAAATTTTAATGCTTATCATTCTGATCAGAAACATGATCTGATTATTTGACTTAATGTTGACTGAAAGGATATCAAAATGATGAGTTTCGATTACGTTTAACTAATGATTCCTTGTTCCGAATGAATCCTTGAGTGATTATTTTAAGTAGTTGAAAATTAAAAATGCAATCGGTTTTCAATGTAATATTAAGTTATTGCATGATAATGAAGTTTTATATTAAAGGTTTATTCTCGTTAAGAAAACATCTTTTTAAAACATCTTCCAATGCTAGACTCATTTATCTTAACAGCTTCAGCACTTTGGAATAATATAGGATGTATACAGGACTGGATTAAGGCAAAGTAGGCAACTGCCTATAGGCCCCGCAGCTTTAACGGGCCCCTAGGTATTCAAAACATTATTCTTATGATTTTTTTTCAGGTTTTCAAAGTCTCTTGCCAGAACAGTGTGGTCTATTTTTTTTTACAATTGTTTGACTGACTCTTAAGTCAACAACACTGGCAAACTTTGTATCTGAGTGTTTAGAATGCTTTAAAAAGAGTTTTGTAATTTTTTATCACTTTTTTAAAAATTACTTTCAAAATTTAATTTTAATTTCTTTATATGCAAGATGCTGAAACCAACTCTTGTGAATGTGACTCGAAATTAAATGTTTTATCATTTCAGCTTGTCGCAATATTTGTTACTTAAAAACTACTTGTATAGATATCATATTAAAATCGATAAAACATCTCTGATTTTGGAAATTTGGAAGGGAAAAGGGGGGGGGCTCGAATCCTGCACTGGTTAAGGGCCCCTAAAGAGTTTAATCCGGTTCTGGCTGCATACCTTTCCCTTTAGACATGGAAAATCCATTCGTACGAAGAAGGCTAGAGTTGCGTAAATAAGGTTTGGGGTGATTGTTGTTTCTTTTTGTCTCCCTTTTTAAGTAGTTCTTAGCTAGCCAAATATTTAAAACCCGAACCCAAAAATAACCTCACATTTTAATCGTTCCTATAGATAAAATATTCAAACTTGAGAGAACATCAACTGCTTATTTATATTGTTTAGGTAAAATACTAAAAAGTAAAAGAAAAGATTTCTAAAAAAAGTCAATTCATTCTCCCACAACACACATCAAGTGTGCCAGGCCAATTTATTTTCGGAAGCCACCACGTATCTTACAAGAGGAGAAAAGAATATGACGTCATAGTATAGAGTAAGGCAATGGGCAGTGGAATGGTATGATCATTAACCACTGAAGTGAATAATTTTCTTTGCTATCTAATAAGATGGCCCCTTCTTTTCTTATAAGGAGCCGTCGTTTCCATTCATCTAAGAAGGCATGGAATACTTGAGATGGTTATGGATCCTACGTAATTTTTGTGTCAAATTATAAAGCTAATTAATGATTCAATTTTAGTTTATAAGACTAAAATTGCGATGCACGAGTATTCTCGGGCTGGTAAGTTAAGCGGTTAATGCTTGTCATGAGTCTGCGACGTCCCCTTGAATTCATTTCATTCATTTCTTGTAAATATATTCAGGACTCAGTTCGATAAACGTTCAGTTTTTTGTCTCTTGTAACCTCTTGTTAAACAACATTCAGTGTGAAGTATTTTCCGTCGTTTAATAATTTTCCTTGTACTTCAGATGTCTTTGTGTAAATTTTAACGTTGCCAAAAAATATTATCAAATTATATCATCACGATTCAACTAAATAATTAGATGCATCATGGCGTCCAAACTATATCACGCGCATGATATACCACCGACGTGATTTGCTACTTTCTATTAAAAAACGCAAATTAATTTGAAATATAGGATTAATATAATTTAAAATTTCATATTAGTAATTACATTACCTTGGACTTGAAATGTATATACCTGGTGGTTATTTTATAACATAAATGTTGTAAATGCCAACAGACTGATTCCGCTACCTTTCATGAGTAGGAAAAGATTAGATTACAGGTACAAAAAAAATTCATCTTCACATCAACTTTTCAGCAAAGTATGTATTAGGCTTCCGAGATTTTGGACCATAGAGTTCGCGCTCTCCGTGAAATCCCCCGTCGCTAGCGTGGAAAAGATTAGCTTTGTACATTGTCACTTTTCTTCTAACTCGCACCTTTCAACTACAGGCTACCTCCAGAAGCCTGTCGAATCCCAAGTATCGGTGACGACGAAATCCCAGACCTTGCCCCCGGATCTCCAGCATCTGAAATCCGGATGGCAACCAACGGATGAAGTTGAGGAAGGACCGCAGGTTGGTTTCCGTCAGAGAAAACAGTCTTGGGTGGGAACGTACGTCGATGGCACAGATTACTGGACTAAAAGGGAATCGTCATTCGAGCAAGAAGAAGTAAGTTACCTGAATACAGCAATGCGCACAATTACATAAACATAACTATGTAAAACCAGCGGGAGTGGTCTCCCCTAAACTTTCTCGTATACTTCCCAAAAAGGTGTCATTTTCCCTCTAACTAGGGTTTCCATACGCGCCGTATACTATTTGTCCCGTTTGCTTCCTAAACTCTGAGTCATTATAATTTTAAAATGAACTGCGCTCATTTTTATGATTACGTGTAAAAGGAAAATGATAATTAAAAAAAATTGCATAAGTTCTCAATTTTTACGCGCGCTGAGGTACAAAACTTTAAAGTTTTTGAGAACGAAATCTTACTACTTTCGGGTTCAGGGGGTTGCCATAATTTCCGAAGAGCGTCCGAAGCTACAATTTCCTTCGCCAAGGTCAAATGCCAACTGTGCCAACTTGAGTAAAATAAGCGAAACGCTCGCCAACACACAGTTGCAATGTGCATTTTGAACCAAATATGCAATTTGGACACCTTTTTTTCAACGGATTGAAACGAGATTTGAGCACAGATCTATAATTAATATTAGCAAACGTCATACCAATTTTTATTTATCTAAGCCAATGGGTTTAGGAGATATAATTTTTACAAGTATGCGATTATACAGACCGACAGACAGTCAACACTTCGACGAATTTGGCCCAAAATTTTATACGGACCTACATTCATGACGATAAAACTGTGTACCAAATTTTATCCATCTAACTATTCAAGTTTTTGAGTTATAGTGTTGGCATGACCTCGCACATACAGATAGACAGACTTCCCGTGGACGGATTTTGTTCAAGATTTGACAGAAACCTACAAATTATGTGTCAAGTTCACATACCAAATTTCATCCTTTTATCTCTAATAGTTTTCGAGTTATCGTGTTCGCAGACACACAGACATGCAGACAGACATAATTCCAAAATTGTGTTTTCCGGACTCATGGAGGTCTAAAACGTGGAGATTCGTCAAAATCTCAAGTTTGAATTTTTTGACGATTACAATACTTTCTCTTTGTAACTTCGTAAGTAAAAAAAAAAAATGACGGGAGGCTGTCTTTTTCAAACAACCGCTGTTGTTAAAGGCGTCGGAGTACTTTACTCGCGTAACTCTTTTCCGATTTTCTATTTTTTTTTTTTTTTTTGTAACTTCTGCTGTTACCCCTTATCTCTAAAATAAGACGTTAGTTATGTTTTTAACACATGTAGTTACCGAGATATAGAGGATCTCCCATACAACGTTTTTTGTGGCGTTTTGGCGTGTGAATCAAATTCCTTCCTGAGACCCCAATGGGAGGAACGTAGTCCTACGTTAAAACCCACTTTTGGAATTATGTCTGTCTGAGAACACAGTAATTTAAAAACCGGAATGAGTCAGGCGAATGAATTTTTTTTTTCGGTCTTAACACCAAAATTGTAGGCGTTTTTCAAATTTTGGACCAAATCCGTTGAAGTGGGGATCCGTCCGTTTGTCTGGGCGTGTGTATATATCGATGGCAACTCGAAAATGCATCTAGATAGTTAAATGAAATTCGGTATGTGATATTAACACCAGCATAGTAGATCTGTACCAAATTCTGTACCCATTTGGATGATGAAAGAGGTCCAAAAGGAATACTCGATTCATTTACACTACGAAGCTAAACACAAAACGCGCCACTTTAGGTAAGTACCCGAGAAAGTCGAGGGGAGACACTCCTACTGCTCATATCTGTCTGCAGTCAACTTTTCATGGAAAAGGGGAGAACACTCCTGCTGCTTAAATCCATCTGTAGTCAACTTTTCGTAGACAATAATTGTGTAAAATATCTGTCCATCATCTCATTTTTACAATATATATCTTATATAATATATATATTGGTCCATTTAAAACGGAAACGTTGATCTTCATTTTTTCAAGGAATAAAACGGAATAATTTCAAATATTTACCGTTTATATTTTACTAAATAGTTTTACTCTGCCATTAACATAAATTCACCCTTCATTTAAGCTTCCGCCATTACAATTTCATGTTCCTTTTTTCAAACAGAGGGAACACTACTCGTCGAGGAAGACTTCATTGAAAACGAAATTGAAAACCAAGGTGTTAAACACTTGAATTTCTTGTTAACCAGCACTTTTGTAACAAGAATATCCTTTAGATAAAAGGGAAACTCAACAAACTTTTGAGACCCATTTTCAAGAAATTGGGCGCCTTTACATAGGATTCATGGTGCTGGTGAATTGTAGTTGAAATTTTTGGTTTAGATTTAAGGCGCGACGTCATGAGAACTATAGTTTACAAGAGTAATGCGAAATGATCAATTTTCAGAAAGCATTTGCAATCTGAGTAATATGAGCTTAATGAAATTAGCTATGATAAGCTCTTTAATTTTAAAAAAGTACGATTCCCTATATATTATCTCGGCTAGGGATCAGTCTAAAGTTATTAAGTGGTATTGTTAGGAAATATTTATTTAAAATCTATTTCAAATTATAGGTTCCGTTTGAAATAGATCAACGTGGTCAAACATGGTACGATTTGCCTGTTGCGGATGAAGTTCAGATCGAAATTCCCACGGGAACAAAACGCACCTTGTCCAGAGCCAAATTTGATGCCATAAAAATGCAATCGCCGGAGGAATTGGCGGAGAGTGCTGACGAGGTCAGTTGGTATTCGATTCCAACCTGTTTGATTTGTATGTCTTAAAAGTTATCGCATATCTGAAACAGATATTTTGGGTAGGATTTTTAAGAGAATTTAATAATTTAACCGACCTATCCGGCTAGCTCACAGGAGGTGAATGGACGGTTAAAATAAAGCTGGGCCATAGTTAAATTAAATTAAATTTATTTTTCTCATACTTTCCACATAAAATAATTCTGGATTGACTAAGATGACATAAACTGACAAGTTACATTATCCAACTCGCTACGCATGGCGAAATTCGACCCAACTGTCCCAGTGAGAGGGGAAAAGAGACCCTTCTCACAAGAAAAGTCAAGAGACTCTGTCCATCCTCCTTCTGCCTGATAGCGAAAAGTCCTGGCAGTGCGATCTCTTGGTAGGAACGTGAATTGAAGTCTATCGTGGCGCCATCTCTTGGTAAGAGGGCGAGATAAAATGTGATTGTGACAGTAAGAAAATTTTTTTCCAACTACTTAATTATGAGTTAGTGGTGAAGTGATATAAAAAATAAGTTCACATATTGTAATGATATTTTAATATTTGAATGTAATCATATGATATTCCGTTCAAATACTACACCGATGGAAACCGCAAAATAGGATCCTTTGAATTTGATAATAAGATAAGTACATACAAGAATGGTATGTTCGGTTGTTTCCATCAGTTATATATTTTAATTCGGTATCATATGAGAATATTGATATCATAGCAACTCGTCAGCTGAAAAGCGAATAGCTCTGTTAAAAGTATTTTTCGGTGGTTGAAACATATAATCTAAGAAGCAGGATTTCAGTTTTTCCGTATTTCATTGCCGGATACTGAATGTTATATATTTTAGCAGAATTAAATGAGATGGTTTTAATCTTTTTCCAATCTAGTTACAATAAAATTATATTATGCTAGCGTTGTTAACTATTCTGAGCCCATATAACTTGCTTTGCCATCTTCTAACTTTATCTAAGATGCAGGTTTAAAAATTATGCTAATTTCTCTCCGTGAATAATTATGTATCTCTGTCTGAATATTCAGCCAATAATAAAAGAATCAAGAGGAAATTAAATAATTTGCACTGATTCAGATAATTGACAACATGTGGACGGTTGAGACAAATGATTTTAAAAAATTGAATAAATAGGAAAAAAATTAGGTTGGTGGAGGAAAAGGCAGAAGAGGGTCCAAAATGGCCAAACACCAATTCGTTAACCTCATTCGTTTTCTTTCATTTTTGTAGTTTGAGGAGTAGCAGTAAATAACAGAAATGTTATTTACTGCTTGTTTATGCATATTTTTGCAATACACTCGAAGTGTTCATAATCTCAGTGATTGGAGATGTTTGGATCTGGAGCCAATATCGTTATCTAAACAGCAGCAAAGTTTCTTGAGCTTTATCATTCACGTCATCTATGAATGAGTTTTTCGCGCACAGCAAACTAATTTTTCAATTTTTACTGTGTTGAGGCTTCATGGAATGAATAGGTTTGCACTCCTTAAGTGTCAATACAAGATGTAAGTATCATAAAAGAATAATTTGATTTGCTTTTGTATCATGAACTTTCTGCACGGAATTGGCAAAAATTTTATGAAATGAGAGAGTTTTTTTGGGGAGGAGCGAAATGTCGAGTGTCTTTCAGATCTGCAGTTTGAGAGTATAAACCGCCACTGATTAAGACGTAAGAAAGACATACTATGAATATTTTTGTACTTTTGCATTATTCGTCTACTAATTCGACAATAAGAGTTTATTTAATTTGACCCATATAAGCTCCTTAAAAACACTTAAGTTTATTTAATAACTAAACTGCGTTTCTCATCGACATATTGTGTACAAAATGAGCCAAGCAATGTTTTTAGTAACAATCTTACTGGAGACATTCATTATGCAACAGAAAATTTGGAAACTAAAGACGTAAATAATCACGATAGGGAATCTGTTATGTCGATGTCTAGACGAAAGCTGTTTCGAAAAGTCAGATTAATCTCCAATTACCATTTTCTCACCTTCAGAGAGTGGAATTTTTTCCCCTTTCATCTCTAGCTTATTGTTGCAGTCTGGCTAGATGTAAGATGAAAACGCTAATAAGCGCTCTAATAATGTTTTGAAACATTTTGTAGTAAGTACTCGTTTGATGCTATTAAAAAATCTCTTTAGATTTTCTTTTTTATGTGTATAAATAGTGTTCAGAGAATTGGAAAGGGATTTAACAGAAATTTAGTCCAATTTGGAATGTAAACAGAACTTCTAGTCAGAAATCTCTCATTTTTTTAAAAATAAAACTTCTCCAATGAGACTGTTTATAAACGTTCATTGCCAGACTGTCGAAGGAGATGAGAAATACTTTCAACTATTATTATTATTGTAAAATTTAATTTTACAGTACGACCTCGATTAACCGAGGTTTCTGTTGACCGAGCCGATAACGAAGTCTGATTTTTTTTCCCCATGAATGAGTCCTGAAAACGACCACACTTTTTAGTTCACTGTCCGTGCTACAGGCTCTTCTGCCCCTAAAAGCACTCAACTTCCAAGAAACAATGCACCCTGAGAAGTCAACAGCGAACAATGCTTTGTTTCCAGTGGCCGTGTGGCCCTATTGAGCACCAGGAATAATGTGTTATCAGACGATTACATGCCCCCCCCCCCCCTTGCCGGGTCCCGGGGGGGGGGGGGGATTGGTGACTTTTATATGTTAGTTTATATACGTTTAGTTTTAGCATTTAAAAAACGTTCTATTGTTTTTTTATTTTAAAAGATGTTAAATTCGCGATCCCGGCGAGTTTTTATACACAATTTCTATTAAGTCTATGGATACGGGACCGTCTCATACGTCCCTTCCAGCAAAAGACGATAGCCGTCCGAAACGTCCGAATGCCACTCTGAAATTTCCACCCCCTTTCGTTAAGTGTGATTGATTTCACACCCTCGGCCCGTGCTTTTTCCGTTAGAGTGGCTCGCCCAGATGTGTTTGGGGAAGAGAGGAGTTTTCTTACAATTCGGACAATGCCAGCTGTCATTGTGGTTTCTGAGGGGGAAAGTGAATTTTCCTTATCTTTGATAGAGGAGCACGGACGTTCCCGTATTTTGAGGTCCCTTTATTTCAATGGTCTTAGGAATCAACCGAATTAACCGAGATTTCCGATATCCGAGGTACTAGCGGTCCCAATTAGCTCGGATAATCGAGGTTCTAATGTATTCATTTTTGGCACTAGTTAGTTCATAGTCCAATATTCATATTGCTATCCAGACACATACTGTACAGTAAGCACAACAGTATAACGCTATACAAATAAGAGGCAGTTCTTTTTTAAAAAGTCGGGAGAAATACATCATTCCTTAAAATCTCTTTAAAGACGATACAAATTAACAAGATAAACCATTAAATGCGCATCACTCCAAATTCCACGAGACTTACAGTCACAGGACAAAAAATTAGTCACCCCTAGAGAAATCATGAAAAGCATCATTTAATACCGTGTAACTCCGCCGCTGGACTTGATAACCGCCTGGATTCGGTTAGGAAGCGAGTCCACATGGTTTTGCAGGTACGTCGTATCCGGTTTAAGCCACTCGCTGAGGATTTGATCGCGCAAATCCTCCAAATTGCAGGGATGCTGGTTTCGGCGTTTTACCCGCTGTTCCAACATGTCCCGCAGATTTTCTATGGTGATTTTGCAGGCCAATCGAGATGCAATAGGGTGTGTGAGTGTTCATCCAACCAGTCACATGTACTTGCAGCCCGATGAACTGTGCTGTTGTCATCTTGGAAAAATAGGGGCAATAAGAGCATGCTCATGATGCAAATGTTGACTGAAAGGCAACACCTGATCATCCAGAATGTTAAAAAAAACATGCTGATTCAAGTTCGTGGTTACTGCAGTGAGCGGGCCGCATAAAAACCAATCCCACTACAGGCGTCAATGGGAATGTCTTTTACCACGCCAAGTTGATCATTGTGCCTGCTAGGGTTTCCGTGTTTACTTTGATTGGCGTGAAACTGAGTTTTTTCTTCATCGTGTTTTGAAAACCCTCCATCTTTATTTACAATTAACAACTAATAGCAAATTATTTTCAACTTTAATTCTTGCTCATATTAAGCTCATTGGTACGTGTTTGAATATTTTTCTAACTTATGCATATTAGATTATTTACTTTAGCAAAGAATTATACACTATATACTTATTTCATGTTTAGTTTTAAAAATGCATTCATATTCAATGACACTCAAGAAGGAATTCATTCTACTTTAAGTCACACACCAAAAAAACTATAAAGTAAAAACGTTTACATCCTTATAACAGATAGCATATCTCGGTTCGTCGAAATATAAAAACTTTGCAAAGCATTTCTCGCCAAAAAAAGGGAAATATCGCCAAATATTGTCATCAAAAACACTCTTCATAGGCGCCTATAGTGGGATTAGTTTTTATGCGAGCGGGCCAAAGTCATAATACGATTCATCTGTGCTTGCGCAGTACGGTGACTAATTTTTTGTCCGGTGACTGTTTCAGAAGCTGCTCGGTTTCTAATCAGCACGAGTCTCTGGTCCTTTGAACTGCGTGCTTTTTGCGAATAAGTTTGTTTTTGCCCGTTTAAAAACTATAAATGTGAAGCCAAAGTTATGATGACGTAAATTATATTTTCTGCGACGTCTATGTAATATTTCAGACTGTGTACTGTAATGGCGTTTGATCTGAAAAGTTTGGTGTAAAGGCTAAATGAAACAATTATTAAAAAGTTTAAATTTTCAGAAAGGTGCTTTTGTTCTCTGATTCAGTGAAAACAAGCAAGTTTACAATCCGCTTAGAGTTAATTCGTAATCGACCACATCGTTATCTAAACAACAGCAACGTTTCTTGAACTTTATCATTCACTTCGTCTATGAATGAGTTTTTCGCGCAGTACTGAGTGTTGTATGAAAAATAAAACTGCAATGTGTTGACTGAAAAAGGAACTTTCAGCTACTGCTGAAAAATGAACGAAGCGAATTAAACAATAATAAACGAAAAGCAAAAGATATTTAGACAGAAACAACTATTTTTTTGCTTCCTGTTATTGCAGAAACTGATAGAAGCACACTCTTTCAATTCTGCTGCGACCGAAAACTTCACACATACGATCGTTATGAAGAGGAACACGTAGTTTAAATCTTAATTTTAGCTTTTTATAAGTTAAAAATAGTACTAACGGGCATGAAGATTAAGCAGTTAATTGCAGTACAATAGCAATATATGGAATGTAATGGCACGAAAACAATTTTTGGTTAGATGCCTACTCATCTGCGAATGGACTGATTTGAAGAATTGATTCAGAAGTTGAGCGTCTAAATTTTCTAAATAATTGATAGTCAGATAAGTAAACATTCCAAAACGGGTAATCACATTATTTAATTAATGATTGCAGTTAAAAATTAAGATTTGTAAGTTAAAATAAAAATTATATTAAAAATTAAAGCGATATCATTTAAGCAAAGTTTGCAGGTATCACATCTATCGACATATAGACTAAAGGACAAGTGGACTAAGTGCCATGGACCTACTTTTATTAACTTGATGAGAGTCGGATCAATCTCATTTCTATCTGATCATATTAGAACAAGTAAGCTTCGATGTTAGATGACCATATCCTCCTGTATCTTCATCTTCAAGAAATTATTCGTAATTGTTTCACGCAGGAAAAGAAGAGATTGTTCTCCTTCGATGACAGAGAGCCTATACCGGAGAAGATAAGCAGCGATTTGTACCAAATGTTTCTGGAATTTTGCAAAACGGACGATTTATCTGCCGTCCAAAACCGCCTCTCACTTTTAAACGCTGACCGAAGTCTGGAGAAAGTTGGACTCTTGGACCACAAGAAACTGACCATGGTGCACACGGGCCTTTGTTTCAAAGCAGCTGGCGGCGGCAGGTAGTTTTGCTTCTTGTTCTAACATTGCTTCACTTTCTGATGCTGTAGTGCAGTATGGCTAAATCTAACCCTTGCGCAATAATATGCAACCTAATAATAGCAACTGCAGATTGCGGATAGGCTGGCTGGTTGTTGCAGTTTATTGACGCCAGAGTCATGCTTGGTTATGATGAGAGGCATATAGTAGATCTCATTTTGTAATTTCTACAAATTGATTTATACTTGATGACAATATAATAATACCAACCCATGGGCCGCGGACAGCGTATTAGTGGGCCTCGGAACACTAGTCATAAGTCAAAGACCGTGGAGCTACAAGAGTCATCACTCGTTTTTTGCTTTAACAACAATTATATTTTTCGTTCTTTTACAGTAAGTTTTGCTAATTAGTGACATATACACGCATATATATATATATATATAATGATATAATGATGTTTCGTAGGTAAAGTGTAGAGAATGAAGCTTACGCGCAAAGGCAGCGTTTTGACGGAAAGGAATTATATGGCGAAGAAAGGGCCGTTACAACATCGCTGCGAGTTTTTATACGGAGAAACGGGGAAATTCCCTTACGCTTGAAGCCGATTGAATCCGAACTTCTTCCAGTTACAGTGGCAGTTATTTTTATACTAGAGCTTAATTAGAAATAATTTTATTAATTGAAAGTTAAGAAGCGTTTTTAAAATTATGAAAAAGTTATTACATATATGTAATGATATCGAATTTAACCACTTTTAAAAACATTTCTTAGCTTTTAATTTATAAGTTATTGTTTCTACTCAAATTCTAATACAGGAATAACTGTCACTGAAACTTGAGGCAGGCAGGATTCAACCGGCTCTAAAGCGTTCGAGGAATTTTCCTGTTTACAAAGCATTTATTGTTCGATTGCGTTGCAAACACTCTTTTCCTGTGTTTAAAACGCCGCCGGTGGCTTGAGCTTTGCGTCTCTCTCTCTACTTTCATCATGGCTTGATAAATCTCAAAATTACCTAAAATTATCTGAAACATATCAATTAAAAAATGATTGAATTAAATAAACTGTTCTTCGTTCGTCAACAAGTGCTGTCTTCTTTGAATATAAATTTACACACTTCACCCTCAGAATAATGTTACAAATATATGAATGTATTATATGTGTTTTTCTTCTTTTACTTGTATATTTAGTTAGTGGCCCTCAACATATTTTTTACACAATAGGTGGTCCGCAAAACCAAAAAGCTTAGTAATTAAACTTGAAATGTAATTTGGGTCAGCTTGTAAATATTGAAAAAATATATATTATTGATGGTTGCAAAATTCTGCGACTTTTTCCTGTTCTTCGCAC
Organism: Araneus ventricosus; assembly: GCA_013235015.1. Classification (NCBI taxonomy): domain Eukaryota; kingdom Metazoa; phylum Arthropoda; class Arachnida; order Araneae; family Araneidae; genus Araneus; species Araneus ventricosus. The sequence goes on along the minus strand of BGPR01000598.1, from coordinate 179,626 downwards.
TGGTGTCCTCAGTGGCATAGCGCGCTGGATATAAAATGAGTTTTTCACTCCCAGTTGTTCTTAGTAGCCTACTCTATAAGGTCTATATGACGCCAGGGTATTGTTCTATTTTTACCCCCCCCCCCCTCCCCATCAAATCCGACTTTTAAAAAAGTGATGTAAATGCGCTAAAATTTTGACTCCACGGCGACCCCTTGTGACTGGCGACAGGGACATTTTTACCCTCTTGCCCCACTCCCTTTCCGTGGCTACGCTACTGGGTTCGCTTTCCTTTTCCTTTAAGTTAAAAAATGTATTGCAAATACCAAAATAACTCAATATTACTCATGGTGAATCAGGCTGTCCATCGAAGTGTAGAAGATATGTCATTCGACATCTAAGTCAAGTATTAAAATTAAATAGCTTTCTTGGAATGTAAAACTGAACGAAATTATTTTGCATTGCATAAAGAATTCTAAACGAATGGGTTAAAAGTTTTATAGCCTGAAACACAGATCATAACTTTTTGTTTTCCCAAGTATTAACCATTTCCATATTTTTTCTTACTCAAAGAAAGGCACTATTTAAAAATTGTTCTGTTTGGTTCAGCATTTTTATTTTCAGATTTAAAAAGTTTGTCCCAGAGTGCCTTCTTGTAATTTCAAAATGTCACGTTCACTAACAACACGTTCAAAACTTATCAGTTAGCTTCGCGGTCCTGGGTTGTATTAGACTATTGTGTTTCGAGATGTATCCCCATTCATATCTACACTATAGGACCAAAAATATCCGGACACTTTCAGATTTTCACATTTTTTAGAATTTCTACGTAAAAGTTTCACTGACTGTCTTTAAACTTCGGCCACGTAAAGAATAGACTGTAACTCACATTTTACATTGAAGATTCGGTCCTGAGAACAATTAGAGGACCGTCTACAAACTTATGAAGACAAAAGACTTTTTGGCCCAACCCGTTTCATAGAATACTGATAACAAGAAGAAACTTTCAGAATGGTTATGTTTAATGTGCAAAACATTTACAGGAATTTTCGTAAATTCAGCACAAATATTTCGGAAGATATAAAGGTTTTCTTAAAAAATCCCAAATTTTCCCGCCTGTTTTTTGCTTAAAACATGCAGAGTTTTCTGCCATATTATACGAAACTTACAAAAAAATGGCAATATGTTAGAAAAGCATTTTGTAAAAATTTGGACATTCTTTTAAAAATATTACAGGAAATATGAGCATTTTTAGTAAATGTTTTACTGCGTATGCGCGAAACATTGAATAATTTTTCTTTCACAACTCTAGAGCCAGAAATATAGGCAACTTATATAAAAAAAAAAAATCAGTTCAATATCATTAGTATTCAGAAAGATATCGGCATTGCAACGAGCAGAATATCAGCTCCTGTCGAAAAGAAGCTAAAAAATGAGGGGTTGTACACAGATTGATATTTTTTAAACTTCCACTTTTTTAATAGTTATATTGAATTGTATAGTAGTAAGAATTTGCTGAATGCCCATGAACACTTGTAATATTTATAACGAATAAAAAAATATACTTGTAGAATTATTAAAATATTTTAAGAAAAGAAATTTATATAAAAAAAATTGTTGGGGCATAAAAGAAATATATTTAAAAATTTAGCTTGGCCGTTTTAATTAAAATTTTAACAATATGTAATTTGTTAATAATCATGTAAATAATATAATTAAAGTAATAAAATTTTTGTTATTTATAGTGCCTAATTAGCTGGAATTTAAGTTATGCACGTAATTGATAAGTGTTCATGGGTATTCAGCAGATTCTAACCACCATACAATTGAATATAACTATTCAAAGATATAAGTTTTAAAAATATCATTTTGTGTACAACCCCTCATCTTTTAGCTTCTCTTCGATAGGAGCTAAAATTCTGCTCGTTGCAATGCCGATATCTTTCTGAATACTAATGATATTGAACTGGATTGTTTGCATAAGTTCCCTATAACTGGCTTTAAAGTTCTGAAAAAAAATTACGTTATGTTTCGCGTATGCGCAGTAAAACATTATTTACTAAAAATGCTGATATTTCCTGTAATATTCAAAAGTTGTTTTTTTTATTTTTACAAAATGCTTTTCTAACATATTGTCATTTTTTCTGCAAGTTTCGTATAATATAACGGAAAACTCTGCATGATATAAGGAAAAAAACAGGTGGAAAAATTTGGGATTTTTTAAGAAAACTTTTATATCCTCCCGAATATTTGTGCTGAGTTTACGAAAATTATTATAAATATTGTAGGCTGTTATCAGGTAGGCTTAGTGTTGTGTTCCATAGTAATAACACACAGTTCATCCATCTAAATGGTTATATTATCAGGATTAAGTTTACATTAATATACTGAGCAATATTTACAGATAAAGATATGTACAGTTGAAGTAAATCGTCATTAAATAGGATTTTGGATGGCACATCGTCGTCTTTTGTCTTTGTCAGGGAAAGACCCACGTCGTTTAGCGTCTTCAACCGCCTCGTCGTCTCTTACTGTTCTCGGCAGCTTGATTCTCTGACATCAATCGCAATGGCAGCGCCATCTACAGGTACTCGGCTGCGGCTGGTGGCCCACAATCGGCCCTCCTGACCAGGTTCTGGCCCTAGAACCAGCATGCATCTGGAAAATATCTGAAAAGAAAAGAAAAAAGAAGAGCAGTTTCTCATTCAAAATATACGCTCGTCTTTTGCTATCAGAATTCTTCGTGACATCTTGGTGTCCCACAGCTCGTCGTTATGTAGGATCCGTCTTAAAATTCGTCGTTCAGCAGAAATTCTGACAACTCGTCGTAGGGGAGAAACTGTCTTGATGGTAACGTCGTCTTCATTGGAGAAACGTCTTGATGGTAACGTCGTCTTCATTGGAGAAACGTCTTGAAAAAACATCCGTCTTGAGCACGAGAGGTGTCGTGTTGAAAATGTTCGTCGTGGAGAAAATCCTTCTTAGTAATCACACTTTCACAAAACAGTCACATTTAGGAAAAAAGAGTCACATTTGGTGGATAAAACACAATATTGGGAAATAATTAGATAGCACATTCGTCTGACCATGGTTTGAGATATTCGGCACATGCACTGGTATGCACCGGTCCTTCAACAAAACCAATCTTCTTAACATCGTAGGTAACATTAGGCTTTATTTTTGTTATTTTATAAGGTCCCAAAAATTTAGATTTGAATTTTAAGCCTGGACCATGTTGCGTTCTTTTTATAACTACAATATCGTTTATTTTATATTTGTTGGGGGGTTTTCTTCTTAAGTTGTAAGTTTTTCTGTTGCTTTCTTGCACTTTATTTTGAATATGCGTTAAATATATTTCCTGTTCGTGAGTCATCACCTCTGCTACATTAATCAAAGAAGAATCCGAAAGTGAATTATCGCTTGGTTTTGTAAATTTTATTTCTTTTCCGGAGACGATTAAAGTGCACTGATTTATGACATTATAACCAACTATGAAATCGAAAGAAAGAGATGAATCGCTTACTACACATATTTCAGATTCAAATTGCAAATCATCTATTATGATTTTGGTTTTAAAAATACCTAGAGGTTTTACTGATGTATTCCCCAAGCCTGAAAGTTTGATGTTAGAGTGTTCCAATTCTGATATTTCGCCTATTTTGTCAAAAATACTCTTCCTGATTAATGTCTTTTGACTTCCGGTATCAATAAGCGAAACAATATTTAAATCGTTTATTCGAACAATTTTTGTTGTTAAATTTTCGTAAGAGGTTGTTTTATCGATTGTAACATTAGAATGTTCTTTTTTAATCGTGCAATCCTTAGCAAGATGATCCCCGAATTTATTACACTTGAAACATTTGATTCCCTTAATTTTATTCTCACATACGCTTGACTTATGTCCGAGAGCACCACAGTTGAAGCACCGAATGTTATTTAATTTAGTATCCTTGAATTTATCTTTATTTTCGATTTTCGGAGCTTTAATTCTATCTTTAGTTTCGTTTCCGAACTTTGGTTTATTTGGTTTGACTTTATCGTAGTCGGATCTCATTTTCTCATAAACTCTAAGTTTTTGTTTAAACTCTGACAAGTTTTGACAACCATATAAAATACTTTTTCTAATTACAGAATCAGGTATACCATTTATAACATATTTCATCAAAGCAGCATCTTCAACATTACCACGAGTACACAATTGTTTCATCTTCAAAAAGTACTCTTCTAATGACTCATCGTCTTTTAATTTACGTTTACTTAACATTTCATGCAGTTCAGCAGAATTACAAGAATAACCAAATTCAGATAATAATAAATCTTTCAGCTTTTCCCAAGAGTTAACACCAGTTTCGCTTTGAATATATAATTTTGCTTTACCTCTCAAAGATCTTTTACCAAATACATGTTTATGCAAATCACTTCAATTAAACATATTTACAACATCTTCAAATAATTCGATCCATCTTTCAATACTTTGATGAGAATCACCATCAAATGGCATGATAATACTTTCAATATCATTAAAACTAATGATAGGTTGATAAACATTGTGAACTGGAAGCTGCATTGATTCCTCACTTAAATTTTCATAACTTTTGTGATTCTGTTCGTTTTCATCTTCTGAATCCGATCCAGAATCATTTTCACGAATAATGTTCTGATTTAATATATCTAAATCGCAGAGATATGTTAACAATCTTAGAACAATGTCTTTTTTAGAACCTTCGTTATTTATCAATAGCAGATTGGTAATTGTAATTAGTTCATTTAGAAATAGCTTTTCTTCAATCAGTTTAACTTTTTCATTAAAACCTTTATCATTCGGCCGAAAGTCAAAGCCAGAAAATTCTCTTATTCTGCTTCTGTTTTGACGGTCTCCGTCGAAATCAAACAAAAGTTTATGCAAACATCGTATTTTCGATGTTCTTTCGGATGCTATTGCAGCCTTCAGTTCTGGAATATCTATCAATTTCATCGTAATTCAAAATAGTAGAAATTTTGACTCACCGTTTTCGTCGTTGCGTCAGTAATTCCAAACGTAGCGTCGTCGATAATCCGGCATTTTAGGCACAACTGCTATCCAGTAAAGCGTAACCTCCGAGTTCGTCTCTCATGAAAGTTTACTATCATCTTAATAAAGGATCGTATCCAACAGATTTGAAGTCAAGTTCTTCGTATAGGATCGTATCTCACTTCTGGGCACCACTTTTGTAGGCGGTTATCAGGTAGGCTTAGTGTTGTGTTCCATAGTAATAACACACAGTTCATCAATCTAAATGGTTATATTATCAGGATTAAGTTTACATTAATATACTGAACAATATTTACAGATAAAGATATGTACAGTTGAAGTAAATCGTCATTAAATAGGATTTTCGATGGCACATCGTCGTCTTTTTCCCACGTCGTTTACGCGTCTTCAACCGCCTCGTCGTCTCTTACTGTTCTCGGCAGCTTGATTCTCTGACGTCAATTGCGATGGCAGCGCCATCTACAGGTACTCGGCTGCGGCTGGTGGCCCACAATATTATGTACATTAAACAACCATTTCTGAAAGTTTCATCTTGTAATCAGTATTCTGTGAAACGGGATGGACCAAAAACGTGTTTGTCTTCATCAGTTTGTAGACGGTCCCCTAATTGCCATCAGGACCGAATCTTCAATGTAAAATGTGAGTTACAGTCTATTCTTCACATGGTTGAAGTTTAAAGGCAGTCAGTTAAACTTTTCTGGAGAAATTTTAAGAAATGTGAAAATCTGAAAGTGTCCGGATGCTTTTAAGCATATAGTGTATATGCATAAAGGAAAACAAGTGAAGATAATTAAATATGAATTAAAAACTTTCTTAAATTCTGAAATTAATTCTTCAAATGTATCGATCCTTTAAAATTTTCAGATACCGTGGCTTATCATTTGCACAGTTCAAGTTGTTCATAGAAATGGTGGCTGAAACAAGAAAAATGCCAGTTTTTGACTTCGTCAACAGGTTGAAACTGGGATATGCTGGAATTATTGTTCTTCCTAATGATCGAGGTTAAAAGTACTTTTGTAAGTGGCATTACTATTTCTTTTATTATTTTTGAAAAAAACTTTTCCATTGTGGTTTCACTGTTCAATGTACAAACTTCTGGAGAGGTCACAGTGTCGAATGTCGGATGAAGACGTACCTTGGAATGATATAAATTTACAGGCAGTGGCGGATTAACCATCAAGCAAAATAAGCTAGTCCTTAGGGGCATCAAGGGAAGAGGCCACCATTTAAATTTTCTATAGTCAAATTTGCCATGGGCCGTATGGCCCTATTAGTACAAGATGTTCTACAATATTCATACGATATCTTAACGATGTTGTGCGACATTCAGAATATCATAGAACATCGTAGAGATGTAAAATATGTCGAGCTAATAGAGTCATTTTTTTTTTCTGTTAAAAATGTCCCCTCATAACAAGTCAGTTGAACTAATAATTTTCTAGCTAATTCTAATTTATTAGAAACTTTCTGAGCTGCCTTAACCGATTTTAGAATAATAAATTAACAAAGATTAAAAATTTCATTTTAAAAGTGTTTGCAACAAATTTGTCAATATGTATTTGATAATTAATAAAAAGGAAAAATTTATATTTTGAATTAAACACATATATATAAGGGTTGCAAAAATCTTTTAAGTGTTTTGGGTCTCAAAGAATCTATATACAGAGATGGAAACGTCATCTTCACTCGGTAGATGGTGTTGGCTACACCACATGCAACATTCCACAATATTTCCGTGTGATATTGATCATTTTCTGTGTACTAATAGGGTACTGAAAAGATAATATAATTCCTGACAAAGCGTGATGAATTAAACCTATCTGCAAATGGTGTTCTAATGTTCTTAGGGAATTATGCGCCTCTTTTGTTGAAAACGATACAAAAATCCTATTATATTTCAAATAGTAGAATTATTTTTTCCTTTGGTTGTTTGCAGTTGAATATTGTCTTTGATTTGTTGATCATTCTTTAAGGTAAGTTTGAGAAAATTATTGATACCGTGGCTTGAGACAACAGTCTCAATTAACTGTCAAAACTTCTCAGCTCAGACATGAATCCAAACTACGGGGTATGACCCCGACTCAAATCTTAATATAAATAAAAGTCATTGTGGGTATGTGGATGGGTATGTATGTGGCTATGTTCCACATCTCCTCCTAAACCAATGGACGGTTTTCAACCAAATTTTGTACACTTATTATTTAAGAGAAGGGGAAGACACTTATGAACTTTTCCAAGTCCCAAAGTTAATTAAACAGTCAGTTAATTAGAAAATAACCGAAATCGTTTTTCCGCCGTAACTTCGGAGCAAACTGTCCGACAAAAAATATTTTTATACCATCTTAAAGTTCAAATTTTTACCTTTTCAATGATACTAATTTTATTTCTCTGACATTTTCCCTTCGATTGTTATTAATTTTTAAAAGTTCCAAAACTTTAAAATGCGTGCAGACGATTTTGAAATAACGAATATTTATAGCTACTCCGTTGCTAGGCAACGGTTAGACTTTGAACTAATTCACCTTTATTTCCAGCTTGGCGCTTGATACAGTTGCCAAATAGATTTGGCGATTGATTAAATCGGAAGGTTACCGGAAAACGGTCTATGAATCCAAAATAAACAAACCAGGATCGTCCATTGACGTATATGATATGGTTGTCAGAGTTTTTATAATAGGAAGGTATATTTTGTCTTATGTATTCTTTTAAACAGTAGAAGCAGATGACATATAGCATGGTGGATGATATATTCCAAAGAGCAGATGATACCATTGAGTACAATGATGTAATTTACAGTAACAGAGAATTAAATTAGTCGTCCAATTATGTATTATCAACCGTCAGAACTTTTGACTTCCCCTTTCTATATATAACGAAACATTTACATTCGTAAATTTAAAAAAAGTAGCAATTCAAATTCTTCGCGCACGAAGTCGCGGGTAACAGCTAGTTACTAATATAATAGCACAGATCCTCCGGTAACGCTCTGACGTCACCAAAAATAAATTCACGCCATAGCACTGCGAGACGTTAAACAGCATTATTTCATTATTAGAGAACCTAAATTTCAGTAATTTTAAATTTAAAAGAGTAATTGTCGTTCCAATTTCAAATTTAATAGCTCTAAAATAGTGAAACAAAATTTTCTATCGATTGATATAAAATTTATCTCGCTATGATCAATAGTTCCCGAGAAATTTTAAATTATATTAATCCTATATTTCAAATTAATTTCCGTTTTTTAATAGAAAGTAGTAAATTACGTCAGTGGTATATCATGCGCGTGATATAGTTTGGACTCCAAATTGTATCTGAATGCAATCGTGGCGATGTTGTTTTCTTGCCAAGAATTAAATTACCCACCAGTGACGTGAATCTACCATTCGTTCTCAAGTGCCGCCAGTTCCCGTTAATTCCAGCTTACACGATGATGATCAACAAATCGCAGGGACAAACTTTCGATCATGTTGGAATTTACCTCGATGAGCCTGTCTTTTCACATGGACAGCTCTATGTTGCACTTTCAAGGTCTAGGATTCCCAATCATGTTAAAATTTACACAAAGACATCTGAAGTACAAGGAAAATTATTAACAACGAAAAATACTTCACACGGAATGTTGTTTACCAAGAGGTTTTTTTAATAAAGAAATATTTAAATAATATGTAAATAAAAAAATATTTCTTGTCATAAAAACATACGTTTATTTTATTTGTTTTCAATCAATGTTAAACATTTCTCTCACACATATATCTATTTAAACACGTCAAATTTGAAGGGAAATCTCTCGAATGAAGAGGCAATTTGCACCCGTCAAATTATGATGGGTGATTTTCTAGTAATAAATAAGGATTTAATTCTCACTTTCGATTTTTTTTATTTAGGTTCCTTCCTATCTTCATTTAGAGATATATCAATAATAGTTAATGTAGGAATCTAGAAATCAAACTACATTCCACTAATGAAATCATTGGTTCCCAGTCTTTTTTCATGTACTCCTAACGCGCTATCAACTGCTATTACATATGGGTTGATAGTCTAGAATTTCTTAAATGCACTTCATTCAAATAGTTTGTTTAATGGGGAATTTTCACCGAAAAGGCATAAATGGCTTAGCGATTTTTTCAGTGTTATTTCTTCTTAAGAAATAAAGCGTTTTCAAACATGTGTTAACTGCCGTGACGCTCCAGTATTGTTCTGTCCATCACACAGTGGTCCAGTTTCAGTTTCACTTTCTAGGGAGACAAAAATCATAGCGTTGAAATTGAAACCAACGGAGTCTTAAAATTTGCAAAGTTTAAAGGAAATGAACTTCAGTTCTATCTCTTGAAATTTCACAACAATCGGTTGGATATTTCGTGATTTGAATTAATTTATTTCATTCCTTTTCATTGTTCTATTCCCTATTAGCACAAGATATATTACGATATTCTGTTTACCACAACACAACATCGTAAAGATATTGTATGAATATTGCAGGACATCTTTTGCTAATAGGGTCGAGGAAACTGTTTTAATGCACTCAAAAGTTAAAAATAGTTATATAAAACATAAAAAAATCTAGCAAATTTTACCAAATAAAGAAAATAATCTAGAAATGAGATTTATAAAATTTTAGTGAAGTCTGGTAGGTACTTTTTACCACGTTTTTATTAACTCGCTTTCTTGTCTGTCTGTCTGTCTGTATTCAAGTTGCAAATCTTGCGATCGATTTAAAATAACTTCCCGATGAGCTGGAACTTGAAACTTTACATAGTTCAGAACTAGATGACAATGCATTATTAATTCGCTTTCTTGTCTGTCTCTCCGTCTACATTTTGTCATCATTTCGTATTTTGCAGTCGCACGTATTGCAGTTTTCATTATATCTAAAACTATTAACATTACAGACTTGGTTCGCTTGGGTATATGGATGACCCAGTATCCATCGACACCTATCATTTTACCATATCTTTTTTTTTGAAGTCACAGTTTTCATTATATCTCAAAACTATTAACGACAGACTTGGTCTTGGGTATATGGATGAGTTGATAGGGCATCATCAAACACCCTATATTTTACCATATATCTTTGCTGCAGTACGTTTTCATTATATCTCATCTAATAACATTACAGACTTGGTTCTTGGTATATGGATGATACATGTGGTATCAATCAAAGCACCCTATATTTTTAACATATCTTTATGCGCAGTACTGTTTCATTATATCTCAGAAAACTAATAACATTACAGAACTTGGTTCTTGGGTATATGGATGGACCATGGGATCTTCAACACCCATATATTTTAGCCATATCTTGGCATGCGCCGGACGGTTTTCTCTTCTCGAAAACTATTAACATTACAGTTGGTTCTTGGATATAAGGATGGCCCATGGATCAAACACCTCATATTTAAGCAATTCTTTGCGCATACGATACGTTTTCATTATATCTCAGGTCTCTGCGTCACACCAATTTACTTTTTCAGAAAATAACAATTTTCTATTTATAATAAGGTGAGAGAAACTGTAATACCGAAATTTGCCATTGTTATCATAATCATCTCAAGACTTTAAAATCTATTGCAAAATTTCACACAGAATTAAAGAAAATAATTATTTAAAAGTAAAAAATTTTAATAGACCACGTTTTAAAACATTCTAAAAAGTATAAAATCATTTCTTACCATCCCACTAGATTTATAACCCCATACAGATTTAAAACGAAAAACGTGGGGCGCATGCAATATTTAATAGTAAGGAGTGTAGGGAGTAGCTGTCGTTGAGAAAACTCACACAACAGTTCATATCATTTCCATTGCAATAAAATTGTTAGTGACTGAAATAAACTATTTATACATAAATTATCTATTACATGCGCCCCACGTTTTTCGTTTTGAATCTGTATGGGGTTATAAATCTGTATGGGGCTAGAAGAAATTATTTTATACTTTTTAGTCCGTTTTAAAAACGTGGTCTATTAAAATTTTTACTTTTTTAAATAATTATTTTATATTTTTATCATTCCAAATGTTTGCCTAATATAATATACTTTGGGGTATAAATACCTATTAAGACGGTTCAAAAGTGAAAGGATTTCGTTAATATAACATAAATGATATATGAATACCGTTAAATCTTAAAATAAATATATATTTAAGACTTGAATTACCACAGTTTTCACAAAAATAATTATGAGAATTCATTTAAAAAAAAAGATTCTTCATAGAAATATCCCAGAACAATTTAATAACTAATTTTTCAGCGTAATGGATAAGGGTGACAATTTTCATAGTGTGAATTACATTTTATGTTAATTTTTATTTATAAAAAAATTATTTGTTGTAAGTTTTCCTAATTTTTTCCATCTTGTAGCTGTAGCTGAAGACTGCGCTTCGAGGGTTGTCACTGAAGCCATCTAAATGTCTTTAAATTTTCAAACGACGTTCTGTACGCTTTCGCGTTTTTGGTGTGTTTATGTAGTTTACTAAAGCAGAATTAAATGTTGAAATTGTTTTAAAAACTATCAAAGCCATTTAGTATTTCACTTCTTAAAAATTTCTAATGTATTTTAGATTGTGTACCCGCCCACTTAAGTTTGATAATTTTTAAATAAAATTTTCGAATTTATTGTCCACTGAATATTTATTAATTCACACCTGGGACAGAACGAGTTAGTTCAGTCTTCCAACACGTTTTTTTTTCTACTCGGATATTTATTTTTGCTTCATTGAAGGAAAAAGTGAAATTTTTTCATCGACATAGATGATATTAAAAAATAAAATAAAAAATATGAGAATTTTCGGGTCTTCCCCAGATAGCACGTACATATGCAGCAGGTGTGATTTTTTTCTGGATATCTTGTCATGACAAACTTGACGTGACAAGTTTCCAGCGAAACTCCTGCAAAGTGACATAGCATAATCGACCACCCCAATTGCAAAACAAGTTTGCCGTAACATTGGCATGGCACATTTATGACCATGACACAACGACGAAATGAAAACTCTCTTTTTTTTTCCTGTCTCTGGTCCGAGCTTGTATAGTGGTCTGCATACGTGCCTACGCAGGTAGCACGTAAGTTTGCAGCAAGTTTGATTTTGACTTGATATTCCCTTGTCACGGCAAAATTTGACGCGTCAAACTTGAAACGAACTTGTAGCAAGTTCGCTGTGACAACTAGCGCCACCCTCGCTTGCAACGCATTTTTGCTGCAAGTTCGATGTGACAAATAGCGCCACCTCCCTTGCAAATCAAATTTGCAAAACAAGCTTCATGCAAAGATAGCACAATAAAGAGATAATTATCTGTGTCTCTGTTTAAAAAAACATCCGATTTTTAATAGCATCTCCTAGACCGCCCTTCTTTTTGTTAATTCAATAAATCAATGATAATTTGTGAAAAAAATAACTTTTTTATAAAAAAAAATTTTGAAACATTTTCCATCTTTTTACTAAATATATCACTCGCACTTTAAAGAAAACTATATCGCCTTTTAATTAATGTTGAAATTTTAACGTTTATAAACAAAATTAAATATAAAAAACAGTCAGTGTTTGTTGAAAAATAATAACTTAGACATTTTGTCCCATTTTAAAGTAATTGCTTTTGAACTCTAATTTCATAATTTATTCTGCTAGCAAAACGTAGTTATTAGCGAAAATCGCTCTCTCTTTGATTTCAAATCATATTCTCGACTCAAAATATTAATGAAATCAAGAAAAAAGTTTAAAATAAATCGTATACGAATCGAATCGAACGATGTATTAGCGAAATCTATCTTCTCCTCTCACAGTTCAGCTGGCTCAATGGTTAGCGTCTCCGCTTCGGAACCGGGAGGTCGCGAGTTCTATCCCGGGTTGTGTTCGTACTCTGTTTTTGCTATAGTTTGCAATGTAAGCTTGCGGCAAACTTGCTGCAAGTTCGTCCTATGGTGACTTCGAGGCTTGCGTTAACTTGCTGCAAGCTTGTTTCACACTTGCCCACTTGTCGTGACAAATTTGCAGAAAGCTTACAGACTTGCACTGCAAGTTTGCTGCAAACTAAAATTGCTATCTGGGTACCGACCCTATGATCGCGAGCTCGAATCACGCTCTCCTCCACACGCGCTTGGATTGTAAAAATAAGTTCCATTCAAAATAACTCGATAAAAGGGGAAGCCCGCCATCCTATTTCCCGATAATAAAAGAGGGTGAAAAAGGGGTCTCTCCATTTAGAAACTTTGAAGAAAGGGGGAAATCTCCCTGAATATGCAGTAAATTTCACAATGCAAGCTATTTCTTCAACTAGTTTACAATGAACTTGTGGTGATTTCGAAATTTGCGTTAATTTGCTGCAGTCTTGCCATGCTGAACTTGCAAAGCAAGACTGCTATAAGTTTGTAGCGTCCCATGTCCATCCAACCGATTCGGTTGCAATAATGGCATCAGGCACGGGATCATGGGGCGGCGTTCTGTAACTTTGTAGCAAACTAAAATTGCTATATGGGTCGGGGATTCTTTGATCTATCAATTTTGGAAATTGATAGATCAAAGCAAATTTTAAGGTTGGTGTTAAGATATTCAAAGTTGCGCATGCTTTTTAAAATACACCTTAAATTTGAAGATTTAAAGGAAAAAAAGGTGTTTAAAGTAATGCATAAAAATATAGAAAAAATTAAATATTGAGTAAAAAATGGTATCATTAACCTGGCCTGGAATCAGACATCACGAGAAAATTGCAACCAAATGAAAAAAGAAAGATATAAAACTTAACAGAACGAAAACACAAGGTTCACCGAAACGAGACTCAAATGTTCGAGAGACATTCCCCAACTCCAACCTCTGTAAACCCTTTTAAGACCTCGTTTTCATACAGAGAAATTTATGGCTTTCAGAGTTCCAAACGGTTTTTGATCTATCCCAAAAGAAAATAAACATATTTCCTTACCTCGAATATTTGGTTTTTAACTTGAATTAAAAGAGTTATGGGATTTGAAGCAACAAAGGCTGTTATCCCAGAATATTTGGTTTTTGTCGCACTACAGATCGAAACTGGACCACTGTGCATCATTCAGAGTTTCATTTCATCCAAGCTTTCATTCTTTTTTTTTTTTGCCACAAGATGGAAGTTGACTTAGCCAAATATGCAAAACGTAATTAGGATCTGTTCTTAGATAGGAAAGATCCTCATTTTCAACAAAGTAGGTTTTTTTTTTATGAGATTGGTTACTGTATGGTTGCTCTAGTATGACAAAACTATAAAAACCGAAACTGAGAAAAGAAATCTCAATGTTTTCTTTTTGATACATTGCAGTATTAACTGCGACCATATTAAGTGGTAATCACCCATTGTGATTGTTATGAAATGCTAATTAGAATTTACTGCATTAAATTCCAATTGTTTACCTGTTTTTAACAGATAAGGTTGGGCCTAATATTACTAATATTTAGTGCCATCATGAGTTCTAATGTTCCTGATGTGAATATGGATGCTCCTGATATAATCATTGTTTTAATAGTTGTGATTTTGGTACTTCTTTTTGTTACGGTGTCTGCATTATTGTGGTATTCCGGTGTATTTGTTCCTCCCAATGTTAAAACCTGTAAGCCGCCTTTTGTTGAGCTTGAAATCGCTTATAAATTTGTTCGGGGATCTCAAAAGGACTGCAGTATGGTCTATGCTGAAGCGCACTCCTTATCTCCTCATTTAAGGTGTATTGGCGTGTATTATGATAATCCGAAAGAGGTTTGTTTTTTCCTGTGTATTTCTCTCTTTTTTTTTTTCATCGTCTAAAACAATTACTTTATTAGACTGGTTTATATTTTTCAGTAAGTGATGTAGTTATGAAATTTAGATAATTCTGATGAAAATTTATTATCTTAAACATTAGGTTTATGAATTTTGACACTCAAATGAAAATAGTTTCAACTGTATTTTATTGTGCAATGTAGCTAATGAGTATGACCATAATAACCAGCAATATAGTTAATGAGTTAATAACCATAATTTTGTATGGTTATTTCTTCAGTTTTGTATTGAATAATTATTTACTTGAATAAGATAACTATAGTGTGGTGCATTGTTTTGGACTTAAAACTTGGCTGTACATTGTGCATTAATAATTTTTTAAAGACTATTTATGTTTTAATTTATATTTCATCCTTTAAAAATTTGTTGTAGATTTGAGATATCTTTGGTAGAGTTATGATTGGCAATGGCATATGGTTGCATTCCCTTGACTCGCACTGTGTAAGAAATCTGAAGTATTATACCTATATATTTTGTGTACATTGTTGCTTTGAGAAATTCTTTTATTTTTAGTTTTAGTTATTTGCTTTTGTCTTTCTATTCTTAATAGTTAAATGGTACTTAATAGATAAATATATTGGGTTATCTTTTCTAAAAAGTTTTCTTAATCCTATAGATTAGTTTATTCTTATAGGTACAGTTGGTTTTACTGTTTGCGGCTCAACCAAAGTGTACGGTACGGCGCGAAACTTGGATTTTCTTTGGCGAAAAATCGCTAAATGTGGTAAGCCAATAGCGGACTCTGACATGGCAAATGTGGTAACATGGCGGACGTTTGGCGAGTTTTTCATGATTTGGTGCCAGCTTGGCGAGAGATGTACCGTACACTTTGGTTTTACCCAGTTTGCATTTCTAATTTATTGTAGTTCATGATTTTTTATAAGTTAGCTTGCCCCTTTCATTTTACTCTAGACATTCAGTCTGTTTCTTCAGTGACTGATCTTGTAATTTTTTAAAAATGTGGAAAATGATGAATATGTGTAAGAATGTTTATTTATGCATCTAGATATTACTTCATTGTATGCTGTAGTTCTTAACATGTATACTAGATGTTAAGTTTGGTTTGATAGAGTTTAGTAGCACAAAAACCATTTTTGATTATGCTGTGCCAAAAATATGGTGTAAGAGTATAGGAGTTCAGTTAAAAGAAGTCTGTCATATGTTATGACATGTCAATTTGTAAAGACTGCAAAAAACTTGTTGCTCTAAATGTTAAGACGAGAAAATTTTTAAAAGAAGAGACTAGGAAGGAAAAGTCGATTTCATCTTTTCAAACAATTAAGTGAAGTCTTGGATCTTAAAAATTTCATGAGTGATATGTGATAAATTATTTGTAAAAGTATAAATTTAGTCTTTCATGAGGAGTTTGTTTGCAAGATGAAGGTTTTATCCTTTGTATTTTATAACAGTTAAAGATACTACTGAAAAGTTATATCCTTTTGGGGAAATAGTTTTTTAATATGATAAAGATAAAGATGTCATTAATTCAGATTTGTAGGGGAGGCTGAGGCACAATGGTCCACTTTTGTAAATTTTGAATGTTTACTCTCAAGGTACTTATTTTTTTGCTTGAAAAAATGCATACATATTCTCTACATATTAAGGTTTATATTACACTTACTCTAAATCCATAATTATCTAGACTTTTTTTTAATATTTATTTTTTATTAACCAGTGACAAAGTGGACCATTGTATCTGAAGGCTGGGATGCAATGGTCCACAACATGGGGTACTATGGACCACCAGTAAATTTTAAAAAATATATTGATACAGTACATTTTTTAATAAAACAAAATATATAATGTATAATTTGTTTATTCATGACTTTATTTCTTACATATAATGCAAGATTAACGAATATTAAAGTTGGCAAACGACACATTGAAAGATTTTTGTGTTACCGAAAGTCTCCTTTTCTCATGTGAAATTGTAGCTCCTGGAAGACTCATCAATAGCTTGAACATTTACAAGAGATTGGTAATCTATGGAAATGCTTTCTTGGGACAGTATTTATTAGCTTCTTTTTTAAAATTAATTTTATATCATTTAACACTTAATTTATGTAGAAATAGATACAAACTCTAAAAGGTGCATTATTTTTTAAAAAAAATCATACTATTTTATTTAATTTTTCCTTAATATAGCTATAATATAAGAATTAAAAATTTACTGAATGCTTATAAAATTTTTACAAGAAAAAAATCTCAAACAAATAGCATAAAATCTTGTTTATTATTCTTTGGTGCCTAATTAGGGTTAATTCATAGATTACACTTCCAAAAATGTCCACACTACATGATTAAATGCTTAATTAACTCATTAATATAAAACAACTTTCTTATTCTTATATAATGTCAGACTTTTAAAAGCATATGGGATACAGAAATGGGGATGGACCATGGTCCATTGTACCCATTTTTGGGTTATCCATTATAGAAGACTGGGGATGTTTGACCCATTTTTGAAAAGGCCGTCTCCCATTTTCTTTAAAAACAGGATAGAAATCTAGTTTTTTCACCATTTTATAACTCGTATTTTGGGGCATATTCCCACATTATTATAATTTATAAAATATTTAAAATAAAGTTTTTTATAAAGATTTTCTAAAATAGTAAAAACCGGGTCAAACATCCCCACTTCAAGGAGGTTTGACCCACTTATTAAAAAATTAAAACAATGTTTAAAATTAATAATGACATATTAACTATTTCTCTTTATAACATACAATTCAAAATTGGTTTATTTCGTTAACTGTATATAAACTGCATTCTGTGAAAGTTATAATCGCCAAAGTCGAATTTAATTTTCAAAGTGACTCTTTCGGTTTTACCACATTTGTTTTAATTAAAGCCAATTTCTCTACCCAAACTTCAGGGCTTCACAAAGATAATTCTTTATGTCTGTGTATAAATTCTTTCAACCAGTCATAACTAGCAGATTTGTTTGTTGACAGTCTTTGGAGTTAATCCATAATGTAACTCGGAAGCAAGCTGTATATATTCCTCAGTTTCCCCTAAATCGGGGAATACTTGACAGGAGACATGATTAGCTTTAAATTATATACTTCTATCTTCAAAGCCTTTATATTTATCCATATACCTCTTCCTAAAGGGTTTTTTTTTTTTAAATCAATTTAATCCTCAACCAACACTTTAACATTTTTATCTTTTTTTAATGATGGACAGAATAGCAGCTTTAATTAACGTTGGGAATACCTTTCGTTTTTTATTTTATTCTGACTTATAGAATAACAGCATAAAAATAAATAAAAGGCATTGTTTATTATCTTCATTATTTTTTCATTAAACCTACTGAAGTGTTAATGAGGCCCAGGGATGAAGAGATATGTAGAAATTGAGTAAGTGCTAGTGTAGCATTTTTTTTCTTTTCATTGTTAAAGATTTTAATACCTATCTGCCCAAGATATAATAGAATATACAGTAGCATATATGAATACAATAATGCTTTAATGAAAATTTTATATGCTTTGAGCATTTTATTCACAGAATTTTCCAACTGAGATATAAATCTTGCAAACATAGAAATTATTAATTAAATGAATTTTAAATTAAGTTAGAGCTATGTGAGATTTAACTTTAAATTAAAAATCCTCCAACTCGGGTCAAACCTCCCATACTTGCTATGGTCAAACATCTCCTAGCAGCCATTTTATTAAAAATGCAAAAAAGCACATATTAATAACTATTATTATTTCTATTTAAGTGGATAGTCTTTCAGAGCATTATTTAAGTTAACTTTATAAACCAAAATATTTTTAGAAATTTAATATATAATTACTTAGCACAGGTTCTTACAAATGAAAAACCAAAAATTTACTTTTCTAAGCAAGAAATATAAAACGGGAAATAGCTTCTCTGTTTTTTCTGCAAATGTCTTAAAACTTTAGTTTGGTATGCAGTTGATGATTATTGAGCTGCCATCTGGTATTTAATCTTTGAAATCAGTTTTTTAAAAAAGTTAAAGGGAGTGGTCAAACCTCCCCTATGGTCAAACATCCCCAGTCTCCCCCATGTGGAACTTTGATAACAAATTGATAAAAAAATAAGACATTTTATATTCAGTTATTTTAGCTGCATTAAATATAATAATATATTATTTTACCTTTTTATTGTGTAGAGTAGAGTTATCTGAGTCACAATTCTTTAATCTGGAGAAGAAAACACGCTTGACTGAAAATATTTATTTTTAGCTACTACAAATCACCAGTCAGAGATTTTTTGAGCACTACAGACCTGGCATCTTTGTGCCAAAATATGAAATATTCAAAAACATAAATAAAATAAATAATAGGGGTGGTCCATGGTACCCTAGTTTCAATGTACCCCGTTTTCCCCTATGCACTCAGTACCTACCAGTTTTGACTTAACCAGTTGACTTGGATTTTCATCATTAAAATTGAAATGATAGAGAAATACTGAAAATCAAAAATAATAGCAAGTTACGTGTTCATTATTTCAGTTATTTTGGAAAATAGGAAAATTTTAACATGCATGTTCATTTGTTAGACTTCATACCTCTGTATGATAAGGATCAAAGAGGAAACCCATAGTTAAATTACATCATTGCATTCACTTACTAATGAATGTCTTAGAAGCTAGGAAAAGCCTTGTTCTGTGTGATTTTCTCTCATTGAAAACGAAAGTGTTTTCCATGTCCTTCAAATTCTTTGTATGCCAAGATAAAGATTAATGGCCCTTATTTTTAAATATCTTGCATCAAATGAAGGGAAGAAAAGTTATATCAGATAAACAGTTTAAAATTGTTATACTTATTTAATTGAAAGCTTTTAATTTAAATTGGAAAGTGTTAAAAATAGTGTTAATATAAATATATAATATTGTTTTGTACTTTATACCTTCATTCTCTTTCTTTATTCATATTAATAAATAGTGAAATAAAAGGAAAGAGATAAAACTATGTAAAACAGTTTTAAAATAATTAGTTTATTTTTGTTATTATTGAGGAATAAAATGCTTCAAAATTATTAGCTAGAGGTATTGCCACTTTCTAATTTCTTTATTTTCAAAAAATAGCTGTTTTTTTAACAAAATAATTAATATTGATGCTTTTAATTGCAATTCTATAAGGTGGAGATCATTAATAGAAATTTTAATACATTGTATGCATGAAAATTACTAATTTCCAAGTTAAAATTAAACTATTATTCTTTTAATTTTCATTTAGCTTTGTTTTATTAACTAATGAATGTTAAAATAATGCAAATGATACTTGAAGTATTGCTATATAAGAATATTGATCGGTATAGTAATTTTATTTGATCATTTCCTTATTTAAAATATCACTTTTCATATGTTTAAAATTTTGCTGTAAAAGTTTCTTCTTCTTTTCTTTTTATTTTGCATGGTACTAATAAAAAAATGTTATATAGGAATTTTCGAAGAATGGTTTTATGTAATGAAAATAATATAAGTATGTTTTTCTCTATAAGCAGACTTCTTAATGTATTTTTAGAGAAGACATCTTTTATCTGATTAGGTAGATATTTGACTGTTTATATAAATACTAGAATATCACCCACTATGGTATGATGGGTGCAAATTGCCTCTTCATTCGAGAGATTTCCCGTCAAATTTGGCATGTTTAAATAGATATATACGGGAGAGAAATATTTAACACATTGATTGAAAACAAATAAAATAAACGTATGTTTTTATGACAAGAAATATATTTTTTTATTTACATATTATTTAAATATTTCTGTATTAAAAAAAAACTCTTGGTAAACAACATTCCGTGTGAAGTATTTTTCGTTGTTTAATAATTTTCCTTGTACTTCAGATGTCTTTGTATAAATTTTAACGTGATTGGGAATCCTAGACCTTGAAAGTGCAACATAGAGTTGTCCATGTGAAAAGACAGGCTCATCGAGATAAATACCAACATGATCAAAAGTTTGCCCCTGCAATTTGTTGATACATAGTCATTGCGTAAGCTGAAATTAACGAGAACTGGCTGCGCTTGAAGACAAATGGTAGATTCACTCCACTGGGGGAAGCTTTTGAAATTAAATTACTTGTCTGCTAATTTTAATATACGAGGACTTACTATTACTTTAATATACAGTGATTGCAATAATTTTATTTGTTTTTATTTTAGTGTTCTGTTTGATTTTCTAAAATGTTTTATGCTTAGAAAATGACGATGCAAACTTAGATTCTTTTATTATTAGTCTTTTATATACATATATATTTTGAAATTAGCAGTTTGGGTATGAAAAATTATTAATTTTTGAATTTTTTTCACTTTTAAATGAATGCTTAAATACTTTTTCTCTTTTCCCCCCTTTAAAGCAATTAACATGTTAATCTATGATATTTGACTACAATTTAGTTTTTAATTTCTGAATTATAAACAAAGATTTTATATTATTACTATATTTATAGAAAAATTTCACTACATAATTTTTTTCCCCTTTCCTATTCAGGATTCTCAAAAATTTACTCCTAAAACTTACAAACTTGGCTAGATCAAGCATACAGAAACGAGTCATTTTTACGACAGAACATGGGGTCAGAAATGCACAGGGCGATACCGCTGCATGGTGAAATAAGCAGTGGTAGCATTCGCAGCAGCATAAGCAGGTTTCGTAGCAGCAGCGGGATCCCGGCCGCGATGGAGTCGAAGTATTAGTGTGTTTTTGTTTTTCGAATTAAATGGGGAGAGGAGTGCAAAATAATATTACCATGGCCCGGGTCCCATTCACCCTTGCTGTGTCACTGAAAATAAGTAAAGAATAGGATATACACTAGATAAAGTACAACACAGGTTTAATGGAATACAAAATTACAGTAGTAGAATAACATAGTTACATGAATAAGGGCATGCAAAGCATGTATAGCATCAGATGACAAGTCCTTTGAACACTTAAGTATTTCAAAGGTTTGTTGTTGATACTGGTCGTACTACATGCCGTTGTATCTGTCGTGTTTTGTGCGACTTGTAACGGTGTTATTCATGCTATGTGTTGTTATGCTAATTGTAAATTTGTATTACTTTAAACCTCTGTTGCACATTTTATCTGGTATATCCATTTCTTTTACTCGTATCACTGATAAAAATCCCCTTTAATGATCGCCCTTTGTGTTTGCAACTCCATGTTCTACTGTAAAAACGGCTTGTGCAGGCTGTACCTACCCTTCAAGTTTGTAATTGACCTTTTTAAGGCATTGCGTATTTCATTCTGTTCTCATCTTCTTCTCATCTCATCAATTTATTTTTTATATGATATAGTATTACTTTTCCTGTTTTCTCTTGTTCTGTTAATATATATCTTTTTTTTTCTTTTATTTACTTCTTCTTTAGCACTTGTCTTTTCTCGCATTGTAAATTTTTTGTCCATTTGTAATTTTGTATGAAATCAAATTGTTAGGTTAATTTTTGAATTTTTATTTAGGAAGTGTGATTTTATCTCTCTCATTTTGTATACCCATTTTTTTTTACAATTAGATTTAAATTATTTTACTATTTTTTTTCTGAAAACATAATTATATAGGCTTTTTTCCCCTTCTTTTGTATTTTATTGGTTTAAAATTATGTTTGAAAAAGATACATTACAACATTACTTTTTACAGATAAGAAAATATTTTTCAACAGAAGTTTATTTCTGTCTTCCTGGTAAAGATGCATTTTTCTGCGCAATTCATTTTTTTAGGGTTGCTATAGGTCCATTCCATGTCAAATCAACACAGTTTTTGAACAAAATTTACCTCACCATCTCAGATTTTCATGAAATTTGGCAGAGATGTACTATTGATATAAACTTGTAAAAATACCAAATTTGATCAAGATATGTGGATTCCTTTTTGAATTACAGCAATGTAAATTTTCAAAAATTTGCCCAAAAACAGCAAACGGAAATTTTTTGAATTACTCTAGGAGCTCTCCTAATTGAGCTGGAGAGGGGACAGGTGTCATTTTACAGCATTTTGCATGCTCTTTCCAATGGTATACAACATACTATAGGTTAGTATCCAAAATCTTTTGTCAAAATTTAAATTAAAATTTTAAATTTTTCAAAAAGTACATATTTTAAAATTTTCAAATTAATTCCATGAATAGTTTGTATTGTTGTAAATCACCTGGCAAAATATTAATTTGGGATGACAATGGCTTAATAGTTAAAAAAAATTTAAACTGAAGCTTGTTTTTCATTAATTCCCTGTATTGAGTTGAATAATACAAGAAGGCTAATATTTACACTTCTGTGAAAATAAATATGAATGCTAACCTGAAGGAAGAACACAGTAATTCGTCTAAAATAATTAAATCGTACATATTTGTACTTGGCACAATACTTATTAGCTCATACTTTAACAATAAACAGATAAAATAATGACATTAAAAGGTAAAAACACAAATCAATACAAATAAAATTAAAATAAGATATAAACAAAGCATCTGGAGCGTGCTAATGCTGCAAGCAACCAAGATAACAATGAAAATACAAAAAACACCTAACACAATGAATGAAATTCTTAAGAAATTAAGATTGAACAAGGAAGGAGCAGTTTTCTGGACAGCACAAGGAAGAAAAGTTCATCTGGTGGCTTCTTTAAACTGCTCCTTCCTTGTTCAATCTTAATTTCTTAAGAATTTCATTCATTATATTAGGTGTTTTTCATACTTTAAAGAAGCTTACAAACATTTCAAAGACAAGTTTCTTTGCATAAAAATGGGTTTCTCTAAATTTGCTGAGTTGAGAGCGTAACATTGTATGTTAGCTGGTCAAAGTGGCACGCACTCTGTTTGTGTATGCCTAACTTACCAAAATGTCAAATTGATTATAGACAATGCTAAAATGAATACTGTAACAAATGGCAACATAAAAAATTACAAGCAATGCCTACCAAAAGTACTTTCTAACCCATCAACAACTGATTGCAACATATGGGGAACTGTGTTCACTGTCCAAGTGAAACTGAGATAGGTACAATTTTGAAAGAATTCTTTGCTGTACATTTGATTGAACAAGTTCCACCAGTGGTTTCAGTTTGCCAAAGACAAGTTTCCTAGATATCCTTTCCTTTCTAAAAACCTTAGAGAAATATTCAGAAAAATATATTGATTTATTCTGCAGCAAGTTGTCTTTTTTGGTTCAGCACATCTTCATTGCCAAACAACAGGGAGCATTCTTTAATTACAGAAAAGGATATCTCAAAGAGTTTGCTGTCACCTATGATTTTTTTGAAAATAATAGCATAGCAAGATGAAGCACAGAGGTATCACTGGACAAGCCAGCAGGTCACAAACCATCCTTTTGTAATATATTTCAAACAGGAAAACAAAGTTGAGCATGTTAGTTACATAGTTGTTTCTGACTGCCTAGAGCACAACACAGTTGCTGTTTACACCTTTAAAAAAACTTCTACCCTTTCTGACATCTAAATTTCAAAAACTTCCAAACAAGATTTTTTTTTTATTTTTCAGATGGGTCTGCCACCCAATACAAAAATAAGAAAAACTTTTTGAACTTCTGCTTTCATGAGGAAGATTTTAAAGTAAAAGGAGAGTGTTATTTTTCGGTCACAACACATGGAAAAGGGTCTTGCGAAGGAATAGGGGATTCAATAAAGAAATTGGCAGCTTGTGCTAGTTTACAATGACCATATAAAAATCAAACTTGAATTCCACGACAACTTTTTGAGTGCACTGTAGAAAATATTACCAAGGTACATTTTGTCTACTCAACCCAAGAGGAATATGCTGAATCAGAATTGTTCTTGAACAGTCACTTTGATCAAGCATTGGCTATCCAAGAAACCAAGCAATATCATGCATTAATTCTCAAAACTACACCAACATTATTGGCAAAATGCTTTTCATATGATTTGCAGGGTTTGGAAAAAGAAGTGTCAAAATATCCAAATAAACTGAAATTAGAAGACATATCAGGTTACATCACCACTGTCTATGAAGGAAACTGGTGGCTCGGCTATGTTTTGCAGAAAAATGAAGAATTTGATTAAGTAAAAATAACTTTTCATCATAAAAGCTAATAAGTATTCTGCCAAAGTACAAAAACATGTACGATTTAATTATTTTAGACTCATTACTCTATTCTTCCTTCAGGTTAGCATTCATATTTATTTTCACGCTAGTGTAAATATTATCTTTCTTGTATTGAGCTGAATAATAATTCAGCTCAATACAGGGAATTAATGAAAAACAAGCTTCAGTTTAAAATTTTTTTAACTATTAACCCATTGTCATCCCAAATTAATAGGTGATTTAGAACAACACAAACTATTCATGGAATTAATTTGAAAATTTTAAAATATGTACTTTTTGAAAAATTTAAAATTCAAATTTTAATTTAAATTTTGACAAAAGATTTTGGATACTAACCTATAGTATGTTGTATACCATTGGAAAGAGCATGCAAAATGCTGTAAAATGACACCTATCCTAGCTCTCCAGCTCAATTAGGAGAGCTCCTAGAGCAATTCAAAAAATTTCCGTTTGCTGTTTTTGGGCAAATTTTTGAAAATTTACATTGCTGTAATTCAAAAAGGAGTCCACATATCTTGATCAAATTTGGTATTTTTACAAGTCTATATCAATAGTACATCTCTACCAAATTTCATGAAAATCCGAGATGGTGAGGTTTATAGAGTGTGTTGATTTGACATGGAATGACCCTATACAGTTGTATAGTCTATTAGATGGTAAAAGTTGTTTCATTGCTAATGTGTTTGTTTATTGTTTTTATTGTAAACGCTTTAATGAATAATATCAAGTTAAATTAAATAAATAAAATAACTGACTCTAGCTTAAAGATTACATTTAGATAATATTATTTGACAAAAATGTAAATCCTTTTATGAGAAAGATAATTTTTACATAATATCCTTTCTTATATAAAGATAGTTGTTTTTGGCTTTGTTTGATTAGAAAAAAATAAACATTATCATTCTCTTCTTTTTAAATTTCTGAAAGTTGAATTTTTATGTAATTACTCCTCAATAAATATCCATGAAAATTATTTTTAACTGCAGTTTCTTTTCAACATTTTTAATATCTGAATTAATTTTTTCTAGGTTGGTGACTGCTATATGCGATCCATTGTTGGCCTAATCATAAATGACACTGATAAAACTGTATCTGAAGAAGAGAAACAAAGAATGCTTGTTAAAGGCTTCCAAATCACCAAATTTCCTGCTGTGGATCATGTGGTTTATGCCGACTTTCCCCATAACAGTTTTCTCTCTGTACTGGTTGCTGTCCACAAAATTATGCCGAGCTTTAGGTCATACATTCAGGTAATGACTTTGATTACAGCTGTATTGATTTGTGTGATAAGGCGTCATCTGATAAATGTGTTTTCTTTTTTTTCTATCTTGATTTTATTATTGAGAAAAGTTTAAAATCATGTTTGCTATCAGCCTATCAATTAAGCAATTATATTTAAGCCTATATGTGTATTTGGATGTAGCTGTTTTTTTTTTATTATTTCATCTAAATAAGTTTTATGTTGGAAACAGAAAATTTTCATTCCTAATGTCTGCATTTTCATTTCACATGTAGAATTTATAAAACTAAACTTAAGAAAAGAATTGCGACATCCATATTTATATGCAAATATGGATTTTGATGATTAATTATCTCCCATCTCATGGTATTTTTAAATTAAATATATTTTTCTAAATTCCTTTATCTCGAGAAATGAGAAGGAAAAAAAAAAAAAAAATCAAATTAGTATTTTTTTTCCAACAAAATCTGTAAATTTAGTCACAAAAAATTAAAATTGATTATTGCAAGTTCAAAGTTATTTAAAAATTCTTTTGCTTGCCATTAAAAATAAGCTACTTCTTTAAAAGGTTGGAGTTCAAATCTTTATATTATAATTGAATTTCTGATGCCATCGGATATTAGTTACAGAAACAGCCTGCTTGCGTATTTAGAGCCTTATAGGGGAAAAATTATATTTATGTAAAATTAAAAATAAGTATGCATTAATGGGTTAAATACAAAACTGCATGTTGTATTCTTAATATTTACTAGTTTGTATTTTTAACTATTAGTTTAGATGCATTTGTATTGAAACATATTTATATACTTCTTTTGTTTGTCACATAGTTTAAAATATTTAGTGAATCAAAAATAGGGTAGCAAGTTGTGGATATCTTCTGATAATCAAGGTTGAGATTCTTCCGACTTTTGGAGTATTTTCCGACTTTTCGAATTTTTCAAAAAATTTCCGACTTTTTTAATCAAATAAAACTTTCTCAAAATAAGGGGAAATATATGTGAAGATCTGAGCTCCAAAAACTCAAATCGAATAGTTACTAACGAACTAGAGAGGCAACCATCCAAAAAAAGAAAAACAACTTATTATAATATAAAAGATCTGTTCGAGAGAGCTGTATTCAAAAAAATGGCAACTAATATAGTTAATACATTTTTGTGTTTCTTTTGTTGTTTATTTTCCATTTAATCTAGAAAAGTGTACTCTATATTCCAAATTTCAATTCAATGAATGTTTATCCAGAGTATTATATCTGATTTTTATTTTAAAAATGAATACACACTGATTAATTTCAACAAACAGATGTTTTACTGATGTGTGTTTTATTAATGGTACCATAATTTCTTTCTAATTCTTTCTATTTTTTCTCATTAAGGGAAAATTGTATATAAATAGAATAGATTTAATACCAGTAGCAATTACAGTATTTTTTGTACTTGAAATTCTTAAGTATTATTTCTCAAATGTCGTTCGCACATTTTTTCAGACTTTTTGCTTTTTTGGCAATCTCATCCCTGGATAATGCAACTGTGGCTTTAAAAGTTAATGTGAATACATTTGTTACTTTTAGTAAAAAGAATTCAGTTTTAAAAACAATATTCTTGGATAGGCTGCCTTTTTTTCCCTGTGACTAAAAAGATAATTTTTTTCTTTCTCGGCTTGATTATTCCTTTATAATTATAAGACAAATTTTTTATACAGTTTTCTGAAGGGAATATATACTATTGTGTAGAATATCCTATATGCATTATCAATGAACATGCCATGTACAGTAATATATATTTTAATTCTTTTATATTTTATACTCTTACAGCTATTGAATTTAATACTTGGTGTCAGGATGCTATATTAACATGAAATCTTAAGTTAAAGTTTAACCCTGATTGTGATGCAAAATTACACATTTTTCGCCCATGTACGTTATGGAAATGATGATTGCATGATGCTATCATTAAAAAGTTCAATTGATTTTTTAACAATTTTTGTTGACAAAGGATTCCAAACTAACTCTGTTTAAAATTCATTTTGAATTCATAACATTTCATTTTCTTTCTGAGTCTGATACTTGCTTGCGAAACAAGTAATAAATTTCATAAAAATATTTTGCTTGGAAATGACAGCTGATAATGTTTGTCAAATGATCATTTTCTTTTCTTGTATGAGGCATTCTTCACTCAGTCTTTCTCTTTCTGAAGTTCTTATCTTTATGTCTTTTATCCTGGCTGCATTCAAACTTTCTTCATTTGGCTAACCTTATTTGTAACGAAAATAAAAAATGCTCTGAATAGTTCCAATTTTGTTAGATGTTTTCTGCAATTCTTCTCATAAGTTTCTATTATAGGAAATAGGACTCGTTTTTTCAGTTTGTTTGTAACATGCATCAAGTGTATGAGCTTGGAGCAGTAGGTATTTATAAAAAATAATATAGCTTAATTATTGACCAATGAAATATATTGCAGTAGGTGAGATTTTTCATAGACTTAGTTACAGTTATATGCCCAAAAACATTGTGATTTTCTTTTTGTTTGAAATTATTCATTTTCTGTTTTAAAAAATATATTATCGAATAAATTGATAAAATGGTTCATTGCATTTTCTTCAATTTAAACTTAAGTTGATTATTTTAAATTATTTCCCATGCCATCTTTGTTTATACTTTTTCGAACATATATTGTGATTTCGTAATATATTTGTCTCTTTATAAAATATGTGACAAATTTGGCATTAAGGTTAATAAAACAAGCATCTCGAAAAGGTGCTAAATTAGGCTTTGTCGGAAGTCTTAGAATACATATAAATCTTTTCTTCATAAAAAAATAACAGTTTTTCTCTAATAATTTTTGTTCTCACTTGCAGTTAGTTATTGCAGTTTATCATATGATGATGAAATGTTTAACTAGTTTAGATAACTCAAGTTAAGAAAGCATCTTTAAATGATAACTGACAAATACTTGTTTAACTTGCAATATTTAAAAATATATATATCCTTTCTTCGCTATTTAATTGTTTATAATTTTACTTAGTTTAAAGTTTTATTTATGTAGTTGTCTGCTGAGAATTTTTTTTTTTTTTAAATAAAAGGAATTAGGATTTATGAATAAAATGAAGTAACAGGAAACAATCTTGTATATTCACTTATAATACTTAGGATATGAAATTCTAATGCTGTATATCTCTTCATTGATGTGAAAATCACATGTACATATTTCTCATATTGTGTTTATTAATTAGGTAAAGCTTAATACAATAATTCCATCTTGGTTAAGTGATGAATCCTGGCAAATTATGTTTATCCTTCTCTTGTTGAGATCTTAAAATTTATATATTTTTAAAACATTTGTTCTCTTATAGGAAAAAAAACTTCAAGCATATCCTTTGATTGAAATATGTGATGGACAAAAAATAATATATGTTGCTCCTTTATCTAAACAAAGCGAGTTCTTTGTGTATGAAGCACTTGCTGAGAGTGAAGAAGAAATCACTTCAGAAAAAACAGTTGATGACGGAGAAGAAATATCATCCAAAGATGTGGAAGAATTGCCAGACACCATAAGCTCAGTTGATTCTCTGGTAGAAGGTGGCTCCAAGGTCGAAGACCTGCCCTCGAATGAAGAGGTTCTTGATAGTTTAGAGGAAAAGAACAAAGCCAGCAATGGCTCTGAGGCCAGCACAGAGTCATTTGAAGAACTTCAGCTTGATTCTTGAACTATTCATTGTGATCAATAAACTCTGGGCAACAATATTGCTTTCAAGGTCAATTGCTAGACCTCTGATAGTTATTGCTAAAGAACTTCCTGTACTTTGATGTATTTGCACAATTATTATACATTCTTATATGTGGACTTAGTTTTCACACAGTGCTGATATAGTTATATATATATACTTATATCTATTCTCTTTTCTTGTATTTTGAAAAGTATCAAGGTCCAACATGTAAATATTCAATAAAATCTCAAGTTTTAAAAGTTATTTTATTTTTGTTTTAGTTGCTTTAACTTTCTATTTTTATACATTCTGTTTTTTTTTTTATTATTATTACTTTCTAATTTTTTATTGCATTATGTCGGAACAGAAATTTACATTTTTCTAGAATAAAACTTGTTAGTCTGTTGCAAATAGGTTTTCACATATCTGATGAAAACAAAGGAAATATGTATTTCAAAGATTATAGAGCTTTAGACTAATAAATTTTATATTATTGAATTAATTATTTCAAATTATTCTTCTAGTTTTGGCAGTAGAAAACAAGCAATCTTCGAAGTGGGAAAAAAATCCTAAAAATATCTTCAAATAATTTATAAGAAAAGCTTATTTGATGTTATTTTACATTTGATAAATGCATTCCTTTCTTTACTAATTATCGATTTGTAAAACTGATAGATTATAGATCTCTGGACCTTCACAACTTTTTTTAAAATTCTTTCAGTTGGTATAGTTAGACACAATTCATTGAGAAATTTGCAATTTTCATTAAGCCAGTTGTGATGAAGGAAAATGTTTTTATCAATGACTATCGCAATTGAATAAACAGATAAATAAAAAAAGCAAAGAAGCGGCTAAATAAATTTGTTGTTGCAATTACAGCTGTTGATATGTCGTGAGACAAACGTTATTTGATCTCTATCTGGGATTTTGGAAGTTTAGGATTAATTTTGTTGTAGAAGAGACTGTTTTATCATCAATATATTCCTGCTGAATTCAATTGTATTGAAATGATATTAAAGTTGTTATGAAATGAAAATGCTTATAATACTAAAAGCATCTACATGAAAATGTTACATAAACAGTGTTGTGCAATGTTATATTTTCAAAACATTTAGATTTTAAAATTTGTATAATCGTGTGATACTTATGTACAGTTTCCGTATAATACGAATGTATGTGTTCCATATCTCTCCCAGATCTACGCCAACTCTTCCTTTGATAGTGCAAATCTCAATTTTCTGTTGGTATTTTTAGTTTCTATTTATGCAGTGCCATAGTTTAGTTTAAAAGTATGTTACTTGTTCATGGTCTTTTTCTTTTGTTTAATTAAGTTATATTTTTGGTTCAATTTGATATGGAATAATGTTTCTATATTTGGCTATTACTTATTTTTTTATTTTTAGCATTTACAATTTTCTACTATTTAGTTCTCAATTTTTATGTTGTTGACTTGGATTAAAAGTATGCAACCTACTTTTCTAGAAAGCTAAATGAAAGTTGAAAAAAGAAAGCATTTTGTTGCCAGATTTGTGCTTTAAAGATCTTAAACATTATTTTTAGGTTTTAGACACCCTACTTTTTCATATCGTATCTAATTTTTTAAAAATTATTTTTCCCTATTAAAACTTAGTCTGGATGAATTAAAATAGTTAATTATATAAAGAAAATTTCTGATTTTTTAGGAATTTGTTTTTCAATATTCAGCATGAAATGTTTAAAGCAGTACTGCACCTGTAGAATAATATAGTATAACTCAAAAATGGAAAATTTTGATCCAACCCAGTTATACGTAGCTCACAATATGAGTTTTTTTTTTTAAATTCTCACCGTAATGAAATATTAAGTACTTGATTGAAGAAATAGTGAACATTATAATAAATATTTTGAACTATTTGTTACTTGTAAATGTAGCTCTCCGCAGTTAAATAAATGGTGCTTATTTTGCATGCAATTTTCTGCATCTCCCTGAATTTGGTATTTTATGAAATATCCTCTTCACAAGAGAAGACTGAGTATAGTGTTGTAAAATAAGATATCTGTGTTTGTAGAAGAATTGTTTCCTTAATCTTGCTAGCTTATTCAGCCATTTCCTATCTGTTTCCTTTATCTACTGAACCTTTTTTTTTTTTTTTTGAATGGATTGTACCAAACTACTCGACTGAAAAGTTTTAAGTTTGTTCTGTTGAATAGATTTCTGAAATATATAGATTAGAACAATTAATATTGATTTCTTTGCTTTATTATTTTGTATACTTGTTTCGATTTAATTTACATTATAATGTACAAGCTCTAATTGTCAATGATTAATAAGAGTGGAATTTTTTTTATTGCATACATTCAAGTTGCTTTGAACTGACAAAATAGACCATTATTTCAAAAGATGTTTATTATTTGTAATGTATCTTTTAATTGGATTACTTCAAGATTTTTTTTTAAAGCTTACACATTTTCATTTAAAATATATTTTTAATATTTAAACTTGAGTGATTTAATTTAATTTATTTATTTACTATGCTTATTTTATTTTATGTCAAAAATTTTAGTTTTTGCATAACCTGTGTTCATTTTAGACCTTGTTTTGTTTGTTCTCCTGTTGGGAGTATAATAATAGCGGTAATGATACGAAGCGTTAAATGTTTAATAATGTTTCACTTATAAGTTATTACCTTGTCACTCTTATTGCTGTGCTCAATGCATTTTGTTTAGCAGTATTCAAACCTTCAGAAAGTAATGAAAATTGGTGCATTCAATATTTTGCAACACTCCAAAATTGTTTTATCAAGTTATTTTGATTAATCTTAAAATTGTTATGTCATTATTATTTTTTTTTCTTTTTATGAAACTTAGTAATGGACAGACTTTTTTCAAATTTCTAATTAATATTTTGTAATTTTTAGCATATCAATTCATTTTAGATAATCAAAAGTTGTTTGAATTTAAACCTGACAATAAATGATTACTTGTTAGAACATCATACTTCAAATATGTAACAGGATGACATTGTTTTTCAGAAAACTATCTGCATTATGAATTCAAACCACTTTTTTTATAATGCTTCAAGATAATGTTCCAAACTTTTAGTTTATTATAAAAGAAAAAAACTCGCTAAAACTGCATTCAGTATGATACTTGCTCAATATCAAAAACCATAATATATTTTATTTACAAACCAATTTTATGAAGCAAATAATTACTGGAACCAATCCATATTTTAAATTAATTTGGTATTATTGAAAGAATTTCATTAATTGACAAATTTATCAATTAACATATTTAAACAAATTTGTTTGAGGGTTGACAAGTTAGTAGGCTCCAAAACATTTAGAACAAATTGAATAATTAAACCTGAATAATACTTGTTTTATGAATTTTAGTTCTTAATTTCTGATGTTATTTGTCAAATAAACACTGCTATGATGGTTTTTTTTCTTTCTTTTATTATTATTATTATTCAGCTGCTGTCAATAAAAAATTACTACATCTTCAGTGCATGATATTTCCATTATGTTTGTAATGCACTGTTTCTTTTATATAAGTAAATTAAAGTGACATTTCCCATATAATATTTGTAAGATGAAGCACACTTAAAAATCAAATGAATGCCATTAAAGTGTAACCTCCAAAATTACTTTACAAATTGCTTCATTATTTGAGGTTGGTAAAAATGTGGATCTTAAGAAAGTATTTTAAAAATGAAAAGTTGTTTTTAAATGTATTCTCAAGCAATGCAAAAAATATTGAATTATTCAGTTAAATTATATCTGATTAATAACAAAAAAATTATAAAACTACAAATATATATATATAATTTAATAAACTATTTTGTCTAGTTTTTCCAAATGGCCAGATGCTGCTTACTTTTTTGTTTAAAGTTATTAAGTAAAAGTATTAAATTTAAAAACTTATCCCTTTTTCTGCAATTGACTTTATATAGTTCAATACTGTTGATTAATTATTCTTGTGAGAAAGTTTTTAAGAATAGCCAAATTAAGTGTTTACTCTCTCGGAAGATTTTATGGGAAGATTGTTGAAAAGTATAAAGACGACTCTGCAATTTTCCTAAAATTAAATTTTAATTTAAAAACAACTTCAGCTTTTGAATAAAAACACTCCTAATAAATTAAATTACATCTGGAGAGTTTTGTTCATTATGAGCATACAGAATCCTCTCAAATATCCCTGTACCTGTAAGCATTATATTTACCAAATATTATGAGAAAATAGGGTAACATTAATTGTATATGTTGCTGGATTTGGGGTCCATATGAAAAGTTGTTATATCCATAACAAGGTTCAACTGCAATATTTTCTTTATTCTCTTTGATTCAGTGTTGTACTTAAAAAACATTTTATTTTACAATACCCAATTCCTTACAGAAGGGCTTCATAAATTGTGGTTCATGACACCAGTTATATTTCTTTTTATCTACGAAGTAATTCTTTTTTGGACCAAATCTTTTTGACACTAATGAGGTCATAATATTTTTTCCAACCAAAAAGAGGTCATGAATGGAAACAGTTTAAGAAGCTCTCCCCTCCCGAGAAAAAGATGAATATTCGAATTTTTTTCACTAACTGGGATCTGTTGCAGATTTTTTTCTTTCCAAATTAGTTTGTGCTTATATTTTTATAGGACTTCATTAATTTGTATATATTGCTTGTAAATGAGATACTTATTATTTTACGAGTACTTTCTTATTGCTACATATCTTGTAGTTATTGTATAAATAATGTGGATATGAAGCTATAGTACATTTGTGCTATTTTGGTGTTAATACTTGAATAAAAGGAAAAACTTATTTGTAACTTTTCTTTTTGTGTATAAATTCTGACATGTACAACTTTATTAATAATTTGTAAAAAATGGAACTGGATAGACTACAGTCAGTAAAAAAAAAAAAGCTGGTGATAAACACTTTAACTGTGAATGAACAGTGGGTTAACACCTTGCAGGCTGGTGCGATTTTGCACATGTTTGAATGTGTTCTTGGTAATCCTGTTTGTTGCATATATCTCATGTAAAAGAGGCTGCAGTCTCCTGCTTTTAAGGATTCGTCTTTCCTGGCCTATGATCTTTCTCCGTTGTGGAAAGTGTTGACGAACATATTCTTCCCAGTAACGATATTCATTAATCAGTTGTCAATTCGCCTTAGACTTTAATGGAAATTTGATTAATTCATGGTAAAGGCCCCAAAAATAATTGTATAGTTTCTTATTATGTTTATTTACATGCAATAATAATGATTATCTCTTTAGTTGCTATAAACACAGATCTTGATACTTATTTCTTTTTTTAAAAAGTTCAGGAAATAGCTTACAAAAATTCAAGAGACCCTAAATCAATTATGTGCGGTAAAAAATGGTTATGATTCCAGCAATCAAAATCCCACTCCAGAAACTCTTTATTGACCTATAAAAGTTACTTGATATTCTTTTTAAAAGTGAAAATAGATATGTATATCTCCTGATATATTCTTTATATATATATATATATTCTGTACAACCATATGAAACCTGGCATGCACATCATTTATGTATAGTAAATAACATTACATGTTATTGAGTTAAACTATACACATCAGAACTTTTCTTATCTCACATTACGACTTTAAATATGCTTTTCTTTTAAGGCACTATTTTCATTTATGACACCCTCACTTTGTGTAAAATTTTTTTGCAACCCCTTTGGGGGTCATGGTCTTAATTTTGAAGAAAAGCCTTATATTTTTTATTGTCAAATAAATTTATTTGAATTCAGCGACCCACCAAAATTTTCCCCCCTGAGAGGGTCGCAACCCACGGTTTGCGCACCACTGTTTTAACGTATACCAATCTATGTCTGCAATATAATCGATTTTAGTGTATAAATTTCATTATGGGCTAGAGCACTAGGCAGATATCTGGTTTGGGGCATGTATGTTTTCTGTGTGCTTCAAATTTATCTTTGGAAAGCAATTTGAAATTTCGTGCAATAAAGAAACCCAATGACATTTTAAAACTGAAAAATACACTTTTATTTACACAGTGTTTCAATTAAATACAATTTTTTTATCATTAAAATCTCTTTCTCCATAGGACCTATTCAGTGAACTCATTAACCATCGTGTCTTCTTTGCATCTTCGTGGAGTTGTGATTTGTGACGAGAATTGCCTAGATACGAAATGTTTAAAATTAGATACATCAACAGTAGTGTTAGACAAATGCAAATTTCATTGTACGCAATTTCTATTGTAATGATCATTACTTTCGGGTTTAAAATATAAAGGCGAATAGAAATGTTTTAAGAATTCTGGAGTGTTCTCCACTCAACTTTTTCGCATACTTCCACAATATAGCTCGTTTTGTGTTTAGTTTTGACATAAATGCTCATTTTGTGTTTGGTTTTGACATAAATTGAAGATAATCGAGTATGCAATAGAAATGTTTTAAGAATTCTGGAGTGTTCTCCACTCAACTTTTTCGCATATTTCCACAATATATCTCGTTTTGTATTTAGTTTTGATATAAATTGAAGAAAATCGAGTGTGCCTTTTGGTCAACTTATCTTGGACAGATTAGCTCTAAAATCTGATTGAAAACTACAAGTTTGGTGTCAGAACGACATACCAAGTTTTATTTCTCTATATCGTTGCATTTTTGAGATCTTCTGTTCATATGTACACGGTTGCCAGACCAACAAACTGCAAAACTGGATTTGGTCCGAAAATCGATATAGATCCTTAAATCTTGTTATAAACCCACACGTCAAATTTCATCTATCTAGCTCGCTGCCTTGTACACAAACACCGCATGGGTAGACAAACATATTTCTTCGAAATACTTAAATGAATATTTCCTGAATAATGAAAAAATCATACTATGTATTCCCCCATTCCATTTCCTTAGTGTGGTTTTCTTTTTATTGAGTGTCATGTAAGGCTTTGAGACCGATAGCTAAAGCATTAGTATTGTTTCATTTAGTTTTAACTATTATCACATTTATACATTTTTTAACCTCTTTTGTTTAACTCGATTTGTTTCACGTTTAAAGATAGAAATTTGTTATTGTTTTTTTCCCCTTGCTTCCCGATGTGCTAGAGAATTGAAACTAGGAACACTCGTGTATTTCCGAAGCACTATCTTAATATTTGCAGAACTTACTTATCAATAAATCACATATTAAATTAAATTTGATTTCATACCAGTGTCGTCACCTGGTGGTGAGTTTGAGAAACAATAGATCTCAAGATTAAAAAGAAGAAAATAATTAAAATTTAAAAAAAAGTCTGCTCTTTTCTACTCTTTTTTTTAAAATTATTTTCAATTTAGTCAAAGTGTACACAAGAATTATTTTTTTAAAAAAATTGCTTCTATGAAATTATCAGCGTTCCTAAAAATTACGATAGTCTGAAAAAAGCTCCAAAAATTACTTTTTTGCATTCATCACCACTTCGAACCACCGTAGAATCCGCCGGGCCACTTTCCAGCGTGGAGACCTCCTGAAGAAGTTCCTCTTTCACTCGCGGGAGGGTAACGAACTCTTCTATCGTCTTCATCATCAGTCGGGAATCGCACGCCACTGGGTCCACCCGAGCCCATTCCCGTAGCTCCCTCTCTGGAAGCACCCGGCCGGCGACTCCTCTGCGCTTCCACCGTGCTCTGGTGAAGGATCAAGAGAAAGCACAAACATAGAACGATTGCTGTCTTCATATTCGGCTGGAATAAGAAAGTATGTTGAGAATCAGTTATGGTAGTCTTCATATTCGGCTGGAATAAGAAAGTATGTTTCAAATCAGTTACGGTAGTCTTCATATTCGGCTGGAATAAGAAAGTATGTTTCAAATCAGTTACGGTAGTCATGAACGAGTCTCACAAATTATAACTGACGCTACCTGGGGGGCAGGGCCTCCCTGTCGGGGTTGCTGTGCCCACCCCCCATCGGGGAAAAATTTTGTATCCCGTCGGGGAAAATATTTGTACGGAGTATTCAACTGTAGTTGATAAATAATAATCTGGCGAAAAGTTGAGACCAATTTCATTACACTCGTCCCCCCGTGCATCAGGTCGTGCCCCCTCTCGGGGAGACTGTGCCCCCCCCCATCGGGCAAACTCTAGCGCCATTCCTGCTTATGGGTTGACTGTAGGTCGGTTTGTCTGTTCGTGTGTATGTGAACCGATAGCTCAAAGCTGCAAATTGGTAGACAAACCAAATTCGATACGCGGTTTTGACACCAAATTTGTAAATTCATAACAAACATTGGGCCTAATCGGTCGGAGGGAAGAGGACCAAAATGCGCAGTCTGTTTTCCTCACCATACAACGAAGTTAAATACAAAACGCACAATATTTTGTGTACCTATTCTCGAAATTTGAAAGTAGGAAACTCTAGGGATGGCGGTTATTGCAAAAATAACCGGTTTTAGGTTATTCAGGTTTTTCTCACCTCCGGTTTAACCTGGCGGTTATAACCGCTCAAAATAACAGGTTTTTCAAATAACCGGTTTTCGGGGGGTTTTTTATAAAAACAGACACCATTTGTAGACAAATTTTTTTTATTAGTATTGTTTTTGCAGGAAATCAATCCATTGCACAATATTTATCTGTTCATAAAGACCCTTTCAGTAATCCGCCAACCAACAGACGCCTCGAGGAAGCCGTTGTCGTTGATTGGTCTAAGATGATGAAATTCAAAGCTTCATAACTTGCTAAATTTTAGTCTAATCGAACCTATACGTGTCGCTATCGCTGTGTCATTGCCATTCTCTGGGACTTTTGGGTGTTTTGCACTCTTGTCCCCACTCCCAGGGTCGTTGTACATATGTTTGTATGCCATCTTTTTTGTTTGCTGTGTTTTTATTTTGTGTTTGACATAGTTTTTAATTTTTTCACACACACACACATATGTAATAATCTCACTTAATTTTACTTTAAATTCTGATATTATATATTTTAAAATCTTAGTAGTAATCTATTAATGTATTCCAAAATCGATTTTCTTAAACTCCAGTTTCGTTTTATTTCCCGCTCTGGAGGTATATTAAATCTCGCGTTTTGGCATATTTATTACTATAAGAATATTCTAATTACTTCCACGCGCCTACACGGATCGCGAAATCAGCTACTTATTGCCGCCCTGCTTTTCCCTAAAACACTTACGTAATATACTAAAAATAACTAATATCCCCTTCACTTTGATCACGTGTCTTTATATAATCCCTTATCTGAGAAAATGCAGGGATTTTCTGCTCTCTTTTCACTTGAAACTTTCATACGATATGTGCATATATTCCGCCATTCTCATCATTTGTTGAATAATTAATAAGAAATGGCTCTTTATTCGGCCTTTTAATGACTACAACAACGAAAACATTTCATATATATATATATATGTATGTAATAATCTCACTTAATTTTACTTTAAATTCTAATATTATATATTTTAAAATCTTAGCACAATATTAATGTATAAGATCACTTTTCTTAAACTTCAGTTTCGTTTTATTTCCCGAGCTGAAGGTATATTAAATCTCTCGTTTGGCATATTTATTACTAAAAGAAAATTTTAATCATTTCCACGCGCACACAAAAATCGCCATTTCGGCGCCAGACTTTTCCCTAAAACACTTACGTAATATACTAAAAATAGCTAATATTCCCTTCACTTTGATCACGTGTCTATATTGTTACAAACATGGAAAGTCGCTTCCCAGCAATGTGAGTCTTATGGTTGGGAAGAGAGTTTTACAGGGATAAGTATGGAATGGCTAGCAGCAGCCACTTCTGGTTCCCCGACCTTGGCGACGAAATATGGGATTTTAAAGGTGCTGGAACCTTCTCGATATTTCTATTAGGAGAGAAGATACGCCACGAATGTGTTAGATCATTCCATGTTACGTCACGGCCTGCCGGGGAAAACTATATAAGGAGAGCGCTTGGACGACGGAGGTTGTTGTTGATCGACTAGGATCGCCTTGGAGCGCGAACGTCTTTGGAGTCCTATCCGCTGTGCGAGCTAGTAAGCTGGTGAGCTGAGCGCTATCGAAAGTGCAGTTATTGTCGTTGCTAGTTATTTGCTGACTGTTTGTGTTGTTAAATATCAAAGTGCTGAACTGTTATTACCTGTGAATTGTTGTCTATGTACATTGGTAATCTGTGCAAGAACTATTGTTTCCTGTTCCTGTGCTACGTGTTTTCCTGCATATTTGTAAATAAACCTTCATTCTCCATTATCCTGCTTGTTGGACTGTTTACACCGTACACCCACAGTAAGACTTTTGCAACAATATGTGATCCCTTATCTGAGAAAATGCAGGGATTTCTGCTCTCTTTTGACTTAAAAACCAAAACTAAGATGCACGTATATCTGCCACTCTCCTGAAATTGATTTAAATATTTTGATAATGAATGAAAAGTAATTATTTGCTCGGCCTGTTCATTACCTAATTACTACACCAACGAAATCATTTTATGTATAACTCAATATGTGTTCTCTTTCCCCGGCGGCCCTTGTAGTGTCTGACACCTTAACGGGTAGGCCGGATGCCGTGGGTTATAAAATAAAATTTAAAAAAAGTCTAATCGAACCTGAAATTGAGCCTATCTTCTGATCTGGTTTTTTAACCCGGTTATTGCATTTTTTAAAAAAATAACCGGTTATATTCGGGAGGAAAAAATAACCGATAAAAACCGGTTAACCGAAACAAATCAACCGGTTTTCGGTTAAAACCGGTAGGTTTTCCCCAACCCTAGGAAATTCCGCTTATTTGTTCTGTATTTGTGTTATAATTTAATCCCTCTGCGTTAATGTGGATTTTCAGTTCATCCTTTACCTTATTTATCCACAATAATATTCATGTCATCCATTTGCCGTTGGAATCAGGGTTGCCATATTGGCCTATTTAAGGACAAATTATTGAAATTTGGCCTTTTTTCAAAGCAATTGGTCTTAGGAATTTTCATTTGGTCTTAAATTCAATTTTGGCCTTTTTTGGCTTTATTTTCGTTAATGACTTTCCGAATAATTTTTAATTACTTATTCTATTGTTTTTAATGAATTTTTGATATTACACATTTCAAATGATATGTAATGAGCTGTCAAACGCAATATCCCCTGAATAGAACAAGGATGTTTTATATTCTTTTCACTTAAATTTTAGTTTAATAATAGAGCATTGCACATACGGCTATCAAGTGGGACTCGTTTTCATGAAGGATAGCCTTTTTTCTAATATCAAATGAGGTTTTCAGTCAGTTTGTCAAATTTGGCCTTATTTTTAAGAATGTTTGGCCTTATTTTGCTATTTTGATCTGGCAACCCTGGTTGGAATTTCACTGCAAGGAGAAACACAGACGAAGGAAAACACACACTTCCTATATCAGTATTAATATCATAACCCTTCAAATGGTTTTTGTTGAATTTTCCCCAGTTCACCGAGTTTTGAACTTGTATATTATTAATATCAAAACTCTTTCTGGGGTTGCACTTTTGTGTCTACCTCTTTTTAAGGTTGACAGCTCATTTTTGCGTTTTTAGAATTTTTGAAATTCTTAGGAGACTTCTGAATGCATCACGAGAAGGCTCATTTCCCCTATCAGAAACTATGTTTTAAAATAATATAATTTTACATACATTAATCATTTTAACTATTTTTATCAGATATAATTACGTTTTAAAAAGGCTGTACTATTTAATTTTCATTGTTAGTTTATTTTAACTTTGTAAGTAATTAACATCCTTTGAATTCAGTATTTTTAAAAATTTTATCTGAAATTTTGCCTTTTATTTGATACTGTAACTAAACTGTCTGGTATTAAAAACAAAACTGTAAAAAAATTCTTACGTTTCTTTCAGCATAAGAAATCCGTGATTTTAATTAAGGTTGATCGAATATTTTTTTATCATTCCTATTAAAATCTGAAGGTAAACAAACGTATGTATAT
Source organism: Araneus ventricosus (assembly GCA_013235015.1). Lineage (NCBI taxonomy): Eukaryota > Metazoa > Arthropoda > Arachnida > Araneae > Araneidae > Araneus > Araneus ventricosus. The sequence continues at coordinate 137,931 of BGPR01000598.1, read as the reverse complement.
ATGTCCGGCTATCTTCTCACAAACCACTGAATGCTGAAACGAGCCGAAAATACCAAAAGATGGGAAATAATCCAAGGAATCCATTTTGACCATTGAAATTCCGAAGTTATAGTTAGTTAAAAAGATATTAATGAAAAACGTCAAAATTAATGAATTCACGTGCTGCAATCTACTGGCAGCATGGTGAATTCATTCATGGCGGATTCTTTTTTCCCTATTATTAGTTTTCACATCCGGTGTTGCATTTTTTAAAAATTTATTTATGGGAAATATATAATTGCACTTCAATTTAGATAGTATGCACTTGGTACATTGAACTATAATTCGGATACTTTGCACTATAATTCGAATACTTTGCACTATAAATTTGATACTTTACACTTGGATCATAGAACTATAATTCGAATACTTTGCACTATAATTCGAATACTTTACACTATAATTCGAATACTTCACACTATAAATTTTATACTTTACACTTGATTCATGGAACTATATTTCGAATACTTTACACTATAATTCGAATACTTTGAGCTATAATTCAAATACCTTGCACTATAAATTTGATACTTTGCCCAATAAATTTTTCACTTTGTTCACGGAACTATAAATTTTTCACTTTGTACACGGAACTTTAAATTTTTCACTTTGTACATAGAACTATAAATTGAATACATTGCACTCAAACTCAATTTTTAAGACATAGTATCAACGATTTTAAATTGGGCGGATTTCTAACTCAAAAAAGGAAATAAAAAATATAGATATTATAAAAAAGCTTACTACAAAAAATGAAAAAAAGGTTTAAAAATGTATAAAGCACGAGTAAAAGTTACTTTTAGCACAAAGTAAATAAACATATTATATAAAATAATACATTACTAAACAATACCAATTGTATTAAAAGAGCATTTTTGGCTCTAATGGGCCGACCTCTCTTACGTTTCTGCCCAAGAGATAAACATTTAGCTCGTTTGGCACTTTCTCTTGCCCTATAAATATTAACATACCTAAGCGCTATGTTTACAAATATAAACAGGACACGAGTATGTGGAAACAGAACCGTTACTGCCAGAGGCAGATACTATCACTTTCCATACACAGTTTTTGTATTCAATTTTATATTCATCAAAAAAGGTCCATATGAGATATGCCCTTTCATATGAATTTCTTCACTTCTGCATTTATATTCTGTTTCACCTGTAAAGATAGTAAATAAAACGCAGATTGGTTTCCGTTTCTTCCTAATAAAATTTCGACTTCCCACTGATTTGGTTTTGTCCAAGTCTTTGTGGGGACATGCAAACCATTTTAGATGAAGTTTCATTTAAAATGGTTTGTAATTCGGGTTAACTGGATCACGTTCATTTGACAATTTTTTCACAATCGCATTTTCACACATTTCAAGGAAATGACTAACAGCGAGACGCTCACGAAATGCATGTTCCTTTTTTTTATCAGCGCATTGGTTGCCTCTAATGCATCATTGGTGATAGGAAAATAATTCCGAGTTCCTACATATCAGTAACGATTTCTGGTAAGCTATTCGATTTAAAGTATTTTGTGAATGTTACGATATTCACATCATTCTTTTTCCTCCTATTTCTTTAAAAATAATTATGTTAAAGGTATTATCATCAGAGCATAAATGAAGACATTCAATATCATTTCTTGTTTCATCTTTGTCTTTAATGCCACGCAGTTTGCCATCAGTCTTTTTTTTACTACATGGAAATAGCACGTCAATCGTCGCGAGGGAAGTCCAAAACAGCTCTGAAGCCATTAGTTATTACACTGCTGGCATCAGCCAATAAAATTTTCGGATTCCACTCAGTTTCATTTATTTATAGCATGAGTCTTTCACACGATCAAATGGTTCTTCCATTTGTGTGATGCGGAAGTTTGGAGAGGGGGTGCAAGCTCGGGTATCATTCTCGTCATCTGACCGCGGTTGAAAACTAGTAGGTCCGCCCAAAAGTAGTCCTTGTATTGCTTCAAAACGGGACGTTAATATAACTTAATTAAACTAGACACAAACGGCGTATATTCTTCGACAGGAACATTCCATCTGGAATTACACCAATTAAATACATCTTTCATAGATATAGTTAGTTGGCGGTTCAAATGCTTGTTGTCTAAGTTTTGTCAGAACATTTTAATTAACAGAATTTGAAATTTTTCTAATTCTTTCCAACCACGATTTTGGAATGCAGCTATTATTGCATTCAGTTTTCCCACACCATCTTCATATGGCTGGCGCACCATTTTTCTCGCCACCGTGGACAGGCCTCTATTTCCATCCACGTGATTGATGTGCTTCATATAATGAAACAGCAGAACTTTCAGAATGGAACTATATTCCCGCAGGACATTAATTCTTTCTATATTCACCAGCTATACGGCGATAAGTGATTTTGCATCCAGCTGAGCTATTGTGTGATGTAATTTTCTTTCACGTTTTATTTACCGCAAATTATTTACATAGTTTATTACCAATTCTGCTGTTTCGTATTCCGATTTAATCCAGAGTCGTTTTTTCTGTTCCTTGTGGTTTTTTTTATTTATTTCCTCATCACTCTCGGAATGATACTTCGAGATAAATTCCAGTAAATCGCTTATATTTTCTATGACTTCTAAAGCAAAAATACTCAAATGTTTTATTTTATTAAGATTTACAACAATTTTTTTATAATTTAAATCAACTCACTCGCCAAGTCACAAAATACATCAGATGATCACATGAATAGGGTAGAAATAGTAAAGTTCAGTTTGATTATATTAACGTCCGTTTTGAAGCATCACGAGGGCTATTTTGGGACGGACCTCCTCATTTTGAACCGCGGTTAGATGACGAAGACGACATCCGAGCTGGCAACCCCCTCTCGAAACTTCCGCACCACACCAGCGGGAGAACGTTTGTCTCCCTAAGGTTGTCCACCCAAACTGTGAAATAGCTGGAATTGCTACAAGACACAGGGGCACAAGGCGGCGTTCTGTCTCCCTAAGTATGATTTAACGTGCAACAGGCCCAATACACGACGGATCTTCAGTGGAATCGGGTTTCGAACCCGGAGCCCTCCGGCTCAGCGACCGACACCTTATCACTAGGACATCGCGGCCTCAGTTCAGTTTGAAAAGATACAAAAAAAGAGGTATAGAAGCAGTGATGTAGTCGCAAAATAAGCAGTGCCAGGGCGCTTTAACTTGGGTTACAAAATTCGCGCTGTTTTAAGGACATTTTCACAATTTTCTCCTGAAACCAGCGGGAGTGGCCTCCCCTAAACTTTCTCGTATACTTTTCAAACATTTGTCATTTCCCTTCCCCCTGCGTTGATAAAAAGTTCGAACCAACTGTAACCCAGAACGCAATGACTATCAGGTTTTTCATTGTAGATTATAGTGATAGTAAAATATTGAGGTGAGTAATCATATTCAAAAAGATGCGTATGTATTAAAACTTCGCAATATTTATTTTTTATCAAACTCGAGCAATGCAAGTTAAGCGTGCGGAGAAGAAAACATAATGGTTTGCGCATGCGCAGAGATTTCTTCCAATACGCAAGTAAAACGAGACGCCCTAAATGTTTGCTTCCTTACAAAATCTCGCCGCCAGAATTGGTTTTTGGCAAACTGCCAAGTTTTCGGAGTATCCCTTCTTTGCACAGGCATTTACGCATGCGCATGGAGTTGAACAAGTATGCTATTATACAGACCGACAGACATTCAGCCCTTTGACGGATTTGGCCCAAAATTTTATACGGACCTACATTCGTGACGATAAAACTGTGTACCAAATTTTATCCATCTGGCTTTTCAAGTTTTTGAGTTATGGCGTTCGCATGACCTCAAACATACAGAAAGACAAACTTCCCGTTGACGGATTTTGTCCAAAAGTTGATAGAAACCTACAAATTATGTTTAAAGACCACATACCAAATTTCACCCCCGTAACTCTAATAGTTTTTTGCGTTATCGTGTTCACAGACAGACACACACACACACACAGACAGACATACTTCCAAAATTGTGTTTTTCGGACTCGGAGAGGTCTGAAACGTGGAGATTCGTCAAAATCTCGAGTTCGAATTTTTTGACGATTACAATACTTTCTCTTTGTATACTTCGTATACGAGAAAGTAAAAAAGCGGTGCCAGAACGGCGTTCCAGCTCCACTACATCCCTGTAGAGAAGAAACGATGCACGCTGCACACGCACAAGTCGCGGCAATGTACGGCGCACAGCCATGTTATAAATTAACCAGTGTTGCTAATTTGGAGGATAAAATTACCGGTTTTAGTTTATTCGAGGACTTTTTCCCTTCTGAGGTAGTAAATCCCCATAAACAAGGATGATTCCCCCTATTGGCAACACTCCAACTAATGCAATATTGCACGACTGCAAAAACTGAGTTTGTTTATCTTATTCAACGTGGAAACATCCGTTTTATAGTGGAAAGTAATTAATGCAAGTGATAATATTTTTTCTTCAGTGCATCATATTTGTTCAAAGTTCAAATATTTTTTTTCATGCTGAATAAATTTAATTCTAGTGGAATAATTTTTTTTCGCGTGCAGTATATTTGTTACGAGTGCAAAATATTTTTATCAAAGTGAATTTGATCCAAATTAAAGTGCAAATAATTCCCACCCTTTATTTATTTAACGGAAGTTGGTATTTCTCGTTTAGCGAGATTCTGTGTTTGGATTTATTAACACTGGAAAAAAAAAAGGTTTTCATGCATTTTTCTTTCTTTTTTGTATTTAGGTGTTTAACTTCATTAATTTTGTTGGGCAAATTAAGTGACAATATTTCTTGATTGTTGAGAAAAACGGAGGCGGTGCATATGAAAACATATGGAGCCCAAGGGTCTCACGTGACCTCACTTCTCTCCGCCCGGGAATATCCTATTATTCGAGATAGCCTGTGCAACGCCCGGCCACACAGCTAGTTTTTTTTTTAATAAAACGCAAATAAAAAATTCATAAACAAATTCTTTTTTATACAGTTAGTGATTTTTTTTAAAGAAATACAAAATTAAGAAAGCAAATTAACGTTATCTAACCAACAACTCATGACTCATTGCCTGACACCCCTATCTGGTGTAAAATCGTCCAAAAGTGGTAGTCTCGGAATCCGTTGCTGAACAGTTCTCGTACACAAAAAGAACATATTTATGTTAGCTGCCTTTTGCGATGTTGAACAAGAATATCACCCACATTTTTAACTATATCATTTATTTTCATTCGCGATGAAAGTATTTAATATGCTTATTTGACGGGACGTTATTGACGAGTTTTTAACGAAAAATAGATTTTTAAAACAATGTAGAAATCAAAGGAAAAATAGCGTGGCAATCAAACTGGCGTCATAAAATAGACAATCATATGAATTTTAATGCGGCATGAAACCCATTTTCTTCGGGTTATACTTTCCGAAGTTATTTCCGAAAGCGAAAATTATGAAATTAAAAACAACAGAGATAAAACTTCAGTGGGAAAAGTAATTTTGCATGCAATTGTATTTTTATTTGTCAATCAAGAACGATTCGTGGCATAACACACAATTATTTTAATTAATTTTCCGTGGGATATTTAAGCGAATTTTTGCTAGATAAAAGCTGATAATTTTTAACTGTGGAGTTCTACCGAATATTTTCAATGAATTTCTGAAAAAGTAAAAACTCTGCTGTGTCAAGTACATCACAATTATACGGATTTTTTAATTATTTTTTTAAACTTTCAGAACATATCATCGTGGAAATTCTTAAGTAAATAATAAGCAATATATTAAATAAGTATCTTTTCTCCGAAGATTAACAAAATGGTGTCCATCCCCCAAAAGTTCTAACAAAACTATATACCGTGCAGGGAATAAATGAAAACATAAATAAACGGATAAATCTAAATTTATTCATTGAAATTAAATGATTATGAAGCGTTTTGACGTAACCTTTCATGGTTACAGAATTCTCTTGATCTGCATTTTTCATTTTTCACTGACATCTAAAGGTCATAATAAAGATATTTATACGGAACGGATAAACTCAGTGGCGATTCCGGGGGGGATGCTTTGGGCTGCAGCCCCCCCCCCCCCCCCCGAACTCTCCAAAATTCTTGATATTTTTAAAATCAATACACCAAGTGAAACAAACCACCACGAAAAAGAAAAAAAAAGGTGGTATTTTAAACTTGCTTAAGCACCAAATATATGAATTTATAATAATAGAAAATTTATGATAACACATCCGTTCATTCCAGTAAAATTTGAAGACGTCACGGCGATGGAAAATTATTATGATCTCAGCATCCCCCCAAGCCAAATTCTGGATTCTCCACTAGATAAACTGTCAAACTGCTAAACTAAACAGTTTCGAATAAATTTAAATACAAATATTTGTTTGAGGTAAAGTGTTGACAATTTTTGGACTACAATAACAACAAAATTACCTGTCTAGACAGATTTTTTTAGTTTGCGTATTTGGAATAACATAAACTTCCTCACCTTCATTTGAGTGAAAGAAAATGTGGTGTTCCTCGAAAACCTATTGAAATGATTATTTTTGTTATTTTTGGAAATTTGGGTTGGGGTTGTTTCGATCCAGTCTACGTTATGTTTAGGGCAGGACGCCCTAGGCCGAAACATATTCTGCACCCCCTCTCAAAAAAGAAAATTTTCAATTTAATATACAATTGTTTCGACTCAGTCTACGTTATGTTTAGGGCAGGGTCGCATTTGCACATTTCACCGCCATAGGCCTAAACATATTCTGCGCCCCCTCTCTAAAAAGTGAAAAGAAAATCTCCAATTTAATATGCAATAGTTTATTTTTGAAACATATAATCACTCAATTTAATCTCTATAATCTTTGTGAACCACATTAAATTGCTAATTCAAAATTACACTGCTTATGAAATAAGAACGATAACACCTGCAAAAATACTTCAGCGAATTTCTTGAAATTGTTTGAAATACCCACTACAACTTCTCTCGTGCTTTTGTCCATGAATGGGCTTGGAGGGTCTTTGAAGTGGACAGATCTCATCAAATCCAAAGAAGTGCAAGGGAAAGATATGATAATTAACACAGAATACAAAAATATCACTCAATATATTTACTGTGACGAATGTAAATTTCAAAAACATCATTTTATATGACCTTCTCAAAATAGTACTGAAAAGTTTGTAAATATTTGGTTGTTATTTCTTCTGCATATACGCCCCCAGAGGGCTGCGTCCTAGGCCATGACCTAGGTTGGCCCTATGGGAAATATGGGCCTGGTTTGGGGCCCGTATGTCTCTCTAGTTTTCAAAAAGATACAATCACACGCCAATTCATTTCGATTATATATTTTTTTCCGCATTAACGAGACACATTTTCGCAAGAGAGTAGTTAAGTGTGGAAATTCAAATTTATATAAATAAAAGATAATACACACAAAATGAAGAGAGTTGTGGAATCTAGTGTGAAAGTTACCTCATCAGTAACTTTCACACCAGATTCCACAACTCTTTTAATTTTGAGTGTATTATTTTCTATTTGTATAAATTTGAATTTCCACACGTAACTACTTGATTGCGAAAATGTGCCTCGTTAATGCGGAAAAAAATATATACAGTAGAGCTCGATAATTCGAGGTGAACGGGACCGGGCCTACCTCGAACTATCGAAAACTCGAATTATCGAAATCATAAAATTGAATAAACAAGTAAATGGAAATAAAGCAATTTTATAAAATTTCAGTGTAGTATATTTAAATGAAAAATGTACATTACTGAAGATAGCAACAGGTTAATTATATCTTAAAATAATTGTCAATTGTTTAAACACATTGCCCCTATATATCGATCTTTGGGAGGGGGCATTTGTGCAGGTGACTTCGGGGTGCGCAGTGGGCCCGTCGAACAACAATAAAAACCAGATGCCGTAACTCTTTCACGTGTTGTGTATGTGTGGGTCATGATTTAGGAGCTAAACTGATTTTTTTCACTGATTCGGATTTATGGGAAACTCGAACAGTCGAAACTCGAACAGTCGAAACTCGAATTATCGAGACTCTACTGTAATTGAAATGAATTGGCGTGTGATTTCAAATTCCAAAATGGCTTCTGAAGCGAAAATCACTCGATCCTTTTATCAAATATACACCGTGGAATTATTATTATTATCAAAATGATTTTGATGGCATTATAGCTGCTAAAAGTCACTGGCAGAAATGATGTATGCATTGAAATGCATTAATGTACTCACCCGCAAAACAGCTACTGTGTGCTCCGACTGCAACCTCACTTTCGCTGCTTGCGACGAGAGTCACTGGATGTGGGTACGGAAGTCAAGGTTAGTTGCGCAATTTTCGGCGACGTCATTAATTCTTGTTCTAGGGAACCCCCAAATGCCACTCTGCAACAAGTGGTTTGACCGGTAAGGGGGAAAGTCTTCTCACAGTGTGTCAGTAAACCGAAGGGCAAATAAATGCAGACAAAAAAATATGTTTACGGTCAAGTTCTTAAATAGATAAAGCATCGAGTTTCATCGTGACTTGCAAACTCAGTCTGAATTCTTATAGAAATTTAATAGAGAACTTGATGAATTGAAGTTTTGTTTTATAATAATTTTTTAACGAGACAGCTATAGTTTCTTTCGTTATTATCATAGTTATGTTTCGAAACTAGGATAAAAAAAAAAGGAATAATTGGGAGTTAAAATTATTAACTGCATAATTTATATAAAATAAATAATGGTTTAACAAAGCAAAAATAATGATAATAAATATTTGCTGACTGATTATTTGTGTTTGTTTATTATTGTTAGAAAATTAATACCATAGTCAGGACCAGATTTCCCATAGGGCCAACCTAGGCCATGGCCCAGGGTGCAACAATCGAAGGGCGAAAATTTAGAAGAAATTGCAATAAAATATTTGCAAATTTTAGTATTATTTTGAAAAAACTACATAAAATACTGTTTTTCAAGCACATCCACATACATTAAATAAACTAGCGGCATATTTACTTTCTCTATCTCTATAGTTGTGGTGAATTCACCAGGAGGAAGCCACAGAATTAAGTGTTTTGGCCTAGGGTGTAGAAATGTATAAATCTGGCCCTGACCATAGTCAACTATCGCGTTTCATGTCTAAGACTTTTAAATAAAATCTTTAAAAAAATCTATTTAAAAAATTCATACACGAAATAAACATTTAAAGAACAAACAACGAAACTGCTTGTAATGTCTGGTGTGTAAGCTAATGGTAGACTATAATTTAAAAAAATCATTTCGACTTTTATGAAAGTTAAGAAAAGAAATTTTCACGTTAGATGCAGGTTTATATTAAGTACTGAGTTTTCGAAACACTTGGAGAATACTTTTGAGTAATCGAAATTCTTGTAGTAAAAAATTACGATTTTTGTGGTGTGTGTGTTTTTAGGAAAATAAAAGGAAACAACAGTAGGGTATTTGGCACTTCATAAAAAATAATGTTAGACTTGAAAGCTGAAAAATACACTTTTTATTTACAGAGTGTTTGATTTAAATACAGCCTTTTTTTCCGTAAAACTTCTTTTATTTTCGAAGGTTCTTTCAATAAATTCTCTCTTCTTCCTCTGTCAAATTATGATTTGAAGCATGTACTATCTAAATATAAAGAGTCAGAAATTAGATACATCGAAAGCAAATAGTTTTAAATGCAAAATTTATTGTATACTTATTTCTTTAAGAATTATAATTTTGGCACAACGCGCCGCATTTTGAGAGAAGTACTTAGAAGTATCGATAGAAATGAGGGGAAATCCCTCAATTTGGAAGAATTATGTCAAACATCGGTTCACGGACGCTTTGAATCAGAAGCAGTCTAATTTTCCGTTCAAAAAGCGTCTCGGGTGACGTGCTATATCTCGAATTACGAACTCTCTTCCTGTGGAAAACCAATCCACAAACATGTCAGAAAGAAAATCACTTACTGCTAAAATGAGAAGATAAAATTCTTCAGGGAAGGCCACAACTGATTTATATAAGCTCCTTTAGATGTGCATGCCATTTAAAATGATTGTAAATTCCCTCTCTTTGAAAACGTAGAGGTTTTATTTGCTGTATACGTAAGTATGAAAAAGATGAGTGGAATAAGCGACACACTCCTACTAGCACCTATCAATTCAATGTTCTCAATGCTGTTCAATACAGTAGCAATGTAGAGCGTTTTATGCTTATTGGGATATCACGGGAGCATCAATGCACATTCTTCTAAATTTCAGCAGACACGTTTGTCAGTTTTATACAGAGCAAAGTTTTCTCAGCGGTGCCAAGGGGCAGAAAAAAAGGAAAAGTAACCCTCTTTCAAGCAATAACAATTCATTTCCTCAAAATCTGTCATTCATGCCGTCACCCCTTCTCTATAAATGTACAGGTCCGTCCAAATAATTCCAGTCCAGGACGCTCAAAGGGCTGGAATAATTTGGCGCCCCATCAGAACGGTAACTATGAATTTCAGCGCCTACTACTGAATACCTACAAAAATACCTAACTAATAATACAATTGAGTGAAAACGTTACCTGTTCACTTTTATATTATTACGACCTTACTAGTAGTTCTGTGAACAATAGACCTCGCCCTCCCAAATAAAACAAATCGAAGATTTTCTCTTCATCGCATTTTTTTAAAAGCTTATCAAATGTTATTCATTGTGAAGACAGCATTATTTGTTGGGACACCGGGCATCATAATTCGACTCTCGAGGAGATACAATTGTATGCAAAAGTTGAACACAGTTCTTAAGGTATGACAAATTTGGAGTTAATATGGATACATTGGTTCGCAATCTGCTGAATTAGCAAAACATCTCTAGCTCTTTTACTTCGTTTATCTTTAAGCGGCGTATCGAAATATTTTGAAAAAGGTTTTACCAAAAAATCACAGAGAAAAATTCAATCCTTAAATTAATTATTTAAAAAAACTCATCGAGAAAATTTCACTATTACATAGATATCAAATTAAAGTAACTTTTCCAACTCACATGGTTAGAACTAAGAAGATGGAATTCAACATGGCGATAAATATTACAATTTGGAAAAAAAAAATATATATAAATTTCAAGAAGCACTCACTAAGCGAAAAGCTGTCGTTGCTATGGAGATCAGAGGATTTATAAGGCAGGCGAAATTATCTTGGCGAGATCGCATTTCTTGGCAAGTAGCATCTGATAATTCCATTTAAGCTTAACAATTACAAGCGAATTTTTAAAGTTCTTTAAATTGCCGACTGCGAATTATAAGGTAGAAAAGAAATGGATGAATGAGAAAAGAAGTGAATGAGTTTAAGATAACCAAAAATTATAAAAATAGATAACATTTATTTAGCGAAATGCGGATAACGATACACAGCGATAAGCGAACTGCATTTATTTACAACTCTGATGTCATAATCTTAATGTTCGGTTGTCATTCACTCTTTTATTACACATAATATAATCGCGCAACAAACAAATTTACAGATAGACAAAGTGCTCAATGCTTGAGTTAAAACGTAAATTTCGCTTCGCTCGGTCAACAATTTTGCAGATAAGCACCTTTTCAAAATAGTATTTTGGTAATTAGTTATTTAATTGACATAGAAATATGCATTTTAATATAAAGCATAAGTTATATATGTTTATGTAACATTAGAAAATCGATGGCTCTCTAGTTACAGCCCCTAATATTTGTATTTTTTTAACATTTTTAAAATTATAATTTTAAAAAATTGGCTCAAAATTAAAATAAATTGGTTTAGTGAGTTTATAGGCGCCCCTGGGCTACAGCCCAGTTAGTCCACTGGGTAAAACAACTCCGTACATGTACGGTAAAATTAAATTAAATGATGTAGTTCCACTAAGTTGATCTTGTAAACAAAGTACGGTTGTAAATATTTAAATAAGTGATCATCTGAAGGTGCAGGAACGTATCTCCTACGTTGCATTAGTTCTCAAGGGAAAATAGTTTGTTTTTACAAATGATCTCAAGAAGTGAATAAATCCAAATACAAAGGTTAACAAAAGAATTTAAACTAGATTAAAGTAAAAATATGAAGAAACAAAATTTCAAAAATCCCAATAGGAAAAGAGCGTATAAAATCAAATAAAAGTGCACATATTAAATATAAATCTTAAATGTGCAAAGCCGGATTCCTCCATTTTATTTTTTCGCTTTGTCTTCACTTTGCTCTATTCTGTTACTGAGAAATGAATTAATTTAACATTTGTCTTCAGCAGTGGTGGTGCCAGAGGGGGCACCGAGGGGCCAGCCCCCCCCCCCCCGTCGGGGAAAATATTTGTACGGGGTATTCAACTGTAGTTGATAAATAATAATCTGGAGAAAATTTGAGACCAATTTCATTACACTCCTGCCCCTTGTCGGGGAGACCGTGCCCCCGGTCGGGCAAACTCTAGCGCCATTCCTGGTCTTCAGCCCGGACGGTTTGATTGTACCTGGAATCAATTTCCCTGATGAATTCTTAGTCACATTTAAAAAATAAATTTAAGAGGATGAAACATTTCCTTATACAATGCTCCATTCATTAAATATGCACTGAGCTCATGGAATATGAAGTATAATGAATTATTTTTAACTAGCAATTAGATAATTCAAGTAACAATAATAATTAAGTTTACTTGAAAGATACTAAGGGAAAATGTTGCCGAATTTTAACCATCTGGACATTTTTTAATGTAGAATTGCTGCATAACTTGAATTGCCAAAAAAAGAGACAGTATTACATTCTTTAAATGCTAGCTAGCACTCCTTGTCGGCACAAAATCCATCATTTCATTTTTTATTACTGCAAGTCAAATGTATCCACTATCCATGCTTCGCTAATTCAGACAAAACTTCTACCAATCATCTCCTGCTAGTTAACAATCAGTTAACAATCTTTCTTCCTATGATATGTCTTGCCTTAAGGAAATTTCGTTTAAATTAAATGAAACTCTTTGTCAATTACAGTCGGACCTCTATTTAACGAAGTCGCTAAATCCCGAAAAAAAGTTCGTTATATGGAAAATTCGTTAAACAGAGATTCACTTTTTTAAATACTTTAAACTACACAAAACAGATTTTAAATTCATAAACACTAAATATTATTATCAGAAAAGGTAATTAATCACTCCTTTATTTTGTAAATTAATATCTATTTGTTTTCCATCAAAAAGAAATCTGCAAGGAAAACCAGAATAAAACAAAACATTGTCCGGGGATACGCAGTATTTTCAATTTAAAAAAAAATAATTTTATAGTAAAATTAATGAATTTTAATGGCATTATCGCATTTATTTCAACAAGTAATTTTAAGCATACATTACCACATGCGTTCTTAAATTTAATTACTGACAAAGTTCGAGGACACGGGACAACTCCATTGAGGGTGAAAGGGGAATATTGAAAGTTTTTCTAGTGAAGTGGACTGGGGGGGGGGGGCAAAGGTTGCACGTCCTGAATGAAATGAAAAGAATGACTGCGATTTTATTGCTCTCGATGAGTTAGGAGACTGGTAAACCAGTTCAAGGTCACTGATCACCACAAAATGTGTTAAAAGAAAGAATAAGTTTGAAATGTTCAGAAATATTTTGAGAAATAGGGAGAAAAAAAAATATTGGATCACAAGAAAAAGTTCGTTAAATAGAGAATGCACTTCGCTATTTGGAGGTTATTTTACGAAGAAATTCGTAAGATGTTCTTGGTTCCAAGGAAAAGTTCGCAAAATAGAGGTTCGTTAAATAGAGGTCCGACTGTTGTTTATTTAATGTTGATATTTTACACATATTCAGCCACTTTGTAATACTTTCTTAAGGTTTTGGATTTTATTGTAAAATAATAGCATTAATTTTTGATTTAGTAGAAGATGATTGATTTAGTTTTATTAACGTCTCGCTTATAAGAAATTTCGAAAAAAAGACAATGTTCTATTTGGAGATGAAACTGTAAATTTCGAACCACGGTCAGATGATGAGGACGAATCCTGCCAGCACTCCTCCCCCATTTTTCGCGCCACACCAACGAGAAGGGGGTTTGGCCCTCGATTATCAGATTTAGAAGGCCCACGCACAGGGCGGATTCGGGTTTCGAACCTGGAACCTTCCGATCTCAAAACGAAGACTTTACCACTAGGCCATCGGGACTTTCGACCGAAATAAATCTAGCGATCGAGTTTCCCATTTTGTCTGATCCTTTTCCCCTATTAAGTTAATAATATCCCATATTTATTGCTTCGCTTTCATGTTCCTCACAATATTTTTAATCGCAGAATATGAACGAAAGATTAAATTATTATCTCTCAAGCCAAAACTTCTCTTTGAGTACTGCTGTGCGACAGACAATAATTCTAACTGTTGGAGAAGAGTTTTCATTTTTGGCGAAATTTACATGCTGCCATCTTTTTCTGTTCGTGCCAAATGTTTTTGTTACTTTAAATCGAAATCGTTCCGAAAACGTAGAAACATCCTCTATACCATTTCTTAATTAAATTAAAAACAAAATAAAGATATTTTAAAAATTACTTTTCTCGCTTATGACGATTTGGTACCGTTGTAGAATCCACCAGGCCACCTGCCGGCATGAAGATTCCTGGAGGAACTTCCTCCTCCTCCCCCTTCTCTCCTTCTCTCATCCCTGGATGGAAAACTAATTCCTCCACGAGCACCTGAAGGTCCACCAGAACCCAGTGTTCCATACCCTCCTCTGACATCTCCTCGATTCCGCTGAGCATCCACACTGCTCTGGTGAAGAACCAGAAGCAGGCACAAGCCTAGAACGATTGCTGTCTTCATGTTTGTCTGGAAGAACAATTGTCTTTGTAAATACAAAATAGGCAGAATTAATGTTAGAAACTGTCGACTGTGCGATCCTAATTCAACGGTATCCAAAATTAAAGTTAGAAACACGCTTTAGAAACAACTCTAAATATCTATCTTTGTATAATCTAATAATAGTTACAATTCATAAAATTTAGCAAAATTAATTAATTAAATTTAAATAAATTAAAATAAAAACATATTTTGAAATAAATAGAAAGGCGCATATGCAACCGAATCTAATAAAATACAAAAACAAATAATAGAAATTTAAATTAAAAGGAAAATAAATTAAAAGAAACAAAAACTAAACAATAATAATAATGAAAAATACTGAAAACGTTTTTGCGCGCAAACGCAGCAGCAAAAAGTAATTGCTTCAACAGAAAATTTTTTAAAAATAATACAACAAAAACTATAAAATAAAAATAAAAAACCAAAGATTCTCTAATACTTAGAACACTTTAATTAGAAATTATTCAAAATGGAAAGGAACTAAAATGGCGCATTCATCAGAAACCACACGCCATTTTTAGTTCAAAAAGAACAAAATTTTCTGTGGAAAGGAATGACAAAAAAATCAAAATTTATTCCTTCCTGTGGTCTTATTTTATAGTTTTTGTTGTATTATTTTTAAAAATTTTTCTGTTGAAGCAATTACTTTTTGCTGCTGCGTTTGCGCGCAAAAACGTTTTCAGTATTTTTCATTATTATTATTGTTTAGTTTTTGTTTCTTTTAATTTATTTTCCTTTTAATTTAAATTTCTATTATTTGTATAATCTACCTATCTTTAAAACTGATATCGTGTACACGAGTAATTTTGGAACTGCGAATGTTTTGTAAGCTTATCTGCTAAACAAGAGTGTATTTGTTAATGAATCAAAAGTTTATGGTTGTTAAAAAAAAGCGAATGTGACCTTCTCTTGGAAAAACTGTCATTGTTAAAAACCACGATAGGCTGATTTCACTAAAAATTAATCTTTGTGTTGATTGGGCGATGTACTTACGGAGAGAGACATCGAAGATGACCAATCTCAAGTGGATGTCGCCCAATGATTACGAAAGTTTAGAATGGTAGTTTTCAAACTATGGCACCAATGCAGACATTGGGTCAGGAGAAAGATTAATCTTCTGCTGTTTGACGCTGCAACGTCAAATAATGTTGAGAATGGCTAAGTTGCAGGTATTGTAAGATATCATAGAGCGGTTGACGCCGAGATTTTTTGTTGTTTTAGTTGTTATTCTTATTGAATCGATGAGAGAACAGCACAAGTCCAATTTCCGTCATTTTTTTAATGAATCTGTTCAATGAATGTAGTTCCAAACATTTAGTGTAAGAGCACTACTATATCAAGCTCCCTTCATCGATTCCAGGCATCTTTTAAATTTGAATGAGTTTAGAACAGCACCTGTCCAAATTTAAAACTTGGTTATCTGGAATTGAGAATCACAGATTCTATTGAAACAACAATTTCTAGGTAAACTGCGCGCAGACGCATGGCAGAGAAGGTTTTGTGAGCGGTGGAGAGTGGCTCTCTCAAATAAACACTTAAGAGTGCTCACATTTGTTGGAGTAAAGCACACTTTCTATTACAGCAATGTTGTATCATGTTTTGCTCATTTTTGGCCTCATTCGTATATCTCGAAATATATATCTTCTGTTTATTACACTACGTGAATGCTGGATGTCTCGCAATATGAAGTGTGTAAGTGCAAAATTTGATTACAAAAAACAAATAATTTTCGAAACGTGACACATTTTGCGTAAGTAGTACTTAATTTTGGATACAAGTGTAATTCAGAAATAGTACACAAGCGCAAACTGATATTATCTTAAAAGGTTTCATAACTTCTGGAGTTCTTTTTCGAAGTCTCTTTTAATATAATATCTTACTATTACTTTGCTTGCAAAACACGTGCCCTTGTTAGAACCTGTGCAAAGAAAGCCATTCATTCGTGTACGTTAACAGGGACAACAGCGAAAGCTTATTAGATACTCTTAAGCCCAATGGCAAGAGAGATGGAATAATTCAGCAAAGGGATCATGGACTAAGAAATTTTTCAAAGAGGTTAAATTCAGTAGGCTATACGGTGACTTCTACTATAACCAAGTGTTGACAAGTCACGGAGTGTTTGGTGCGCATTAAAAGAGACTATTCGGCAAAGAAGGAGGCTGTCCATGTGGCGAACAACTTGAGACTATTGAACACATTTTATTAAAATGTAAAATTTGGGGGAAAGAAAGAGACGATTGGCCAAAAAGCTGGCTTCAAAAAGATATTTTTGACATAGTATTTTATTCGCCTTTCAAAAAAGGCGTTATTGACATCTTTAAAAAGCTCATGTCTTCACTTTTGACTTCCTGAGTTGGAACGGAGCTTTTCCTGTGTTCATTTTGTTTTATTTCCTATATTATAATTGTTTCATTTGTTATGGAGTGGCGGTGAAAACTCAGACCTACACGAACACTTCAGTGGTACTCGAGAAAGAGTTGACTGCATTTGTGCCTAGTGGGCTACGTTTACAAAATTCCGTACGGCTTCGACCAGATCGGAGGATCTTTTGTATTTGGTACATTAGCTCCATATACATACATACATACTCTTAAGCCCTGTGCACACATCGGATTTTTGTCGCTAATCTCTTGCCCGACACCTCTCCAGCATCGAAAATACGCTATCGGAGAAATGTGTGCACAACCCAACTGCTATCATTGTACTTCACGCAGCACTTCTGACTCTTTTGAATTGCTACGACACCCTTGCGAAGCAAAGCAGTCTCTATACCTTTAATGAAAGAGGTTCCGTTCAGCTCTGACGTCGTTCCGGCATCTAGAGAAAATGCTAAGCAAAACGGACGATTATGACGTGTCCGACACGGCTGCATCGGGAGAGGAATGTGTGCATTATTCAACTGCTATCAATGTATTTCAAGCCGCAAGTTTCTTGTCTGACAATTTGTCGATCTTAAGATGGTTAGCTTCTGTGCATCATTATAGAGTTAAAGAGCGTTATAGCTGAAACATAGGATATTTTATAAGTGTTACAGATGAAACATAAAATATTTGAAAACTTAATTATTGCTAGATTGACCCAAAGTTCGTTACGAGAACTTAATATTTTAAAATACGGTAGCACAAATTTTAGTAACGAATCATTTCTAAAGGCAAAGACTTTCGGATAAATTGCATTTTCGGTATCTCAAGTTCCATCCACGCGGGCCTCTTTAAGTGGATCTTTTCAGACTCAAGATCGAAATTTTAACCTGACCTGACAGTCCACTCATTGCACCAAAAGCAATTTTTTTAATTTTTATTTTACGACGGTGGTGAGGGTTTAAAGTATATAACGACATCAAAATAATCCACCAAAAGTAACGCAAAAGGATCACAGAGTGGTAGAAGAAAAAGCTTGTAGGTTTTTTTAACCCTTTCGGCCCTAATGGACATATACGTCTTGGAGACTAGACTTCATTCCCTATTGGTAAATAAATCCCACTTTTACGCGGGTTTTTATGTTTTCAATGTATGAATGAATTAGGGAATAAAATTATGATTAAAGAAACTTGGAAACACTCTCAGATTGCGAATGGCAGAAGTGTGTTTTTGAGCACGCACATTGCTCAAGTTTCAATTGGTCTATATTTTCTAATTTTACAGTAAGTACAACTATATTTATGCCATACCTCGTGTAAAACAGTTCTTATTAAGTAATAATGTAGCCTTTTTAATATGGGTTTTAAGAAATTTTGAATAAATTCTTTTTGTGGGATATATTGTCCCAATCGTATTTTCCAGTGGGACAACATATCCCATCAGTGATCAAATTGCTGCAAGATTGTTGTTACGAAGCTGTAAAGTTCTTTCCCTGACACGCTCATCTTATGGCAAGAAAGACAGTTTCACAGATGTTTTTTGGAATAGTCCTTAGAGACTTATTGTTAGAGGAGATTTTCAGAAAACTGGATAAGTGAAAAACTTGAAACTCGTATTATACTTCTTTTAGTATGTCAACATTAAATTAAACTACTTTTCATAGTTAAATTTAAAGTCGGGTCGAAAGGATTAAAATTACATTACTATTGCATGGTGTGTGAGGAATTCTAAGCATTAGCTTATTTAAAAATACGCTATTTTCACGATAGTTTGCATTATGCTTTCATAAATATCCCTTCACGATTGTTATAGCAGTTTTTAAATCCTTTTTTAAAATAGTTGTGTAAGGAACTTGTTATAATAAAACTAAATAAATAGAAAGAGGCATAAACATAAAATATTAATTTATTACTTACCATGCAGAAATATTTTAATTATTAAAATTAATATAATTTTGTGCCATACATTTCCATGAATACATCTATACAGTATCTGCAGTTTTGTAATTTTTATATTGACCTAAGTACAGCATGGAATGTGCGTGAATAATTATTGCTGGGACATAATCTTTAGAATAGGATTTATAAGAATGCACATGTTAACGAAAAAGTATAGAAAAAGAACTTATAATGGTGTTTTTTTCGATGTTATTAAATTCTTCTTTCAATTATTTTCTTAAAGGGGCACTTAATTCCTCAGATAGTCGCGAAACGGACAATCTTTCATAAACACTCTGGAACGCGAAATTAAGGATTGCTGAAAAACCAGTTAGTAAGGCAACAGGACGATAAAAAGAACAGCTTATTCAAATTTTACTGTACATGTTTTATATTTCGAATGCGCGCCAAACTCGACATCGTGAAAGGCATTCACAAGATGTGTCGTTTTTAATTTCTCGTGTACGAAGTATACAAAGAGTAAGTATTGTAATCGTCAAAAAATTCGAACTCGGGATTTTGACGAATCTCCACGTTTTAGACCTCCCGGAGTCCGAAAAACACAATTTGGAATTATGTCTGTCTGTATGTGTGTGTGTTTGTATGTCTGTGAACACGATAACTCGAAAACTATTAGGGATAAAGGGATGAAATTTGGTATGTAGTCTTTAAACATAATTTGTAGGTTTCTATCAATTTTTGGACAAAATCCGTCAACGGGAAGTCTGTCTGTCTGTATGTCCGCGGTCATGCGAACTCCATAATTCAAAAACTTGAATAGCTAGATGGATAAAATTTCGTACACAGTTTTATCGTCATGAATGTAGGTCCGTACCAAAGTTTGGGCCAAATCCGTCAAAAGGTTGACTGTCTGTCGGTCTGTATAATCGCATCTCCAACGAGTCCGTCATCTCCACGCGCATGCGTACTGGACGCAATCATCTGTGCACGATATTTATTAACTCCTGCTTGGCGCTTTTTTTCATCCGATTCTACATGCACATGCGTACTTGGTAGCAATCCGTGCACGCGGAAGGATTGTCCTTGAGCCAAGAAAGAGTAGAAATCGGTACGCATTAAATCGGAACGCATCTCTTTGAATTTGATTTTTTACCTAACTATTTTCTGATAGCCATTAGATACTGGGTTACAATAGGTTCGAATTTTTTTATCCACGAGGAGGGAGGGGAAACAGCACCTTTTTCGAGAAGTATACGAGAAAGTTTAGGGGAGACCATTCCCGCTGGTTTTGAACAAGATAATTATTCGTAAGTTGGCACCCTCTCTGCAGTCGCATTTTCATGATTTTGACACCTGTCTTTCCTGCCAGAATGATGCTGAAGGTAGATATCCTCAGTATTATATTTTTTTCCATACTATGTAGCGTATAAAATATGGTTATATATATAAAGTGAACAAAAAATAAGAAAAGCACCGCTTATTCGTTTCTGATTTATACGCCATTTCACCACAGTTCCGATTCATTCGTAACCATTGTAAAAATAAAGTACAGGTAGTTTCAAAGTCTTTCCCTGATTACAAAAAAATATTGTAAAAAAACTATTATAATTTGGCATGTGGTTGTTTCGATATATTGAAAAGACGTTTATAAAGTTTTTAATAAAACCGCTTGCGTCAGTAAATTTCAATACGAACAGCCTCGGTAGCTCGAAGAATGTCAAGGCGCTGATATGCGCGACGAGCGAAATCAACTTTTGATTCAGTCACAGCCATTACTGTTCAACGTCAATTTGAAACGTGTTATGGACGAAAACCTCCAGATGTGAAGTCGATAAAAGAATGGTATGCAACATTTAACTCTTTACACCCGAGGCGACTTCTATCTTCTAGCTCTTTTAAAACCGGGACCTTTGGGAATGAAGCGACATGAATTGGACTCTTCCTACCTGGGTTGTCATTTACCACCCCACCCCATGGTATAACCTTCCCTTAATGCGCACGGAAATGGACTGCGGTTTGCAAGGATAATTGGACCACCCTACCGCGCTAATCTCCTAAGCGATCTGAGAACCTCACCTCCCCTCAAAAGAAGCCAACCGCCTCAGACCGGCCTTCTTCGCTGTTAAAGGGAAATTTTTAGACCGCCCGGGACCGCCTCGCTCGGTATCAGAGGGTTAAAGAAATTGGCAGCGTTTGCGGCCGTACAAGAATTGGTAGGCCTACTGTGTCCCTTTAACTGCGAAGATGGCCGGTCTGAGGCGGTTGGCTTCTTTTGAGGGGATGTGAGGTTCTCAGATCGCTTAGGAGATTAGCGCGGTAGGGTGGTCCAATTATCCTTGCAAACCGCAGTCCATTTCCGTGCGCATTAAGGGAAGGTTATACCATGGGGTGGGGTGGTAAATGACAACCCAGGTAGGAAGAGTCCAATTCATGTCGCTTCATTCCCAAAGGTCCCGGTTTTAAAAGAGCTAGAAGAAAGAAGTCGCCTCGGGTGTAAAGAGTTAAATGTTGCATACCATTCTTTTATCGACTTCACATCTGGAGGATTTCGTCCATAACACGTTTTAAATTGACGTTGAACAGTAATGGCTGTGACTGAATCAAAAGTTGATTTCGCTCGTCGCGCATATCAGCGCCTTGACATTCTTCGAGCTACCGAGGCTGTTCACATTAAAATTGACTGACGCAAGCGGTTTTGTTAAAAACTTTATAAACGTCTTTTCAATATATCGAAGCAACCACATGCCAAATTATACTAGTTTTTTTACAATATTTTTTTGTAAGCAGGGAAAGACTTTGATACCACCCTGTGCTTCGTTTATATGAAGCAAAGCTTCTGTTATACGTCGTTTCCCCCTTTTCTAAAATTACCAAATGTTCTACCTCGGTCATTATTTTTCCGTTCCTATTAAAGTGAAACTTTTTTCAGAAGACAGGGTGGTCCACGTCCTTTTCCGCCCTGCCCTTTCCAAATAAGGCGTGCGCATACATCTTATAAAATAAGAAATGTATAGTAAGTAAGATATCCAATAAAGGTATAATCGTTCTCACTTTTATGATAAATGTTTTTATTTTAAAATGTATTTATTGCTTCCACACTATGTACTTGTATTATCTTTAAAAAAAACCCCTTAAAATTGTTACTTTTAAATGAATTTGCATTAGTAGCACTAAATTTGTCGTCATCGAAGTTGTTTAGTAAAATTTCGATGATACGTCTTTTCATTTATACGTCAGTCCCTCGCAAGACGTATAAAAGCTGCTTTCCTCCATAACTTATAGTAATAAACAACTCATGCATAGAATCCAGGCTCGAATCCAGTATTTGGGTCTGGGGGGGGGGGGCCTGAGGTATAAAAAGTTTTGTATCGTCGTGACGAATGTCAAATCTTATGGCTTATGTAAACCAAAACACTTTACAGACTTGACTCACCTGACAATAAGAATCATCAAGAACATTACAATACTTTCGATAATTTAGCAAAAAACACAATGAAATAACTAGCAAAAACATGTTTTTGACCGCGTCAACGCTGCAAATACGAGTGGAATGACTACAAAAGTAGGAAAACTTTCGAGCCTGTTTTTACTTTTTTAAAAGGGAGATTAAGAAAAAACAGCTGTAGTGAATTTAAATAAAATAAAGAATTCTGGTCTAGCTCTGGGGGGGCAGCAGTCAGATAGCCCCCCCCCCGGATTCGCCACTGATAGAATCTCAGGGAAAGTGAACAGGTTCGTCATACCGATTTGTTAAAAAAAATACAAATGAGCGAGTAATGCGAGGTTTTTCTAAATCTTGTTCCGCCACATATGATATGAAGATGTTGGAATTAAAAATCAATATTATTAGCGAAGTTATATATATACATTATTATTGTCAATGGATTGATCAAGCGTTTGAAAACTTTTTCTCTGACATTAACGCGTTTAAGATAGAAATATAAGACATTTGCGTACTTACGTTCACAACTGCTTCTGTTGTGGTGTCACCTTACTTTCGTTTGTGACTCACGAGAGGCACCGGATCCGGGTACGGAAGTTAGGTGAGTCGAGCAGTTTCCAGCTACGTCATTGATTCCTGTTCTAGGAAACCCCTATCATTTGTACAACAAGTGATCTTACCGATAGACTGTAAAAATATTCTGATCATGTTTTAGTAAATCGAAAATGGAGAAAACGCAGACAAAACCGTCTTGAATTGTATTTTGTCAAGTTGCATCGTGACATGGAGACTCAGTTTTTGAAGGTTTAAAGTATGGGTGACCACAATGGCCTGAATTTCATGTGTATAAGCATTTCTTAATAGGACAACAACGAATTTTAAGTGTGCAAAATTTTATTTTTATTAAATATACATGCAGTTATTTTTTATTCGTTATCCACAATGCGGTGATTATTTTATTGTCACTGCATTGTGGATAATGCTGATTATTTATGACAGAACGCCGCCCCATGTCCCCGTGCCTGATGCCATTACAACACCCGTACCGGTTGAATGGACATGGGAATTATTTATGACACAGAAAAAAATAGAATAATCTTATACAAATAAATTCTAACCGTGAATTTCCATTTCTGATCGTTAGAAGGAGCATTCAATGGTCGCCCGTGCATCTACATACCATATTTATAAAAAAATAACGGGGGCTGTCTTTTTCAAACAGCCGCTTATGTTAAAGGCGTAGGACTACTTTACTCGCGTGACTATTTCGTTTCTAGAAGTTACTCGCGATACTCTTGTTTCTCGAAGTTACTCGTGATTCTCTTTTGTTTCTCGAAGTCACTTTCAATTCTCTTTTGTTTCTCTAAAATACTAATGTATGGAAAATTGGTGAAATAAAATGAAACTAAGGTTACAATGAAAATTGTTTTATTTCTTAATAAAATATATTACAATGTCAATTCTTTTGTTTTGAATTCTTCAATCGTGCGTGGATATGTTACAATTCTGTGTAGGATCGGTAGATGATATGAAAAGTAACATACATAATTTAATAATTCGAGGCTAATGTTTCTTGTAAAAGTTGAATCAATATATGAATTCCCCAGAGTATTAGGATAATTTGTTGGCACCATGTTCAAATCAAAATGCTTTTGCATGAAAATCTCTAAAATTTCAAAATTTTCAACTCAATCACGAAATATCGCTCGTGGAAACGTGGCAAGCGAGAGCGTCAGCCAATTGTGCACGGGCACCTCATGCGTGTGACGTCACAAATCCATGCTTATTTTTGCCCAACTTTGCGAATCAGTAGTCGCTGAACTACAATTCCGATTTTCAAATTTTTTTTGTAACTTTTGTTGTTACCCTTTGTCTATAAAATAAGACGTTAGTTATGTTTTCAACATATGTAGTTACCGAGATATAGAGGATCTCCCATACAACGTTTTCTGTGGCGTTTCGGCGTGTGAATCAAATACCTACAAGAGACCCCAATGGGAGGAACGTAGTCCTACGTTAAAAACTGTGTCAAAGAAAAATGACCAGTAGTAATGAATTTCTTTGATAAAAAAAAGCATGGAATCTCACAATAATTGAGTATGAAACTATTGCTCAGATTAGACACAGATATTAAGAAGCATTGTCATATAAGAAAACATATAAGTTTTAACCAAACATGATAAAAGAGCACGCACGTTAGTGCAATAAGTTTAATTTAGTTAAGTTATATTAACGTCCTGTTTTGAAGCAACACGAGGGCTATTTTGGGACGGACCTCGGAATTTTAAACCTCGGTTAGATGACGAGGACGGCACCCCCCTCCCTCTCCACACTTCCTTTAGACTAAAAAATGCGTTCCATCGACGCAGGAATCAGCCCCTTTTCGTTTTGGTTTTACTGCTATCAAGAGCTCCCGCTTTTTAAGGCAGCGGATTTGACGCTCATCACATAAGCATGAATTGAATATATTTTTGGTGAAACCGATCAATAATTCTATCTTTAACCCTTTCCGTCCCTTTGATGCTAAATGGACCTTCTTCTGGCAGGTTTAAAGCCTCTATTTCCAAAAAGGTGGCCTTTCTCACAATTAGTTTGGGCGAGTGAAGATCTTAGGAAGATAAATAATTTAAATATATACTGAACATTTCCAATAAACATAACAAATAGAAATATTTTGTGTATTTGTTTAACACAACTGTAATTTCAATATTCTGTTAAAAGAGAGTAAGAATTATCCGCAAGTAAACGATTACATTGAAAAAGCAGTAAATTTCGAGAGTATCAATTTTAAATAATCTAAATGTTATATTTTGCTACACATACCGCTTGAACTAAAATTAAGTGTTCTAAGTAGTAGGAAATATTCTTTCTATTAATCACTTTACCATAAGTGTAGTAATTGAAAACTCAAGCTGATAGGAAGAAAAAGCTACAAGCGACAGCATAAATGGTGAATGACAAAGTGTTTTTAAGTGCCTTAGTTCTATAGAAAATTTCCCCCAAATTAAGCATCTTTCGCTTTAAATATAGGATTTCATTACACGGAATAGTAACTGATGATGTTGAAAACTAAATTTTAATCAAGGACATCAATGACTTTTTATATACATTAGGATTATATCTGGAGTATTGGATTGGTGTAATAACACAACGAATGACTTTCTCGAAATTGTCAACTCCTATTGTCGTTAACTCAAACTACATTTACTTCGATTGAGTTTATCAGCCATTATCGGAATAAAAGTCATATCTCAAACTTAAGACACCATTTTTTGACAAGTGTTTTGGAATTTCTCGTGATAATATCTTGTATCTTGCAGAGTAAATTTTTCAAAAACAAAGCCTTCCATTAAACGCAGTTACAACACCTGTTGCGGTTTATCATTTTTCTCACACAAAACAGCTTTTTGTCTTTCTTCCTGAAAGATGAGGAAGGAAAATATACATTTCAGGATGTTGCATCAATTCGGTGGATGAAGTACAAAGGTTTTCGATAAAAGAAACGGATGGTCTTTAGATAAAAAAAAAATTCCTGTTCCACAGGAAATAAAATCATTCATCTGAACCCAACAGCAGATAGAGTTTTTGATGCTTCTGCACTAATTATCAGATCCGCTGAACTCTCGTTCATCATTTTGGCATGGTAGTTATAGAAATCAGCAGTGTTCTGCCATAGACTTTGTTCCATATTTCAATATAAGGATGCCAAAAAAGATTGTGTCTATATATTACGCAACAAATGTTTTCAACTGCAACAATAAAAATCACCTAAAAGCATTCAAAACGACCTTTTCCACTCCTACGGCTTATTTATTTATTATTATTATTATTTCGTAATTAAGATATTTTCCAGCGATAATTTCGGAAGCTATTATCTGAAGAAAACTATTTCTGCCATCTTAAAATGAAAAAACAAATAATACATAAAAAAAATTTTTTAAAGTCAATTCCTACTTAGGTCAACAAAGAAAAATTTTATTTTAGAAATGTTTTCTCCCATATAAAACTAAAATTAATTAATTAAATTTAATTAATGAATTAATATTTGAAAAAATTGTATTAACATCAAGTGTCATCCACTACAAGTTTTAAGAAATGTATTTGAACTTGAGTGGATGAATAAAAAGTATTTTATTAACGATTGAAAATTTGAACAAGATATATAAATAAATATATATAGGGAGAGTGTGAACTAATAGTAGGAATTGAAAATGAAACTACCTTTTTATTGATAGTGGTGAAATTTTCCGAGACTCGAAAATTTTGCCAAGTGATTCTTTTGTAGTCTTGATCCATTACTGAAATAAGCCTTATTTAAAAATGCGAGTATTCTTAAAATTGGTTGAATAACTAATTTAAATTGCGTTTCTTTTAATTTATCATTAATTGATGTTTCCTTTTCTTATTTATATTCCAAAATTGGAACCGTGACAAACTTTTTCGGCTGAAAATGGGAGATTTCAACAATTTGTTTCGGCCAGTAACAGGCCTGGAGACAAAAACAACACAAAACAAAAAACCAATGTTGTAGATGACTTTTGCCGTGATCACTTGGATACTATGAAACGCATTTTAAAATTTTGTTGTAAAGTTTGTTACATTCTTTCGTCATTCATTTCGTTCAAACGAAGGAATGAAACGCGTTTCGTTACACGTTCTCGGGAGACCTGCGTTGATTGAGACGCCATCGAAGAACACCTGATTCTGGGAGGGAGTCAAATGATGCAGAAAAAGCAGCGAGTCCCCACAGAACAATAAAACCTTTAGATGAACTAGTTTAAAGAAGAGTTTCAATCCAAGAGAGTTGCTTTCCTTGAAGTGTTTCTTTCTGGAGTAATAAATTTAGTTGAAAGATCGTGAGAAGAATGAAATGACCTGCTGAATTTTCTCCATGGCATTAAGAACAATGAAGTCCTTTAGGGATTTTGTTCAAACAGCACGGTAGGAATTTGAAAGATGAGATAAATGATTGGAAAACATGTTTGTTTATCGATCCTCTAAGATAAGACATTGGGAATTTTATCCTATGAGGTCTTGAAAAAGACATGATGTTTTTAAATGCCATGCGAGAAACAAAGAATAAATAATGATGAATTTTCAAAGGAACTATCGTTTAATAATGTAAACATATTCAGACGCAGTAAATGTCTTTTTGAAATCGTAAGCTGGTAAATTTATCGCAAAGCAGAAGGAATTTTGATGTACCCACAGATAGGAGCATCACGGTTTTTATTTTGTATTTTTTTGAAAGTGTTATGCAATTTTCGTGCTTAAAAGCTTTTATTTTTCTTCTGTTGCCTTCTTTTATATTTAACTTCTTTGCGAAGATATAATTTTATAATGGATTTTTCACTCATTTCTTGATGTGCTAGAAGACTAAATTTTTGTAAGTACTTCAATGTTTCCAGGACATAATTGTTAATTAATCATTAATTTTATTTTATTTTGATCCCGTATCAGTGGCGCCATCTGACACTGGGTTTGTGAAATAATGAATATCAGCGTTAAAAAGTCAAAAAATAGTTTGAAAAAAATAAAACTTCCGCTTTTTAGTACACTGATAAAAGTATTTTTTAAATTCTTTTTATTAAATTTATTATCTTAACGTTGATATTTAATAAGTAACAAAACATTTTAAAAAAACTGTTTCTGTAATCCACATACTGAACAGTTTCTATTCTCTGTGCGTTTATACACACGTAGTGGAATTTTTTTTAAATCTATTTTTCTATTGCATACATTATGCAAGTTTCCTATGTGTAGGGTTACCATCAGGGGTGGCGCCAGAGGGGGGACCGGGAGGGCCCTGGCCCCCCCGTCCGGGAAGCTGTGCCCCCCTGTCGGGGAAAAATTTTGTATCCCGTCGGGGAAACTTTTTGTACGGGGTATTCAACTGTAGTTGATAAATAATAATCTGGCGAAAATTTGAGACCAATTTCATCACACTTGTCCCCCCATCGGGGAGATCGTGCCCCCCCCGTCGGGCAAAATCTAGCGCCATTCCTGGTTACCATAATTTTTTTAGTTGAAATAGAGACGCATCGAATGACGGGAGGGGGGGCGGTTGACGGCCCGGGGGGGGGCAAAGCATATTATAAAAGTGTAGCTGCCTGCGTCTTTCATATCACTAACACAGAGTTTGAAGAAGCGAAAAAAATTAAGAGGCCCGAATGCACAGAAGAAACAATTTTTATTAATGCTTGATAAAACAAAATTACATTAATGAAAGATAGAATAAAAGAAAACTGCCAAAAGTTGCAATTTTTAGTTTGAACTGTTCCTTGGATGAGGAGGTTCATCCACTTTCTCATCTCCTTTGATGGTAGAGACTTTTCCGGGGAGGTAATTTTATTCTGGGAAGTTTTATAGTTTTTAATTTTTTGTATTATTCTGGACAGGGTAAATCAGAATTCGCTTTGGTGGTCAACAGTTCTTTTACAACATGCAAGGACAGCCTTCCTCTCTCAGCCGTCCAAATGGACCCCGTCATTGAAGAAAATTCGTTCAATGCCAAAGTACAAAGAATGGATTTTCTTTCATTGGCGGAATGGCATCAACTATTTCGAATACGTCAGATTTTCTCTTAAATTTTTCTCTGGCTACATTCACTGGAGTAAATCCGGACGCTAACACGAACTTCAGCTTGAAATCCGAACTTATGGCTACCCTATCTATGTGCAAGGACGAATCTAGGAATTTGCTAAGGGGGGGTACTATAGAAAAAAAATTTCATGTTTTTAAATTACAAAATTGACCTATACTTAATTGAATTAATTATTATTTCAAATTAATCAAATTTTTATCAATTAAATTTTAATTGATTAAATTTAATTGGTTAAATTTTTATTTATTAAGTTTCTATTAATTAAATTTAATTGGTAACATTTTTGTTAATTAAATATTAATTGATTAAATTTTTATTTATTAAATATTAATTGATTAAACGGTAATTAAACAAATATTAATTGATTAAATTTTAATTAATTAAATATTAATTGATTAACTTTTAATTAATTAAATTAAATTTATTAATATAAACAACGGCGGATCTTGGAATCTGTGAAGGATACTGTAGAAAAACTATTTTTCGTATCTTTAAATTTTAAAAAATAAAATAAAAATAAAAATTTAAACTTCCGCTATACTGACCGCCTTCCGGTTCAATGATTCGTCAATGGGAATCATCAAAATTTCAACACTGTGTTTGGAGTTTTAATTATTGTTTAAAGTAGAGTTTTTAATGTTATAGTTTAAAAATACTTTAAAGATATTAAATTTGATGTTCCTATCTCTGTAGCGCTTAATGTTTACTTAAAATAAGAGCCTCATTTCATGGAAAGTCTGCCATAACTGTTCTTTATCTCTCTTTTTGAAGACTTTCTAAGTTTAGTTTGGCGGTTCAATTTTTAACCAAACTATTCAGATAATCACTGGCGGTTAAATTTTGATAAAATATCCAATAGATTTGGCGATTCTTTAAATCGGAGCTTACCGTTAAACAGAAGTGGATCCAAGTTCTGTTAACCCGAACAGGAAACTCGCCCATGAGTATACATATCACTCATAACATTTTCTCTGGGTTTGCTTGCCACATGTTCTAGGAGCCTTCAATTCACTGTTAACATCGTCAAACAGACTGATGTCTAAAAGTTAATCATAATTCGTAAAATGGGAAAAAAATTTGGAGTTAATACGGGTAAAATGGCTCAAAATCAGTCACGGAGAATTGTGGGACGTACAACTGTAGTTAACCACGTTTTACGACGAAGATTCGGTCAGTGCGGTTTTTTTAGGGGAAGAACCAGAAAGTGATGGAGATGAAAATGATTTGGACACACCTCGTTGGACAGAAAGCTGATAATGATTTGTAACTTTCATCAATAGTTTAGTTTGCTGGGAGTAAGAATGCATTTTTCATAAATGAATGAATTTTACACGAATTTTTGTAAAAATAGCACTCATTCGGGGGATAAAATATTTTTTAAAAGAAATCCTCCAATTTTTCCGTAGCTTTTTCGTTTATAACATTTAGAATTTTCAACCATATTATACGAAACTTACAGAATGCGTGATATTTCAGGGTAGTCAAAGATTATTGGAACCATTTCAAAAATTAATTTCAAAAAAACTATGATATAACAGCTTTGTTTTTTTTTTAAATGAGAGAGTAGCTATAAAAGTTTTTTTCAGACAGGTAACGCTCTGTTACGGCGCACTAAATCTGCTGCAGCGCGAGATTTCCAACACAAGTGTCAAGATGGCTACCGTGCAGCGGAAGGCACGTCTAGCAAATCAATTCTAACAGTTCAAAGTCGTTTTCGGTTGGAGTATCGAAATTGTCGGTCTCCAAGTAAGAACTCCAATGTGCATCAAAGGAAAGGTGCTGGACGACCATTGGTCTCAAACGAAGTTGTTGAACGAGTGAGAGAGTCTTTCAGTCCTTAATTGCTCACACCAACGCTTAATGGAGTTCTTACTTGGAGACCGACAATTTAGATACTCTAACCGAAAACGACTTTGAACTGTTAGAATTGATTTGCTAGACGTGCCTTCCGCTGCACGGTAGCCATTTTGACACTTACGTTGGAAATCGTGAGCTGCAGCAGATTTAGTGCGCCGTAACAGAGCGTTACCTGTCTGAAAAAACTTTCGTAGCTACTCTCTAATCTAAAAAAATCCGAAATAGCTACATTATTGGGTTTTTTTTTATTGATTTTAGAAATGAGTCCAATAATTTGTGACCACCCTGTATATTAGCCGATCATCTATATATTTAAAATAATAGATGGACCAGTCAAAGGACCAGTCCCCCAGTCCCAACAACTGGACCGATTTCGTCATTTTTATGTTATATGAAAGCTTATGACCCCTAGATAGGCCATCAGAGGTTGCCTATCCCCCACCACTCTCGAATTTTAAGAAAAATTGAAAAAAAAGCAATACTTTACCATACATTCTCTATGGAGGAAAACCTTGACAGAGTCCCCCAAGCCCAACCACTCGACCGATTGAGCCAATTTTTATTTTAAACTAGCCGCCTTCGGCGACCAGCTTGTTCGTCGGGAATATGATTTCAATTGAATCTTGCATCAATTTATATTAATGATTCTCTTAACAACGTGATTTTAAACTTCAGATTGTGATAGATATTTTACCCACGTTTTATTAGTGACATTGGACCTCTTCTATTCATTGTCTACATAAATGTCTCTAATGGAGTCAAATATCTGATCATGTCATGTAACCTGTAATTCCACGTTGTGGGCACTATCTTCACCTTCTTATTCCTCTCGTAAAATATGATATATATTTTATGGCCAGCGGCATATTAGCTAGATTAAAACATGCCGAGGAAAGAATGAAAACATAGCAACCGTAATCATTCAGCTTAATGGATATATTTCTTAATGTAAACAAAGCAATATCTCGGACAGCTTGGTTTACAGATTTCACAAAAAATTTGATGAAATAAAATACGAAAGCAAGGATATTATCTCAGATTACAACAATGAAAGACAAATACGCAATTAAATATTTGCTTAAACAATGAAAACGGTTTGAGTTGCGTTGAAACAATGAAAAGTATTGTAAATTATGCCAAAAAATATTATTTAAAATTTATTAAAATTCGAAAGAACATTGTACGGAAACTTAATTGATATCATTGGTAAAGGTAACGTTTTGCACTTTCAGATGGTATAAAAATAATTTTTGTGCTGCAACATTTTCTGAAGTTGTTAAGGAAAAACGCCAAAATTTGGCTTAATTTTTAATTAATTAAAATTTCAAAAAAAACCCGGCTCCGAGGTGCACATTCCCACCCTCCAAAGTATGTTTGTGCCAAATTTTGTAGCTCAATGTCTAGCGGTCTGACCTGTAGAGCGCCAACACACACACCTTCTCCTTTATTATTATTAGAGATGAAAGCTCACGACCAGAATTCCTCTAGAGTCATATCTGGCAGTTGAGGGAACTTGCATTGCCTGCTGATGATGTCGTCTTCCCTGAAAGTTTCGAGCAGGGAAGATTTTGTTAGATTTGCAAAGTGACTTGTCCCATCAATGCGTAAACTTACACGCCTTCCTCTTCAGACGAGACTACCACTTATGGACGATTTTACACCGGAAAGGGGTGTCAGGCAACGAGTCATATGAGCGCGTTTCCGGAGTTCATTGATAGATTACGCTCAGTAAAATGTCAACATCACCCTTCCATTCTTCACTTTCTCCCTATTTTGATGAAAATAACTCCGCCCGGAGAATGCGCAAAAACTCGGAGGATTTCCGAATCCGTTTCTATACAATACATATGTCTAACGTAATCGCAAAGCCGTAGATATACCAGCCGGGAATTTTTTGCTATAATTTTATAATACAAAAAAAAAAAAAAAAATGCATGGAATACTTACCCCGCAAACAGTTTTACAATCCAATCATTTTTCAATTTTTTTTTAATGAAATGACAACGGACTTTTTGGTCATCCAGTAAATTGGACTTCGCGATGCAATTTATGTAATAATTTAATGCTTAGTAATTTAAATGCATTTTCGGTAACAGTATTGTGCAGATTTATTACAAGAACAGCCCAGCCGGTTCTTTATAAATTACATGTTTTCAGTCAGGGTTGTCTGAAAAAAAGCTAAGTTTCGTTGTGGAACAAGAGGATAACTTACAATGATGCATAATTTAAATGACTCTATAAAACGTAAGCATTTTAAAAGTCTTTTTAAAGGATCGAACTCTAATTAATAAAAATACATGCATTTTGCATTCATTTCAGCTTATTAAAATCGATGACATATTGACTATTTAACAACGATATAAACAATATAGTGAAGTGGTACGATTTCTGTAGCACCGACTTATTGACAGGTTTCCCCTCCTCAAACGCAGAGGCGATTTTTCGCACAAGTTCTAGATGAGCTCACCTCGTGGCTTGCCAACCCCGGCGGAGGAGTGTTCGAGATCTATTCGACGTATATATCGCAGTGTTAAGCCAATGGCTAATTTACGCCACTGGGGAAGGAATGGGCTACAAAACAATTTTACACTTGTGGACTCATATTGTTAAAATCCATCGCTGCTGAAAATCCTACCTTTGCTCATGTGTGCTTGCTTACCGAATGGTACGCACAGCAGAAACAATATTTTTATTGACATGGAAAAGGTTTAGTTAAAGAGTTTAACGGATTGTAAACGTTACACAAAAATCGTGTTTGAGTTCCGCCCACCCCCCCCCCCCTCTTATCATTAAGCAAAAGCGAGCGAAATATAAGTATATAGAACGACGAATCGCAATTGTTTTTAATGTTATTTCCACGGTAATGCGCGATTGGGACAACAAGACTGCTGTAGCCAAAACAAGTTTATGAACTAAAATGTTTTCAACAATTTAATCCAGGAAACCGTACCGCCTTTAATTTTTTTGACTCTTAAATGGTTTTGTCCCTAAATTAAAATTCCTTCGTAATTTTTATTAATTGTATATAAAACAGTAACTTGGAAATTTGTCCCGTTTTCACGGACATGCAAATTTCGATCACTAGCAGCTACGAAGAACGCTAACATGGTCGTATTCGATTATTATACTTTCTATAAAATTAAAAATATAAGTATAACTTTTCAATTTATACTTTTCTGATTTGCTATTTAAAAAAAAAGGAGAAGTCACGCTTAACAAATAACATTTGCTGTAATTTATTTAATAAGACAAAATTAATAATCTTTCTGTTTAGTAATTGTTGTCATTAATTTCAATCACAAGAGGGCGCCACGAGACAAAGTCATGAGAGATGTAGTAGAACGGATCTTCAGGAAGTTCTCAGCACTCGCAGGTGTAATCGGGACGAGAAACCATCTTTGGATGATCTGAGAAGTGTAAACAAGCATGATACAAATAATAAAAATAAATGAAACGGAAATAAATTGAAAAATTTCGCTGTAAAATTAATTCAAAAATAACAATAAAGCGCATGCTTCAAATATTCAAAGCAAAAAAGAATACTAGGCAGTGTGTTACAAATTCAAGCTGCTTTAATGAAGTTGCTTACATTTAGTAACATTTAACATTTTAGTGACATTTAGCAACTGTTCTGTTTTATAGATGGGTCGAAGGACTGAAAACAAATAGTCCTGCAAATAGTTATTGCTAGAAAAAGTGGGGAGAGGGGTAAATAATTTTTAGATATCTAAAAGTGCCTGGTAGCGTAGAGAGATAGGCAACAAAATTTTAAAATTTAGTTACAACGTAGCTATTTTTCCCAGGCCGTCCCCCCCCCCCCCCCAACTTTTTGCCGGAAAAATAAAATATTTATTTCATTTTATCTGCCTAAAACTAGAAAAAGCATTAGTGTCCTGGAAAACGAACTAATTTTGCAACTAAATTTTTAAATTTTGTTGTCCTACCCCTTATATTCCTGTGTACTTTTAGATGTCTAAAAAATTTTTGCCCTCTCACTTTTTCCACACATTCACCGCCACTGATCGGACTACCCCAGAAGCTTCGAGAGAAGGGTAATTTGTGATTGTGATTATACTTCGGTATTTGTGAAAAGAATTTGAAGTATTTGTAACGTTACAACCCATATAGACCCATTGCAACCCCCTTTTACGATGTTGTTACATGTAGAAGAGAGCGCGATTCGAACTCGCGATCATAAGATTTGCAGGCGCGGTTGTATACAAGCTCGGACCAGAGACAGGAGAATCAGAAAAGAGTTTTCGCTTCGTTATTGTGTCATGGTCGTAAATATGCCATGTCAATTTTGTGGCAAGCTTGCTTCGCAAGTGGGATTTTCGATTATCCTATGTTACTTTGCAGGAGTTTCGCTGCAAACTTGTCGCGTCAAGTTTGTCATGGCAAGATAATATCCTGAAAAAACCACATTTGCTGCAAATGTGTATGCTATCTGGGGAAGGTCACAAATACCACATATCACATCAGTAAACACAATAGGAGAGAATGTAAAATTGTATTTAACACTAGCACTCGACGAAATACCAATACTCACATAAAAAAAAACACTTTTTTAAAATATATAAATTTTTTTAATGTGAGAAGTACTTTCATATAAAAAATTATTGTACACAAAATGATCTTATCATCTACAATTTTGTTTCTGATTAAAATAAGAATACCAGTTACATTAAACGATTTTTAAATCTTGTAGCTTTTCAAAAAATTACAGATTCCAAAGGATTTTTAAAATTGTCGACAGCTAGTTTTTTTTCCCGTAAGTTCTAAATAATTTTTAAAGAATGACATAAAATTTAATAAAACATATTCGCGTGATAAATCAATGGCAAATAAATAAAAAGATTTAAAATATCTACTAAATTTTTATTCAGTAGGAAAAGCTGAAGTGAAGATAAAATAATATTTTTCTTTATACGGAAATATAGTTCTTGATTAATAAAAAATTAATTAATTATTGCGAAATCGTCACTAAAACTATTCTCATGCTTCCTAGAATTTGCGAGAAAAATTTTTAGGAAATTTATTAAGTAGTTTTGATATCTAAAGCGTACAAATTATTTAAGAACATTTTTATTAGCATAGATTTTTCCATTCTGTCCCGTGCTGTAGAAGTAGCTGCATTTCCCATACATCAAGGAACTTTAGAAACAATCACTTCGACTGCGTTTGAAGCCATATTTTGATTTTCAAATAGGTTGCTTTCATTTCCATTCGTTCACATTAGAAAAGCTTTTCTTTTTTGAAGAATATATGAAAAACTGAAACGCATTTTTGATTCGAAAACAATGCAGAAAATACTCTCTTTTCTTTATTTCATACCGATTCACACTGTGTACTTTCTATGACTGCTCGAAATAGCCTTGCAGATTTTAATTTAAGATTATGCGGACAAATTTCATCATTTTTTTTTCTATCGATTTCACTGCGTAATAGTCTTTATTTCTTCATTTTACGAATTTGTAACATTCTCTTAATTTCAATTTCTGCAATTTCTTCCATCGAAGTTTATACATGCTTGGCAGTTTTAAGATTCAATTATTAGTGAGATGCAACAGTTTTTGAAACGTCTTATTCAAATTCAAGCTCATAAAATGCACAATAAACAAGCAAGATATTTATTGTAAGTCTGAATTTTTGTGCAAAATCCTAGATTGAATTCTCCTACTTATATCGACGCTTTTGCCACGAATGTGAAGTCAGATGATGTCCAGCACTTATTTATATTTTCACTGCTTTTTACAGTCTTTATTACCGATGGAACCAAAATTATCTCTTCCTTACTCAAATTCCCATGATTTGAGAAACAAAATGATTTCTTAAATCTTGAAAAAGAAAAGATTTGTTTTCTTAGGTTACTGAGCAGTGGACTAGTAAGTGCAGCACTACAATCTTTCTTCAATAAATTTTGAATGATATAATAATGTGATTGGATGTAGAAAAGAGTTTTAATAAAGAAATTTTTATTAAACTATTGATGTTTTTGATTATTTCATGTGATTATTATTTAAATACAAATTAATGAATTTTTAAATTTCCTTCTCATATTCCTCGCAGTCATTCTTGAATAACGACTGAAAAAAGGAGGTCGTGCAGTTAATAAAAGATTGCGCAGTTAATAGAATAATAATAATAACAGCAAAAGTTTCATCTCAATTATATTTATTCCTGTGACCTATACTTGTACGAAATGTTCAGAATACATTTTTTTAAAATTTCAGGTAGTTTTGTTGCAGGACTATAAAAGAGAAGGATAATGTATAGTTAAATTGAAGTTCCTTACATTTCAATTAGACTGTACATATCTCTTCAAGAACTTTTCTATAATGCACACACTGTTAAAAGCTGTAATTAGATATTTAGTAGTAACTAGCTGCATAGCCCGGCGTTGCACGGGCGATCTTGAATAATGGGATATTCCCGGGCGGAGAGAAGTGAGATCACGTGAGGCCTTGGGATCCATATTTTTTCATATGCCCGGCTCCGTTTTTTTTTTCAACAAATATTGTCACTTACATTCCCCAACAAATGTAAATATTCTTTCAAATCTAGTATTTTTATTACTAATTTTCATATGCCCGCCTCCGGTTTATTTTTTTTACACATATTGTCGCTAACGTAAACGTTACGTTTTCCCCAAAACGTAAAAAATCCTTTGAATCCTATATTGTTTAATTAAAATTTTTAAATACCCAGCATTTCTCGGAATCCACATTTTTTCATATGCCCGCCTCTGTTTTTTTCCCTACAAATAATGTCACTAAGCTTCCCCAACAAACGTAAATCTATTTTGAATCCTCTCTTGTTGGATTAAAACTTTCAGTTCTAGACTTTTTACTACCTTAAAGCAGTTTGGTTTGAATGAAAACACGAGAATTCTTATGCTTATAAATTAAAACAGATTAGCATGATATTTGTTTTGCAAAAGAAAAAATAAAACGAATAATAATGAAAAAAAACGGATAAAAATGAATAAATATTTTCCCCCAACAAACGTAAATGTTGCGAAACACCGTACGACAAAGAAAGAAAGAAAAATGCAGGTAAACGATTTTTTTTTCAATTGTTAATAAATCCAAACACAGAAGAACACAGAAGCTCGCTCAAAAAGAAATACAAACTTCCGTTAAATAAATAAGAAAATGCAACACCGGATGCGAAAACTAATAATAAGGAAAAAAGAATCCGCCGTGAATGAATTCACCATTCTGCGAATAGATGGCAGCACGTCAATTCATTCAGTTTGACGTTTTTAATTAATATCTTTTTAACTAATTACAATTTCGGAATTTAAATAGTCGAAATGGATTCCTTGGATTATTTTCCATCTTTTGGTACTTACGGCTAGTTTCCGGATTCAGTGGTTCGTGAGAAGATAGAAGGACATACATACGTCTGTTGACGTTCGAATTTTAATATATAAGACTAGCTGCATGGCCCGGCGTTGCACGGGCAATCTTGAATAATGGGATATTCCCGGGCGGAGAGAAGTGAGATCATGTGAGGCCTTGGGATCCATATTTTCATATGCCCGGCTCCGTTTTTTTTCAACAAATATTGTCACTTACTTTCCCCAACAAATGTAAATATTCTTTCAAATCTAGTCTTTTTATTACTAATTTTCATATGCCCGCCTCCGGCTTATTTTTTTTACACATATTGTCGTTAACGTAAACGTTACTTCCCCCCAAAACGTAAAAAATCCTTCGAATCCTATATTGTTTAATTAAAATTTTTAAATCCAACCTTTTAATTACCTTATAGTTAATAACCCAGCATTTCTCAAAATCCACATTTTTTCATATTCCCACCTCTGTTTTTTTCCCTACAAATATTGTCCCCAACGAACGTAAATCTGTTTTGAATCCTCTCTTGTTGGATTAAAACTTTCCGTTCCAGCCTTTTTACTACCTTAAAGCAGTTTGGTTTGAATGAAAACGCGAGAATTCTTATGCTTATAAATTAAAACAGATTAGCATATTTGTTTTGCAAAAGAAAAAATAAAACGAATAATAATGAAAAAAATGGATAAAAATGAATAAATATTTTCCCCAAACAAACGTAAATGTTGCGAAACACCGTACGACAAAAAAAAAAAAAGAAAAAAAAATCAAGGAAAACGATTTTTTTCTATTGTCAATAAATCCAAACACAGAATAACACAGAAGCTCGCTCAAAAAAAATACCAATTTCCGTTAAATAAATAAAAAAATGCAACACCGGATGCGAAAAATAATAGTAGGGAGAAAAAAAAAAGAATCCGCCGTGAATGAATTCACCATTCTACCAATAGATGGCAGCACGTCAGTTCATTCATTTTGACGTTTTTAATTAATATCTTTTTAACTAATTGTAATTTCGGAATTTAAATGGCCGAAATGGATTCCTTGGATTATTCCCCATCTTTTGATACTTTCCGCGTGCTTCTCCGTTCAGCGGTTCGTGAGAAGATAGACGGACATACATACATACATACATACATGCATACATACGTTTGTTTACCTTCGATTTTTAATAGGATAGATTAATTAACTTGACAAAAACCGCTTGGACGCTTTTGGGCAATTCAAGTTTCCTTTCTTCCTATAAGCATGGGAGTAAATTCCCAAAACAGAATGTGCCGCCTAATTAGTAGATAAAAGAAATTAGTCCGTTTAGGTGTTAATTATATTTCTTAACTTTTGATAGATGATATTTCTTTGTTATGAAAGTTACTAAGTATATATCATATAAGAAAGCAGTTCTTAAACGCATTTCCTTTGAACAAAAGAAATACAAAATCATAGCATATTGTATTATTTTTGAATATTTAGTGAAGATAAAGCAAAAAATATTAATCTTAATATAATTCAAAATAGCGCTGAGAAATTGAATATTAAAGTAACATTTGAAAAATAAAGACACTTTCTATTAGGTGCTCGCAAAATGAAAAGACATACAAAATATCGATGATAAGAATAAAACTAAAGCAACTTAACCCTTAAATGCCCGATTTTCTAAAAATCTATTTTAAAATGCTTTTTTGGCTTTCATTTCTTGAATAAAACATGGGAAAAATACTTTAAAAAATACTTTTTTGTCTTAAGTATGGTTTATGGCTAAAAACCAGTTTGTTACCAACTGACAAAACTGGGTTTTGTTTCAGAAAAAAATGTCCTTGATAAAATTCTGTAATGTAAAACACAGATGAATTTTATTAACTAATAATACGGATAAGGAATTTCCTTCAAATTGTAGAATAAATTACAGTATTCTCAAGCGTGCAAATATAGCAAAAAAAGACGCAGATTCAAGTGAAAAACATCAATTTATTTTTATTTTTTTATCAGCACTCAGGCTGCCATTTTTATGTTATAAATTGTCTGTCCCCTTCTTTTCGATCTTCAATGATGCGGTAGAGAAATTCAAATGAAATCTCTAAACTCTTGGACTGTTGGCTAGAATGCTTCACAGGCCAAAAATAATTATTAAGTAAATTAATTTATTAAAAGTTTGTTAATTTACCAAAATAAAAGCACATTATATTCGTACTCAGTTAAATATAACCTTCGTCATGAGCCGTTCGAATAATGATGAACAGCTATAATATGCTGTTTAAAACATTAGTCTTCTCTAAGTCACTATCCTGACAATGGACTCGTCTCCGGGACCAGGGGCGAGGTGCCCCGTAATCAAGAAGAAGTCTTCTCTAAGAAAAGGAGTTATTTTAAGAAATAATTCAAACTTATATGCATTTATGGAGGATGAAATAAGGTATTTGAAAATCGAAACAAAATTTCAAATTTTTAAAACTTTACGAACAAACTAAGAAATTTTAACAATCCGTTCTAATAATTATGAACAGCACTGTATATTGGTCAAAATATATTCTACATTTCTCCACTCCCTTCATGTTCTCCACTGAGCGGTGATGCATATTCGAACCATTTATACAGTTGCTTTTCTAAAACTTGTTTTGGATAATTTTATAAGAATTAATAAAATTACGTTTTTGATTTAAATAAGAATTATCTTTATTAAAGAAATTTTATTTTACCGAATTTTATATTCTGTGAAGATGATATCACTTCTGGATATCTTTTTGTACAACAAAAACAACGAAAGTCCATTCGCTAGTTTGCTCTTTATTCCCTAGGGAATTACCCTTGGATTTTGATTGCATTTGACGAAGCATAGCTTTGGAATGCTTTTTGCAGGCAATCGTCTTACGAACCATTATAGATGTGGGTGTGATGGTTTGAAAAGATACCAATCGCCCCACTTGAATTAACACAACTGTTTATTAAGGAAAAGATGACAAAATAAGAGATGATGATGCTGAATTTACAGGTGATATGGTTACATGATTTTCATGAATCAGAAATAATCCAGTGTCGGAGAGTTCACTTCGCTAGCATCGTACCACTGTACTCAGACGATTCTCACTTGACCACCTACGCGCAGTCAGTTGCTAGACATTTAGAGTTCTCGAATCTCCCCTGCGCGGGAACTAAAGGCATGTCCAGTCTCCTACTCGAGAATTCACCTTTACTCTTCGGATCTCTCTCGTCTGCCCTCTGACTCTGAGTGACATAGAGCCGTTACCGTATGAGAGTCGCTGCGCCATCTGGCGGTGACGGGCACAAATCCCACATCGATTCCTTTAATTTTTAGGTAGCTTCTGTTATTTTAATTCGTTCTCTTCATCAATTTCGAGAGTATTTGTTTATCAAATTTCAAATATTGCAATTCTATTATTGTTTGAACACAAACTGCTTATTTTGTAAAATTGATGACACGTCCTTCTAGTTCGAAAAAAATTATAGTTCGAAATTGCATATAATTTGAAAATTGAAGACGTTTCGAGATATTCAAGAAAAACTAAAGAATGGGGATGAAATCTAAGAGGGCGGCGAACTTTAAGATCCATTATCTCAGAAACTATTACAGCTAGAAGAAAAATAGAAGCATATATTCGTAGTGAATTGCACGCACTGTAATTTGTAAAATCCCATGCAAGTTGCAAGTTGAATAGTTTTCGAGATATTCAAGAAAAACTAAAGAATGGGGTTGAAATCTAAGATGGCGGCAAACTTTGAGACCCACTATCTCGGAAACTATTAAAACTAGAAGAAAAATAGAAACATGTATGTGGGTGTTGAGATGGCCGACAAAACAAAACTTCTTTCCAAATTTAGACATTCAATGATGATTTAAAATAACAGTTGGATGATTAATTAAGATGAAATAATTGACTATGTACAGAAGATCAACACAAAGGAATTATGGCTGCAGGGTTACACGTATCTTCTCGTCGCTACAATCGTCTTTTGGAGCAAGCGTCCTTTTTCAACATCGCGTCTCGATGTGAGAACGTCTACTGACGAGTTCTGGT
This sequence comes from Araneus ventricosus, assembly GCA_013235015.1. NCBI lineage: Eukaryota > Metazoa > Arthropoda > Arachnida > Araneae > Araneidae > Araneus > Araneus ventricosus. The sequence continues at coordinate 95,556 of BGPR01000598.1, read as the reverse complement.
CGGATCCGCTAGAGGCGCCACTCAATTGGCGGGAATGAAGGGAGCTGCCGTTAGTCTGGCACCACATATATTTGTAGTGAATTGCACGCTCTTTAATTTGTGAAATCGCATGCAAGTTGAATAGTTTTCGAGATATTCAAGGAAAACTAAAAAAGGGGGGATGAAATCCAAGATAGCAGCGCGAGCTCCTCCTCCAGGACCGGAGACTTACAGTATAATCATGAGGAGCCCCCTCGAACTTGTGTACCAATTTTTAAAACTATAAGACTTAATGTTTTTTTTTTCAAACCCTTCACTGACTGGACTGAAAGAAAATACCTAGAGAACGCAGATATTTTGTGCCAACCTAGAAACATAAAATTGTTAGCTTTCAATATATTCAAGTCAATATATTAATGGTGCTTAATTTGAATTCAGAAATACTTATTGAACAAAGTGTATCTCTTTTTTATGAGATTGCTTTCAGAAAATTTTCAGCAGAAGATTTTTTTCGTAGAAACAGAAGTATAGAAATATTTTGAAGAGCACTGCACACGTAATGCATTCAGTCAGTCAGACTGTATCAATGGGTGCGATAAATCTTCCGTAATTCGCAGCACTTCATTTTAATTGTCGCTATTTCTACGGTATGTCTACACAAATGAAACCATACAAAGATCCTTAAAAGGCTGAGGTTTAAGGAAGGAAGCAAAAAAGCGAATCCCGATGTGAATAAAATATATGAATTTTTCCCCTCCCATCTTTCCCTTTCATAACTATCGTCACTGCGAGCATAAGAAACTTTTCCGAAAATCCTAGGGAACCCGTATCTAATTCATGTGTATGTGAAAAATTATTGCTCTTTCGACAGTAACAAAGTGAACGATATCTGTTACTGTCGAAAAAGCAATAATTTTTCACATGCACATGAATTAGATACAGGTGAAAGATCTTTGTTACACCAAATCTTGACAAGTTGCCCAAAGAAGAGCAATTTAATGTCAGTTATGTTCTCCCTGAAAGCATTACAATACGTAGCAGAATTTTTGAGAAAAAACACTTGGATTTGTTATTGCCTACACTGTATTATTATTTCTTCTTTCATTGCTTTTTCTGCACTTTTTTCCTATTGCCTATTTGTGGCAAAGCTTTAGATGGACCACTACACAATAAAGCCATATTAAAGATGTTTCTAAGATATTCGTTTTATTCTAAGAAGCGTAATTTAACTAGCATAATGTTTATTCCTAGTACTCCCATTACATATTTAGAGAGTATATTTCGGTAAATCTGGAGTTTTGGGTACGTACTATTTAGGGATTGCAATCCAGCACCAATTTCAATCCGGTCGGATTCCCATCGATCCGACCGGATCCGACGGGATCCGGCCGGATTGGACACATCAAAACTATTTTTCCTTTTCATTCCAAAATCAACTGTATAAAAGATAATAAAGTTAGTGTATTAGAAAGTTTATAAAAAAAGTGTTAATTTCTTATGAAATCTTTAATTTCTTATGAAAACTTTATTTACACTGTCATAATTAATCAACATTTACGTATGAATCAACAATAAAAACTTAGTACAGTGTAACTAGTTAAATTGTAATTGTTATATTAGTTTAGTAATAATTAGATAATGACGGGCGGTTAAGTTCAGTCTCACTTACTAGATTTCACAAATGACATCAATGATAACTTGTAATGTAACTTATATTATGTAAGTAACTTATATTAAATCTAACTAAATCAAGCTTATCAACTGGGATCACAATAATTAGGTATTTTAGACACGCCAAGCAGTCTCATTCTTATAATTATGACAGTCATCATGAATCTGTTAAATCAATGGCACAATTATACAATAACGAGTTTAAAACTTCTTCGTATTTTTTAATATACTTGCTTTAAGTTATTATTTTAAGTAAAACAATTTAAAAAACTCACTTTGGTTTTGAAAAAATTATCGTAGTGTGACGTATGCCTACTCCGACATTGATTAAAGACTGGGTGTGTGCGCTCCCAGGCGCTGGACTTCCA
>BGPR01000598.1:58558-93528 GCA_013235015.1 Araneus ventricosus | reverse complement strand
TTACTCCAGAAGGATTCTAAATAAATTATGTTAAAATTTAACAAAGCTGTAATGTTCTTTTAAGCATAACTGCAAGACGTTACAGTAGGAAACAAAAAGTGTTAATTGTGTCATCTGTCAATCGACTTCTTACAGAGCTACAAATATAACCAGCGGCCTAGAAAGCCCTTTCTGCTTCTACACTTGTTGGTTTTATTGTCAACAAATACTCATGAATAGAAGACAAGTATTTTCCTCGAACTCCTTCACTTTCACATGCAGTCATTTCCTTTCTTAATGTTTTCTCATAATCTTTCTTTTTTTTTGGTATTTTTGCTCTAGGTTTTCATATCTTGCTGGATTTGCATCTGTAATTCTTTCTGTAATGTCCAATCACTTTTCAATGACGATGAATCTGAGTTATTTTCTACTGTATTATCTACGTTTTCTTTAAAGCTATCTTTTTGAAAAACTCTTTCTAAGATATTTTTCATTTCCAGTCTTACAACTTTTTTTTTCGGCATAGTAAATGTATCATCAGTTCGTCTTGTATCATCATCATATTTTTTTTATTCTGTAAGTATATTAATATTCCTGTTTTCATTTTGAATTGTTTTCAAAAGTGGCATGTTTGTTTTAGAACTTTTAGACTAGTGCCTGCAATGCAACACAAATAGGTACATACTTACAATTTAAACCGTTATTTCGGCCACTATGTAAGAAGAAAGTCGTATTATAAAAAAAAATCAGAAATATGGATCGTTACTCAATTCATTTCTAAGTCTAATTATCTACTGAAATCATTCTGGTACTCGTAAATGCAACATAAACATAATTCATCTATCAATTGAACAATAAGAATGTCTATATGTGAAGCGGGTGAGACAGCGTCGAACGACTCGTACACACCGCGCATTTAGTAAACAACGCGAGTATTTTTTCAAGAAATCGGCTTCATGTATTTTTTTTTAATTTACCGGATCCGGTAGACGTCTAATGATGCCGGATCCGCCGGATTACCGGATCCGGTTTTCCGGATTGCAATCCCTAGTACTATTTTCTCGTCAATTTTCTTTGGCGAAATTTTATTTGCCGTCCCCAAACACTGTTTAGGATGCGCAGTGAGGTTTTTATAGGTCTCCTGCGCATTCGATGCTTTCGGCATCTCAGAACGAGAGATTGAGCACGCAATGCCTTTGGCATTGCAAGCGTGCACCGGACAAATTTCTTTAACTTTAGAAAACATCAGCGGCTTTGCTTTCAGCAAAGTGGGCCTCTCGTAGCTTCGCTTTTTCATTGAGAAACGAAACGGACAGGGAAAGCACGAACACAGGAAAAAAACGACTTCTAAAGACGATGAAACGTAGCAAGGGAACCATTGTTTCCAGAAAAAAGCATTCCTTATTCGATATTTGGGAGCCATAATCAGCAACACAGAGAAAGAGAATCAGAAAATTATATGATCGAAAATCTTCAGAACAGAAGCAAACGGTTATTGAAAAAAATTGTTTGGTAAATGATCAAGAATTCTAAACGAAGTATTATTCAAATTCGTACGCCGACCAATCAAATGGAAGAGAGCAGACAGTGGACCAAAGTGGAAATTAGGCAAAATTACGGGCATGCGCCGTAGACCGGTAAACAACTCACTGTCGGCGCATGCGCAAACGACGCCGAAAAAATTTTCAACTCGCATCCAAAACAAATGTTCTGGCACTTTCTCTCTTGGCGACAAAAAATTGGCGAGCTTAAGGGAAACGAAGCGAGTACGCACCCTAAACTCTAGGTTAAACCATTTTCCATAGTGTCGAAGAATGATGTTTCATAACAGTTTTTGTCGCAACCTCACTAACTAGACAAAGATATCTCGATTAATTTTTACGATGATTCTCGCAAAATAAACGTTTCGATATGGCGCTAGGCAAAGACTATTGATGACGGATCACGTAAATTCTGAATCCAGATCAGATCAAGATGCCGACCGCAAAACCAGCAACTTGCCATACTCTCGCAAGTGACCTGGTCATATAAAATATGTATACTGTCAGTAAAAATTGTCTCTCTTATAAATTGTGTTCCCTTGTTTCAAAAAAGAGACAGAGATCAAGTGAAAAAAAGTTTTCGCCAAATTTTAGATGATATCTAGAAAATTCTCTTTGTGTAATATTTTCAAAACAATTTGTTGCATTGAAATATCACATAAGAAGACATTTTAATGCCCATTAAAAATTGAAAAACTGGGAGGATTTCCCATTCGATTTTATCCTATGCTTCTACGTAAGGATGTCATGTGGTTTTGCCTTTTTATTAATTATAATTACTGTTTCCTCTAAAGGTTTCTCCAATTCCTTCCGCGATGTAGCAAATTTGACATTTTCTGGCAATAACTTTGGAGAATATTAATGTAAGAGAAAGAATTTCGCACCAGCGTGCAAAATAAACGCATAATAATAATTTGAAAAATAAATACACTGTAATACGCACGCAAAAATGTCTAGCGCTGGTACTCATGTACACAAAGCAATCTTGATTGAATAATATACATGCTATAAATGCCTTTTATCACCACTTTTAAAGAATAATAACTAAAATCTTCTCCGTCTCAGCTGTTCCCGTTGAGTTTCTTGTTAATTGCATTCCTATTTTGGAGTCTTCTCCGTTTTGAAGTCATCAAAGGTGTAAGTCTAAATTCGAGTTCGCTTTTTACGATTTCATGAGAGTCAGCGGCACGCGCAATTTCTCAAACAACGCTTGCATAATGGTCATGGGCTGAAATGTGGGTGTGATGGTTTGAAATGATACCAATCACCCCACTTGAATTAACACAACTATTTATTAACATGGTGACAGAAAAGAGATGATGATGCTGAATTTACAGGTGCTATGGTTACAGGTTTGGTGATGAATCAGAAATGCTATCCAGTGTCGGAGTGTTCACTTCGCTAGCATATCGTACCACTGTACTCAGACAATCTTCTCGCTGGTGATCACCTTCGGGAGGTCAGTTGCTGGACATTATTGAGATCTGGAATCTCCCCTTCGCGGGAGCTGAAGGCAGTTGAAGTTCGCCTTTCTTCATCGGATCTCACCTCTCGTCTCCCCCCTGACTCTGAGTGACATAGAGACGTTCCCGTATGAGAGTCGCTGCGCCATCTGGCGGTGACGGGCACAAATCCTACAGAAATAATGTAAATCTTTTCTTGAAAATGCCTAATCCAATGTCTTTGATATCTAAAATGGATGATGAGACTGTAATAAAGGACTTGTAACGACTGCTAATTTTCTTCCGAAATGTCTACACCAGAATCTTGACAAGCATATGTTCGATAATGCCGGTAGGATGGCTCTCTAATTTTCTCCGATTTCGATAATATCAGGGGTACAGTTAATTTTAGCTTTAATTTTTAATACTTTACTTTACTTTAGCTCTAATACTTAAGTTAATTTTAGCTTATATATATATTTTATGTTGTACTTCATGACTACATATATACATACATACGTCGAGTTTTATATATATACTAGAAAATCACCAGTCATGGTTTGACGGGTGCAAATTGCCGTATGTAAGTGCCGTATGTAATAGCAGTTGATAGCGCGTTAGGAGTACATGGAAAAAGACTGGGAACCAATGATTTTGTTAGTGGAATGTAGTTTGATTTCTAGATTCCTACATTAGCTATTATTGATATATCTCTAAATAAAGATAGGAAGGAAACTAAATAAAAAAAATCGAAAGTGAGAATTCAATCTTTATTTATTACTAGAAAATCACCCGTCATAATTTGACGGGTGCAAATTGCCTCTTCATTCGAGATATTTCCCGTCAAATTTGACTTGTTTCAATAGATATATATGCGAGAGAAATGTTTAACATTGACTGAAAACAAATAAAATAAATATATGTATTATGACAGGAAATATTTTTTATTTACATATTTCTTTATTCAAAAAACTTCTTGGTAAACAACATTCAGTGTGAAGTATTTTTCGTTGTTTAACAATTTTCCTTGTACTTCGGATGTCTTTGTGTAAATTTTAAAGTTTCCAAAAAATATTATCAAATTATAACATCACGATTGCACTAAAAAATTAGATGCATCGTGGCGCCCAAACTATATCACGCGCATGATATACCACTGACGTAATTTACTACTTTTTATTAAAAAACGGAAATTAATTTGAAATACGTATATGATTATTATAATTTAAAATGTCTCGGGAACTACTGATCACAGCGAGATAAATTGTATACCAATGGATAGCAAATTTTATTTCACTATTTTAGAGCTATTAAATTTGAAATTAGAACGACAATTACTCTTTTAAATTTCAAATGACTGAAATTTAGGTTCTCTGACAATGGAATAATGCTGCTTAACGTCTCGCAGTGCTTTGGCGCGCGTTTTATTGTTGGTGAAGTCAGAGCGTTACCGAGAGATCTGGGCTATTATATTAGTAATATATTTTATAAAAAAAGCCATTATTTACGACTTTCCTTTATTAAGGTGTTATAAATATCGCATACGTTTCACAAGCATGAATTTTAATGATAATTTTTTGACACAATAATATATTGTCTTCAAGTATTTTTCTAGAGCTACTAAAATCTACTAAAAACTACTTTTCTAATACTACTAAAAACAATCAGCCATTGTTGCCACATGATTTCAAAATAAAATGACGTGAATCAAATCTATGGTGCATTTATAAATGTTGTAGATTTTTTTAAAATCTCTTCTGAGCAATATTAGTATTTTTTTGATCAAATGTCCGACGAAGTTGAGGTGATAATGCAATGTGGACATTCGATATTGCATTGCATGCGATGTCTGAATTCCATATAAATTATGTTGTCATAAACGTGGAAGCAAAATTTTATATCAGCAATAAAATTATCGTATTCAGCATTGAAAGAAAAAATGAGCTGAAAAATGGTTTTTCGGTTTTCTCAATCAAAAGTAAAATCCTTAAACATAAATAAACATAAAAACTGGCAGTTTCTCTAATGTGGAAATAAGGCGTACGAAAATTAAATGGACCCGTTCGTGGAGAAAGGGCAGATAAATTTCAGGTGTAATAATCACGGACATTTCAAGGCCCTTCTGACCATTAGTCTCTCTTCAATTTGGGGTCGCAATTCATGCGGTTACTATCTCATGAACGTGAGAAATTCGGGTGGGAAAAAAGCTTGATGAGAGAAAGAAATTCAGTCGTGTATTCTTTCAGCATTTCAAAGGCGTATACGGAAAAATAGAAACCTTTCTATAAAAAATTCTCCAGTTTCAAATTTTCTTGGTTGAAAAATTATTACTCATCTGTCACTAAAATCAGTAAAGTACACTCCCTGTTAACCGAACCAAAGGAGTGGGGGAGCCGTTTCGGAAAGCCATGAACATCTATCGAATTACGGCATGTGATTCTGAAATGTTTTGAGTGTAAAACGAATTCAAAACTCTCCTTTTAGGCTGCCCCTATGTTCGGAGAAAAAGGAGATCCAATTCACTATGCCACAAAACGTCCGTTTACCCTCTCCTGGCATTTCCAAACTCCAACAGTGTCACTTAAATTACAGCGGTTGAAAAACATTCTCACGAACAACTTCTCAAGAACCCGACTTCGACTCCTAATGCGTTTCATATGTGATGAGAACAATCTCATTGTAGAGGATAATAATTGAGCACTCATCCACCCAGACTGACACACACTTCCGGCTACTTATGATTCCCCCCCCCTCTACGTATTTTTTCTATTTTGTATTGTTTTCTATGTTGTTCTGTCTAGTGTATGTTTCTTTTTCATTTGTTCTTGTACCTGTTACTTGTTTTTGTCCCTTCTTAAAAAATAAAATTCGCCTCCATCCATCCAAACCGGAAAGGAGCCAAATGGCTCTAAACACGAGGATGCAGGTGGTGTAATGTAATGCCCCTATGTTCCTTGTTAGAGTTAACCCTCCGTCGGCGCAATATTTGTACCGGCGAGTTGGACGCAATACGCCTGACAGGCACATGTAAACAATATCGTAATTAATGTGGCTAATTCCCATTAATTTTAATTTTAGTATTCTAAAATTGTTCACTGACCTCCTAGAAAAGGCTTCAAAGAAAAAATTCGGATATCGTTGCAAAAAGAATCTCGCATTTGCGATTATTTCCGTGCAGTACAGTACTTGCTTTTTGGATTTGCGAGTTCAGGGGCATTTCTGAGAATCAGCGTTTCGGTTATATAACGCGGGTTTTACTGTATTTACTCCTTTATATTTGTGGCAGTACGTGGATTGGAACCTGGGACCTTTGGGTCTGGAGTCCAGCATCTTAACCACTAGACAAAAGGCATTCCCAATCTTCGGAGGTGGATACGGACATATAAACATCACAGTAAGATGGTGTACTACACATTTGTTGTTTATGCACGGTGTGTACCTGTACCTTCAGACATCAAAATCCGGTTCTAACAAAAAGAACAAGAATCATGAAGGTGATGTCTGCCTATAGTAAAGTGACCAGGCACTGTGACCCGAGACTAATCTCAGCATCCCTAGAGTAGAATTTCAGACGTTACATGTTTTGTCTGAAGAACTAAGACAGAACGCCACTCTGTACCCCCGATTCCTAAGAAAAACTAAGACAGCGAATTGAAGTGAACTGTGGAAGTGTAGGGTGTCGCCGGTCCAGTATAAAATGACCCTCTTCATACACCGACGTCTTAATTAGTATATTTGAAATTGCTGCAACACCTCTATAGGGTGCATTGCTGTAACTACTAAGATTAAATAATTCAGGAACATTATATTACGTTTTCCTTCTTCGTAATAATTGCGCACGAATTTTTGCTAAGCTATTATTTATAACAATTAATTTGCATCCGATATATAATATCACACCCCCATCACTCGTTTCGTGACTGGGATCGAATACAGTTGGTATTTGATAATTAATTGTTGTATGTAGAGAAGTGTGTTATTGTTTATTCAATGGTGCTCTACACTTTCGATATTGACTTTTCTGTTATCTGTCTAAGTTTTTGAGATAAAATCTCTACTTTCCAAGATTCTCCATTAAGGGCGCTGCGATTATTATAAGGTAACTGAGCACGTCCACTTTATTGGAAGTCAGTGCTTCCCAACCTTTTTTCTCTCCCTTACCCCTCGATTAATCTTTTTTCATTTTTGAGCACTCCTACTATGAGCTCTCTACCAGAGGTGTAGTGGAGCAGGAACGCATCAGAACGCCATTCCGGCTCTGATTTTTTTACAAGAAATGAATAAGAAAAATTGTGAAAAGGTCCTTCACACACACACCAGAGATGATTGCTTTTAACGGAGCATACGAACTCGATGGTTCACAGTCTCCGAAACATAACACTTGGCTGAAAAGTTGAGTTAAACCTAGTTAATTAATATTTCCTGGAATTAAGATTAATATTAGTGCTGAAAGGGAAGTTATAAGTAATTAAGTCCAATTAGATGTCTCATTTATTCGTCTCTTCACTTCATTCTTTCAACCTTCCATTCTCACAAAAAAAGTTCCTTAAAAAAGGACGATTTTTGCCACCCAGGATAGAGCGAGCATTCCGGCGCTGCTTATTTGGCGACTACGCAGCTGCCCCGACCCCAAAACCATATCTTGGCGCTAAGAATCTTTTATTAATAATTTATTTACTTATTTAAGGAAAAGCACGCTACAAAGTTAACTCCATCTACAGACATGGACAGCAAACACACAAAGAACAAAAGCCACAATGAGTGAATCATAAAGATATTAAAAAACGCACTCGAAAATAAAAAGTTGAATACAGAGAACACAAGAGTTCGAAACACAAAACCATAAAAATTTTGCAAACGCATAAATGATTTAAAACGAAAACACACTAACTCAAAAAACATTAAAAGACACACTAGGATTCTAAAAGTCGTTATGTTAAGAGCTTCATTTGGCTGAAGAGTCAAATGACTTGGATTTATTTAATAATTTTAGGATTTATTTTTGATTTTATATTTCATTCCATTTCTGACAGTAGTATTAGAAATAAACCAAATGAAATGAAAACAACATCGAAATGCTGTCGCGTTATTGTATGATTAAAGCTAAAAATTATTCATTCTAATATAATTAGCTTTACAAGTGGTAGAAATTTCAAAGCGATCCTTCCGCTTGTTTCATGAAGCTGAGATTTTTTAAAACTAGGTTAATACGAAGATATCGTCTTATACCTGGAGCTGGTTCAAATTTATTGCGATATGTGTTCTTAATGTACGCATAAAACGAGAATGTTCTTTTTACAATATTCGTGTAAGATATTAAATATTTTATTGCTCACATTTAGGGTTAGCAATAACATTGATTTTTCAGTACTTTTCTTTCACTAATACCCAGAAATCAATGACATTTTTTTTTTAGAAATCAGATTGTGAAAAAGAATCATTCGAAATTTCTATCAAATTTTCTTTGAGAAACGGTTAATTTTCGGCTTCTTGAAAACACATTTCGTTCAATGGATTTAAAATTCACATATCTGCATCACTGCCCTTCAGAAAATAATGTCTGAACGATAACTTTATTCCTTTTTAAGTGCTCTATTAAACTAATTTTTCTTTCATTTGATAAATTCAATTCGTTCTCAGGTAAGAAACTAGGAAGCGTTCCATAAACTTCATACTGGTCTTTTTTTTAAACAAGATTCCTCAAAATCCATTTTTGTAATTATAGACTCGATTTTGTCAGTCACCTTAAAGGTGATTAAGGAATTGTTCGGAAATTCTAAGTTAAGTTTATTTATTTCTTTAAACAATCGAATAAGTGTTCGGACGAGTCAAATAAGAGTCTTACAAACATTCGAATTCGCTTTTCATTAAATTCACAGCTTAACTAAAAACAATAGTCTAAAAAAAATCTCGAACTTCATTGCCTAAGTTAAAACAATCTTATGAGTAAAATCACTCGGGAAAGTTACCTCACTTCTGAGTACAAATAAAGTCAGATCTCGTTATAATGAACCCTCAACGGACTGATCCACAAGTTAGCTATTACCGAGGGTTCGCTATATCCGATTTTTCAAATATTGGCTGCACAGAATTTCTATAATCTGTAAACACATTTTTGTGTTGGACACATTTTGCGCTGAATTACACTGAATTACAATTATTAATGGCTATCATAAATTATAATAAATATATGTTTAAAAAAAATTAAAGTGTGAAATTAATTGTACTTACATTTATTTCTCCGGAGTATGAAAGTAAGCCGTGATTTTCTGTTGAAAGCGCCTAGATTTTAGGAACATTTCATCTGTCTTCTTATTAATAATTAGAAACGAGTAGATCACATTTATCCACGGTTTCTGTTGCAAAGAAATTTTACAAAATATTCACATCGGAATTGTATGAGCTTCGTCTTCCACATCTGAAGATGAACCGTCACTCAAATCATTCTTTTCATTTTATGAGGGAGACTGTATCTACTTCACTCAGGCGCAAGTCGCCCTCGCAACAATCGAAATGATCAATTTCGCTTTGAGAAAAAGCATTCGCTCTGTGCTTTTCTAACCATTTAGCCTGAAAAGTGGGAATTTTGCTTCTCCATATCCGAATTCATTGCTTTTGAAGTTTGTTATAAGCATTTGAAAATACATTTAGTGACATATGAGTTCGGATAGGGTTAGGATACATTTGAAAAGTTCGTTATAACCGAGGGTTTGTTATATCCCGTGTTCCTTATACCGGGGTTTGACTGTATAATGTAGTACGTAAACTGCCTTTGTCTTCACACAAAGATTTAAACAATCTGGAATCTGCTGATTGGCCTCAAAGAAATTCAGATCTTTGATAGAAGAAAACCTCCCCTTGCTCACAAATGTCATTAAAACACATAGTTAAAGTTTAAAAATAAAATTTGAAATAGGATCTATAACGTAGTGCTTTGTTTCTGAACTGCGAGTATATGTTTATGTAATATAGCGTGACATGTGACAAGGAGGGGAGGGGGTATGTTGATGTGTGACACTTTCTGACAAAGGGGGGGGGTCAAAAATATTGAAAAAAAGTGTGACCTCATTTATGGACAGCCCCCAAGCTACATGGTGAGTGTCTACTTCGATTTTAATATTTTTTTTTCATTTTAATCCCTTATGTTATGTGTTTTCCCCCATTACCAAAATCGCTTTTACCAAAGTTATCGTTGATTTTGTGATTACACGTCTGTGGTAGTCAACGGTTAACATAAAGTATCTAAAATTCTCCCGCTTGTTTTGTTGAGAGCCAACCAATGGCACCTCAGGGTTGTACTCGCAGCGATAGTGTTCTGAAATCACTACAAGGCTGTGTTCGCATCAAGGGTTGGAATAACCAGAAGACTGCAATTGACGTATTTGCAGGGACTAAAGGAGGGAACTGAAAGCGAAATTTCTGTTAGTTTCTTCCATCTTGTTGTTTAAAACACACTCAAATTAATAGAAATCAAGATCATACAGAGATAGCCAAAAAGAAATAAAGAAAGAACGAAAAATAAACTCAGAGTGAATCTAATACAACTAGAAACAAAACAAGGAATCCTTTCTAGTCTACTTTTTCAAGGGCTAAGAACTATTCGAAATGGATTCAAAATAATATTTGGGAAATTTTCTGTAAGAAGCTCAAACATATCTTCTCATAGCCCGAACTTCCCAAACACAGGACCAATGAGAAATGTGCATTAGAAGCAAATAATCAAAAGAAATAGGGAAAAAACACAAATGTCAAAACGCTAATAAGATGATTAAAAATATTAGCCACCAAGCTCTATTAATAAGCCTTCATAAATAAAAAAACTTACCCTATGATTATAATTGAAAGATGAGACAAAACCTTTATGTGAAAACTTAGCATATCTCCACTAATAGCAAAGAAGAATGTGTGTGTGTGTTGGCTTTCTACAGGGCAGACCACTGGACATAGAGCTACGAAATTTGGCACAAACATATTTTGGATGGTGGGAATGTGCACATTGGAGCACTTTTTGAAATTTTAACTAATTAAAAATGAAGCGAAACTTTGGCGTTTTTTCCTTAATGACTTTCAAAAATATTGCAGCACAAAATTCATTTTTGCACTATCTTAAAATACAAAAAAAACCCTACCTTTTTCATGATATCTATTAAGTTGCAGTGCAATTTTTCTCTAATTTTAACAAATTTTGAAAATATTTTAGGCATAATTTACAGCACTTCTTTTCATTGTTGCAATGAAATTCAAACCGTTTTCATTATATAAACAAATGTTTAATTGGCGAGTTTCTCTTCCATTGCTGAAAGCTAAGAAATTTACTTTCCTTTTTATTTCATCAATTTCTCTATGAAATCTGTAGACAAAGATCTTTAAGATAGTTAGTATTTTAAAAAATACTTCCAGTGCGTTGAAGGATGCTTTAATTCTTTTTATCAGCGTGTTTTAATACACTTAACATACTGCTGGACGTAAAATGTGCATCGCCATTTTAATGTTGAAATGAAATGAGGATTTTGCATGAGGAATAGGAAAGTGCAGTTGGCGCCTTCAGGGTGCAATTAGATCTTACATGGCACGGACAGCTATTTGAGCACATTAGGGATGCTCATGTAGACAATGAACAAAACAGGTGCAAGTCTACTAAAATAGCACGGGTTAAATGTCTGTCACTGTTTAAAATGGCTTTGTTACGGGAATCATGAATATAAACTGATGCATGAGAGATTCAATTGAAATTATACTCCCGGCAAACGAGCTGGTCGCCGAAGGCGGCTAGTATTAAATAATAGATAAAGAGGCAAGAGCATATAGATTTCCCGTTTTCAGTCGCCTCTCTCATCAAAACATCCTCTCTTAAAGAAATTTTCGGAATTGTATTTGGTATGCGTTATGAAAAAGACAAGCTTAAATATTCTCCTTATGATATGTGTCAGCCATCTGAGAGGCAAGGATGGCTTAATTATTAGCGGGCAGAACTGACAAAATCCTAAGAGCCCACGGTACCCCGACCTGCGATGTTATAATTTCATAGGACCTCTCTACTGACCAACCCTCCAGGGCTGAAAAAAATAAATGTATTAATACAATCAATTGTAATTTTTTTAAAAAAATAAATAAAATAAAGTTTTGTCAGATAGAAATGTGAATAAATACTGAATGACTTCCATACTCCTAAATTATAAAATCCTTTAAAATCAACTGACAACTGACTATAATAAGTGATTAAAGATCTCAAAAAATGAAGTACTTTTATAATTAGTGATATTGATGAATTTAATTTTCTATGGCCCCACAGTAAACATTTGCATGTGATCCAATACTGTTTAATTAAGCCACTGGAAACGAGTGAAGAAAAGATTCGTGTATAGTACCCTATCAGCACAAGTACCCTATTAGCACAAGTACTCTATCAGCACAAGTACCCTATCAGCACAAGTACTCTATCAGCACAAGTACTCTATCAGCACAAGTACCCTATCAGCACGATTACACGATATTGCTATATTGCGATTACACGATATTGCTCTGATATTCTTAATGCCGTACAATATCGTGTCACTAATTATAAAAGTACCTCATTTTTTGCGAACAGGGTAGCATTTGACGCCATTGAAGAAGATTTCCGAGCCAAAATGATTTCCTTTTCAATGATTTAGGGCTAAATATGCTTTTTCATAATTTTATGTAGCTCGGGTAAAAATGTATTCCACTTTTTAAAAAATGCTCAGAGAAGAGTAGCATAGAAGCTTTATTCATTATGAGCATTTATTTTCGATACAAATAAAAAAATAATTATAATAAAATTCGATAACGTGTGCCAAAATATAGATTCAAACTCGAAAGATTATTTGATTCTTAAATGAAATATCCAAAGTAAGGACATTTATCTCTCTGAAAATAAAATTCACACAGTCTTTGTGATTTTCAACTAATTTCAAGGGTAATATTTATAAAAAAATTCAATATTAAGAATTTTAATTTTCTATTTAATTGAAAATTACAAGTAAGGAAAAACTTTGTTAAATAATATACCGTTCTATACTCTAGCTTTTTCATATAAAAGCTTCATGTAGACATCGGAGCTTTAAGCTATAAAAATATCTTGCAGATAGAAATTAAAGTTATAATTTACAGATAAACATTTTGTGTAAGAAATTTGCGAATAAAACTGCTTTTCCTAGCTTCAAAATTTTTTATATATATACTGAAATAACTGCTTCATAAGACGTGAATTTTTTAATCAGGATTATAGCCTGAAAATAAAAAAATATTATAACTAAAATGAACTCTAGTAGTCATATAATACAATTGTTAATATGAAGCTGTCACATTATTAAATGAATTATACGAATTCTGAACTCTTCACAAGTTGAGCATAGAACGATAGAAGTAAACAGTTCATTGTTCTAATAATTTTATTTATATTTCTCCACCATTTTGAAACTGACTTATCCAATAAATCTTAATTAATCATCTATAAACCAAAAATATATATCCTATATCCCCACCAAAACAAAGCCTTCATTTTGTAACAAGAAATATCCCGACGATTAACTTTTATTGAATCCCCTACCACTGAACTTCTAATTAGTTTTTTTCAGGGACAACTCGGTGCAGATGTAAGGGACCGACGTTCCTTTCTATTACGACAGAACTACCTGTTGCTTCAAACCAGATCCGTTTTGGGAAGGAAACCGAAATCGTTAAAGCTGCTACCAGAACAAGACGCCAATAATTCTTGAATTCTGCGTTCTGTAACCGTTCCGCCTGGTTTTGTCATCCTCGCCTGCTGTGATGGATGCCGCAGAGGGAAAGTGAGAGAACTCGGTCCATCCCGGCTGACTCACGTGACAAAGTTCTCCCGATGACGTCCCAGCCGAGGTTTGCTTTAAATACTTTTGCCTTATAAATGCAGATCGTACAATTCCTCTACTTCTCCCGATATCTGTATTGTTCTCCATCGGAGCTCTGAAGGTATGTGCTTCTTATTAGGTATTCGGTGTTTTTCATAGGAATATTTTGGTGAGATTTTTTCTTTTCGAAAAAATGTAGGCTTATACTTATCATCCTATAAAATATTAATAATTGCGTGTACTTAAATTGTTATTTAGGTTGTTATTTGGAAGCCTTATATTATTCGCTCCTATTAAATGGAATATAAATTTTGTCACTTTTAAATTTTGTAAAACTGGACATAAATTTGGTTCTGAAATTGGAATTTTCCTAATTTGTTTTTCATAAATAGTAATATGGAAGTGAAGCTCATTCTCTAGAGTAATTAATAATTTTTTAATTTTTCTGTTTTATCAGAAATGTATTGTCATAGATAATTCCCAACCCATTATATTTAAACCAAAAATATACCATATTTCGGTGTTTTCCATAGACATACTTTTGGAATTTTCTTGTCCCAGTCCTTTAGTAGAAATTGTAACTTTTTCATATGATAGTGTTCATATTTAAGTGTATATAATTTATCTCATAGTTTTAATTATCATGTGTAATAAGTGTTGTATGAGTTATAACTAAGTTTTAGTTTTTGTGATCTAACGTATAATTTTGGTCTTGATAAAGGGTATTTATGAAATCCATTTGCAATGCAAACATTTGGAGTTAATTCAGAGTTTTTCCTTTGAAGAGGAAAATGTTTAGTGAATTGATAACTTTTTATATCCACACTGCAAATTTTTAGTTACATTTCGTTCAACATGCATGAATAATATTCTTAAAATTGTTGTTACTTCATTAGTGATAACAACTATTACATACTGTAGAATTACTCGTAGTGTAGCTTCTTATCCCACGTAATTCTTTGTGCAGTAATTAAATACCTGAGCCTTTTAAAATATATAAATTCGCACAACTAAAATAAAGAATGGCAGCAAATCGATCATCTACAACTCATCATTGGTTACATTTACTTAAATGCAACATCAGGCGTTCTAGAAGCGATGTAAAAATTTGAAATGGAGCGTTCAAGAAAGAATTTTTAAAAAAAAATGAAATTTAGGACTTATTATAGTTTTGAATTTCAACTAAAATTTCTTATATTTAATAATTTTAAGACTATTTTATTCTGTATCTCGAATTCTTAAGCTAGCAGAATGCAATTCAAAAACTATTTTACTATGATTCCCAGTTAGTATTATGAAATTATTCATTATTTTTTGGAAAGTTGATCGCTTCCGAAATTTTTAAATAACGATATTTAATTCAATTAACTAACTTAAAATTATATTGTACTTCGACTCAATTTATTCATAGAAATTTTTGGGTATTTTATGGAATCCTATAAAATAAAAGCATAATAGAAAACAGCATTAAAAACACAGCACTTGAAGGCGATTTCCTTGTATTCATTCACTTGTTGTTTATTTGCAAAGAAAAAAATATTTCTGAATCATAAAATTTTGCTTCATAAAAAAAATCTTAAGTTTTTTTTATGTGCGCATTCATTTTCCAATGATCGGATATGTCTGTACCTTTAAATTATTTTTAGATGACTAAAAATTATTTACTCGAAGATAAATGAAAATATATATGATGTAACGAAATACTATTAAAATGCCATTTATCATCTTTTCGTTAAATTACTAACTAGCCTCATGTACAGGGTGATTTTTTTTTAAACTGACAGTACTCAGAGCCCTCTGTAGCTCGATCTATCAGCCGAAATGCCACCAAATTTGGTTTTGGGACTAATGACGACATGGGAAAAAAGATTCTGTAATAATACTAAAAAATTAGTTCCGAAAGTCGCCTATAGGGGGAAATGTGGCGCTATTGTAGCCTACACGACTGAGAATTAGACAAATGAATAACGAAGAAGAAATGTAAGTGCAAAATCTCTTTAATACAGCGAATGAACTGCTCCAAAGGGTTACAGAGATGAAATTACTGTGGACCACAGTTCTTTATTCAATAAAATTACTTCCTCGACGAGGACATGTGATGACCCTTCAATGTGATCACCCTTCTCGCGTACCACACATTGCATCCTGTAAATAACATTCTCCAGCCCAGACTGCATTGGTCAGACTTAGCAGTGGCCATATCAAGAGCTTGAAATTCATCGACAAAGGAAAGACTTAGTCCTCTTGCCCTTGTTCCTGTCCTGCTTCTCCTGCTCATGTTATTGACTGTATTGGCGCCTCTGCGAGGCTGCTGTGGAGTGAGGGGGAAAATGGACTTGTGGCACTGTTAGAGCGACATGGTATCATGGACCTGGTCTAGTATTTGGACCAGGGGGACATGAAACAACAACGCATTCTCCAGGTCCATTCTCCCCGGATCTAGCCTCATGCGACTTTTACCTGTGGAGTTATTTGAAGTCTAGGGTCTATCTTGGTGGGATCTGGCGTTGACGACCTTAAAGGACAAAAGTACGTACCATGCTGAGCATTCCTGGCGACACGTAACTTTTGGCCGTCGAGAATGTTGTGTACAAAATGCAGTGTGTGGTCCACGAGAAGAGTAATCACACTGAAAGAGGTCTGGTGCTATGGTGCATTGTAATTACATCTCTGTAACCCTTTGGTGCTTTGTATTTGCTGCATAAAAGCGGGTTTGCACTGAAATTTCTTCTTTGTTTTTCATTTGCCTAATTCTCAGTTGTGTAGACTACAACACGGCCCACATTTCCCCCTATCGGCGACTTTCTGAACTAATTTTTCTTTATTATAGAATCTTTTCCCCCACGTCGTCATTAGTCCCCCTACCAAATTTGGTGGCATTTCAGCTGATAGATAGAGCTACAGAAGGCCCCGAGTGCTGTCAGTTTTAAAAATTCACCCTGTATAATATTTAGTAAAAGCTTTTAAATCTTCCTATTTGCCATGTGCGAACATGATGGTTTTGGTATGTGATCGGTGGAGTTTACAAAAGGAGGATTTACAATTAGAGGATGGAATATATTTGCAATATGAGGATGAAAAATAAAGAAACTTACCATCTTCAAGCTAATGACACATCGGAGTACCTGAAAGATGGATTCTTGGAGGAAAGTCGAAACCCGCTTTTATTTTCAATTGATCTAATTTGGAATTTTAATATTGTTATGTATTGCAGCATAGTATGAAGAATCGTGGAGCTTTCTTTATCAAAAATAATATATTTATTGGACGTCTACCACAGCACAAACATGAGAAACAAACACATACACTTACATCACAAACTTTACAATCACCGACTTCCATCGAATTCCAAGTTCTATCTCATAATCATAATTCTTTTCCGTTGCTAGGCAACGTTAGCAAGAGACAATATCGTTGCCAAACTATTTTTATTACTTTTAGAAAAGAATTATGCCAAACGATATTTTTAATTAATTTCTTTTTCAGCCAAACGATATTTTAAAACTAATTTCTTTTATGACCAAACGATTTTTTAATCTAATTAATTTCTTTCTTTAAATATTTTAATAATTCTACAAATATATTTTTTATTCGTTACGAATATCACAATGTACAGCGTATTAAAGAAGCATAGCAAATATAAGAGTAGTATAAAATAATACCTCTGAAAAGGCAACAAGTTATCAATGATTACATATGGAAGACTGAATTAACCTAGTGTATTCAGTGATATTCAGATATATATTTCTCAAACAGGTGGAATTGTGGAAAAGGATTACTTTTGATTATTTTTGATATTGGTTTGTAGATCTGATTCTGATCTATCTGAAAGTTGTTTCGAAGAGTCGAGTAATTTAAATTTCAATCCGATAGGCACTTCTCATTGAAGAATTTATCTTAATGGAGGATTTTTGAAGTTATATAGATGGGAGAAACATGGTAATCCACTTCATAATTCACCAGGAATTTACTTTATCCAAGTGCAATTATTATTTCATTTGCATCCTATTTGATTGCACTGATTTCAGTGCCTGGAAATTTCGGACTTAATTTTTTTTAATTGAAAGTAATAAACACAAAAAAATTAGCATTTTTTATACATCATTTTGAATCTCTCAATCAACTAATAGTTGGTACTTGAATACCATGAATGTTGACGCATACATTTACATTAGTTGCTTTGCATTTTAATTGCACATTTTTCAAATTGTTTATAGTCAAATAAATTATTTTTTGAATTCGGTGTAATAGCTATTGATGAATATTTCGGAAGAGCTTTTAATCAATTTCTTTATATCGTTAGTTTAAAAAAAGTTTGATGCCTAACAGATCTTAAATTATGAAGTTTTACATTTGAGTTACCGGATCTGATTAAAGATCGAATTCTTTTTTAAAGTCCCAAATAATCGCATTAGCAATAAATTGTGATATAATGAATAATTAGTATTTTATTCTGCAAATATTTGAGTGATAGATACCATCTCGTGATGCTAGGTATCCTGAATTCTTTCCAATATGCTGCTTTTAACACTGTATCCCTCAAGGTTAGGCTAGGTATCCTGAATTCTTTCCAATATGCTGCTTTTAACACTGCATCCCTCAAGGTTAGGGTAGGTGTGATGGAACGCCAAATAACGTCCAGCCTGTAGAGTATAAGTTTCAATGTAACAAAATCTTATCATTATTCTTTATTGTATGTAGCCTGCCCGAGAGTTAGTCAGCAGCAAAGTAATATTTCGACGTAGTTATACAATCGGTAGTAGCCAAGCACCATTTTATAGATGACGGGTTAACTATAAAAATTGCGCTTAATTGTTTTCCATGTAAAATTGAAACAATTATATTCTGGTGCACCCTAAGCTGCTTAGAACGCGACGATAAATTTAGCAAACCTTTATCATAATTTTTTTTCCTGCAATTTCCTGAAAATATATCTTTCGGAGACGGTTCGTCGTTGCATTATGGCGTCCATTTGTCGACCCAATGGGTGGTGTTAAAATCATCACTGAGCCTCTTGCTGTGTTTCTTCCACAGAACGAATAACTTTGCATTGTAGATAATGACGGTCAGAACAAGTCGGACTAAAGGAGGGACGAACTAGGTCCTTGACAGAGGTACTGAAATAAAATAAAACTTTAAAAAAATTGCTTTCAACGAACTTTCCATATCATCTATCTAATGCTTCAGTACTCTTAGAGGTATTTTAAAAATTCCTGCTTCAATTAATCGCAGTGCCACAATCTGTGGGGCTCTGGGCGTCTCTAGTCAGTTTCATCCTGTCCAGAGGCAGGGGGGATCCAAATTATGGTTTTTGCATCGGAAGGAATTAGAACCATTTGCATAATAACCGCAGCTCATTGCAACCTTTAATACTTATATCCCTATTGGAATACGGCATACAGTTAAGGCCTTTTAGATTCATCTTACAGTTTCCCACGGCACAAACAAGAACAGCATTCCCTGTCAGCAGTGTGCCAAGGAGAAATTGCTGTGTTAACGTCAAGAGTTGCTCAATTCATCATGAGGCCCACCAGGACAATGAGACGACTACTAGGCACAAAGGGCACAAAAACGTCACTATAAGAACTAGAGATGTCAGTTGGTACATTGAGATTGCGGTGATCTTGCTGCAAGCACAGCCCTGCACTACGATTGGTTGACACTCTAAAGAGTTCGTCTATGAAATCTTTGACACGCCTACATATGCATTACTTACCCATCGGAGGGACACAGCGAGTTCGCGGATGAGAGGCTGCAGTATAAGTAAGCAGGCTCTCGTCAACCCGATGGCACAAATAATTGTGGTGTGGCTCTTTGGGCACACCTCCGAAGACAGGTCGTACCCCGGTAAAACGGGGGGTTGTTGCATGAGCCGCTCATAATGGGGGCTATTATGCAGGAAACACGGTGCCTGAGTATCTGTTGCAGCGGCCGGTCATTCAATAGAATAACCCGGATAGGTAGGGCGGGGTGATGTTCCTTTTGGACTTACCCTATATCCATTACCTTAAAATATCTTATTTCAAAACGAATTGACTTTTGGAAGTCTCATACAGGACCGGCTTTACCATTACGTGTCCCAAGGCAACAATGTGGCGTTGATCCATCAGATTAAACTGCAGTTCATCTAGTGGACAACCGCCCTCTTGTTATTCAATACCTAATATTGATGTCAGTACATCATTTCTACTAAGATGATGTTGACGTTAAACATTCGCAGAAACGAAACCGCGAAAAATCAATTTATCGTAATAAATATTAAATTGAAATTGAACTCTAAAACTAAAATTGCATTGGGATCTTAAAAGTAAACCCTTGCAACATAGCGCGATGAGGAAAAATGAATTTTTGTGACTTTTTATTCATTTCTCAGACTACAGGTCTCGGGAAAGCCGACATATTTCACAGAAAATATCCTGCAATTTCGATGAAATGCTTGTTCTCTCAAGGTAACACTTGACTTCAGGAAAAAAACAAACTTCCCCATAAAGTACTTCGGGAAAAACAATATAATCTGACAGGAATGAATCTTGGATGCCCGTATTGTGTTCTACATCGACATTCCGAAATACTCGTCTTTAAATATATCAGCCGAGAGATTTACAACATTTTTTTGACATACATCAAATTCATTCAGAACTTTCATTCAAAATTCACAAGTTATTGTCGTTTATCACCTTCACAGTTTAATAAAATGAACCATTTTTAGATGGAAAATGTTGGAGAGAAGTATAAACTTGAGAAATATTTCTCCAAGGAAATTTAGGCTTTTGGAATGTCCTTGAATTTTACGATGAGTTTTCATAAAACAGTATTTTATTGCCTATGGAATTTGATGAATACTACTTACAGGTAGTTAAAAGAAACATAAAGAAAATGTTAAAATGTGTGTTACCAAAGTTATGGGTGATTTCAGTTGCTCTGAAATATTGTGAGTTAAAACCACCTGAAAATTCACTGCATAAGAAAAAAGTATACTTTTGATTTATTTCACACATTAATTTTTATTCATTTACCATTGATTATTCATTTATTTTTTATTCATTTAGTATTGATTATTCATTTATTTTTTATTCATTTAATATTGATTATTCATTTAATTTTCATTAATTTATTATTGATTCGACGAAAATTTGTTTATAAATAGACCCACCTTTAATAGACGCAAATGCATCTATTTAAATTTCTAAAAAATTTCTATGAATCTTTGTGTCTAGTTTATTAAATATCTTTCGCTGATTTCATTCTGATGAAATGCCAAATATACATTAATGATGCTTTTTTCTATAAAGTTTAAAGAATTTTTAATATTTTTTATGCCTGGTCACAATGGCTCGTAGCATTTTATGTTGTTGTAAAAATGGATAATCGTTCAAATAGTTAGCACAAGCCTGAAAGAGTTGATAAACAAAAACTTCTAATATATATTTCTTCATTAAAAAGAGTTCTTTTAGTTTTTAAAAATTACACGTAATTAAATTTTAAAGTAAAACGAATGCAATAAAATAATGGTTCAAGGAAAATTTTAATACTTCTTGAACATTTTGCTTGTTAGCACCATAAAAGATTTAATTTTGAAAACTTAAATAATGAAATTTGGTATATAGTCTTGACCCCAAATTGTTAATATGTATTATATTTGTACCCATTTTGTCATTGTAAAAAAATGTATACTCAACGCTAAACACGTCATTTTGTGGAAGTGCGCAAGAAAGTCGAAGGCAAAATACTCCCTCTGGTTAGAAACGCTTCTAAAGCTGAACTTCCCTCATCAGCAATTTCTACAAAAGAAAAGACAAATATGTATATAAAAAAGTAACTGAATCGTTGTTTATTACGCAGCTATCTTTCAGTTGTACCCTGGTTTTATTCATAAGGCTTTCTGTTTCTTTATGGATGTGTTTATTACTCATTCAGTTTTAGCGTCTTTCTCAGATTGAATGGAGACAAATACCTCCGAAATGTGAAGTCTCAATACATATCTGTGTAACCTAAATTCAGTTGCACAAGGTCACCAGAGATTGAACGTATGGAAGATTGACGACGACTTTTTTTAGGTTCAGCCAGAAATAGTCTTGATATATAATGATCAATGCAAATATCACGAATTTAATACAGATAGAAAGATGATATTCTTAGAGTATTATAAATATTTAGCGGTTGCATATTCAAACGTTTCGTATTTCTTACTTCTTTATAAAATACAGTCGACGCTCGTTATAACGACCCTCTGCGTCCCACAGCAAAAGGTCTTTATAACGAGTGGTCACTATAGTGGATATAATTAAAAACTGTACACACGCACGCTCAGCAGTTCCATATAAATAGGCGATTTTTAAAGAGATTCCAACTAAATACTGAACTTATTTTTTATCATGGGTATTAAAAATAAAATTTTATCAATTAAAAATATATTTCTAAAACAGATTTTAAAGTAGAAAATAAAGGGTGTTATATACTAACAAAACATTTATTTTCTAAAGTAAAAATCAGAAATGGTTGTTTGTCTTTTCTGCATATGTGCTTTTTGCAAAACATAATTTTCCATTTCAATTAAAGATGATAAATAATGTTCTGCCTATCAAAAAAACATTTTAAAGACTCAATAGCACTTGAAACATTTTTTTTTATTCTAGGCTATTCTAATTTCCGCGCTATGGTGAGTGATAATTCCCCCCCCCCCCCCCCGTCAAAGTTGAACTGTAGCACTGAAGACTACATCTACGAAGCTTGGCAATACAATATAAATTCGGGCGTTGTATTGGGATTAGACGACACTGTATGGTCGTTATACCGGAAGTAAAATAACATAGTGCGTAGGGAAACACAGTTGGGGATTTTATCACTGGTCGTTATAATGGAATGGTCTTTATAATGTTTGGTCGTTATAACGAGCGTCGACTGTATAAGAAGTAGGGACTGCTGGAAGAGCAGTACACTTCGCTTTACGAAATGTAGAGAAGCAACCGTTATCACAAGTTTTTAAAGTAATCGAATAATATAGAATATTTCACGAAAGAGAAGGGTTTTAATCAATGAGAAAGCTTTCAGAAATTATCTTACAGCGTGATTTTCTTTCAATCAATAAAAATAACACAAGAATGGAATGAATTTACGTTTCGATCAGGTTCTTGCTAGGGCCGCCGAGAGCGGAACCAGGCCCAAGGGCAAAGTAGTGGGCCACGCCACCCTCCCCTCTGTTCTTCCTTCTAGAAACCTACTGTAATTTCGATTAATATAATGAGATTATATCAATTTTATATTCTGAGAAAATAAATAAATTTAAAAATATAGCGCAACGAATGCCGGGCCTTATTTATCATGGATAAATATAAAAGACTATTGAAAATAAGAATATTTATAGAAAATAAATATATTCTTCCTTATCCCGGTCGCATATAGGCATTCTGTACTCGAGCAGAGCACCATTGTAACTTTGGAGCTCTCTGATTGGACAAGCGAATCTGACGTCACTCTTCTGCACATCGCATCAACAGTAAGACACGCGTATCTTGTTCATAGTTCTTAAAACTCTAAATACTAATTTTTTCACCAATATATTGCATGAATTTGTTTTCAAAAGGGGATTATTTCTTCCTCTTGATTTAATGTCTTTAGACTTGCTTCATTATTGCTTCATTCAGATCTGAAATGTTAAAATTCATATTTTAATAGTTAACTTAAACCATGAAAAGTATAAGAATTGAAATAATGCCTGATATGGGATTACAGATTATAACATACATCATCTAAAAGATAATGATTTGAAATAATTATTACTACTTACCAGCACACAAGCCGTGTTCCAGATGGTCTAGAACAGAGGTTCCCAACCTGTGGTACTCGTACCCCTGGGGGTACGCGAAGGATCATTTGGGGGTACACGAAATAAAAGTTGTTAATGATGGAAAAAAGAAAACATAATGGAATAAAACAGTTAGAGAATTTTGCTTCTCCAAGTGAATACTTGCTATTTAATAACTATACCACTTGAATAGTTGATTATTACGAAGTTTAATTTTTACTATTCTTATACGTTAAAACGAAATAATTACAACACTGGTTTCATTTGTTTTGGCGTTGAATTAATACTATTGCAAAAATGCAATAAAATGTAAAATCAAAAATAATTTCTGGAAATATTGTTAATTCGAGTCATTTCTCTTTTAAGCTAACCTTAACATTGTTAATAGAAACTTCTATGCATATGGGGAGGGGGAGTTGGATATAATAATAGGGGTACGCGAAAACAAAAAGAATAATCAAGGGGTACGCAAAAACAAAAAGAATAATCAAGGGGTACGCGAGGGAAAAAAGGTTGGGAACCCCTGGTCTAGAAGATCGAAGATTCCGTTTCGTGTCGGATGTTCTTCCATATTCTTCTATCCATGAATACACATCGGAAACACTTTTAAGGTTGCTTCAAACGATGGCTTCATCTTCAACGATTTTAACAACTTCGTTTACAAAAGAGGGGTTAAGATTGGAATTCTGAATAGCCATGGCGCATTACTCAAAGAACATTTCGCTATCGCTAGTTGAAAGAATCAGTCGGAGCGTGGTCAGAGGTAAACAAACAAGCAAAGCATAGTTTCGTCAGCTTCGCTTGTCCAATCAGAGCCCTCCAAAGTAACAATGGTGCTCTGCTCGAGTACAGTATGCCTATATGCATCCCGGTCCCGCGAGCCACCCATCGAACAAAGTAAATTTGTCTCTCCTGCCCCACTCCCTCGGCGGGCCTGCTTCTTGAAGAAAGAACTAGCGGGAGTGGTTTGCCCTAAACTTTTTCGTATACTCCTTAACAAAAATGTCATCTGCCCCCAACTTCGCGAGGATAAAAATTACGAATCTTCTGAAACGCCCAGAACGCTACGAGCACCAAAGCCGAAAGGTGGTTTGCAGCGGGAGTGAAACACGCCAAAGCGGGTGCCATTACGTAATGTGGCCTTGCGTCATTGTGCGATGAAGAAAAGAAAAATGGTCGATTAGAACGTCTTTTCTTCAACTGATTGAAACTAAAATTGGGCCCATATCTACAATTAGATTAGAAGACCTCGTATCAATTTTTATTTATCTAACTTTAGTTAGTAGTCGTAGATTTTAGAAGTTATCGTGTTAACAAGTATGCGATTATACAGACCGACAGACAGTCAACCCTTTGACGAATTTGGCCCGAAATTTTATACGGATCTACAATTTTGAATTTAATTATACAATTTTGATAATAAAATTGTATATCAAATTTCATACATCTAGCTATTTAAGTTTCTGGAGTTATGGTGTTGACATGGACAGACAGCTAGACAGAGTTCCCGTGGACGGATTTTGTCCAAACTTTAGAGAAACTTACAAATTCGACGTAAAGATCACATACGAAATTTCATTCGTCTAGCTCAAACCGTTTTCGAGTTATCGTGTTCACAGACAGACAGACATAATTCTAAATTTGTATTTTTTGGATTCAGGGAGGTCTGAAACGTGGAGATTCATCGCAATCTGAAGGTTGAATTTTTTGACGATTACAATACTTTCTCTTTGCGTACTTCGTATACGAGAAAGTCAAAAGGAGGTGAAGTCACAGCTCAGCACAAGACAACATGCAGTTCAGTGACATAAACAGTTATGTTTGTCGTGTGATGGGGATGCCACTTGAATTACTTCCATTAGGACGGAACTGTGGCTTAATCAGAGGTTCTCAGCCTGTGGTGAATGTACCCCTGGAAATGAGCGGAAGAGGTACAGGGGTACACGAAAGTAATGTTGGTAATGGCGGAAAACACAAAAAGTAAAGGTTTAAAACGAAAAATAATAAATATAAAAGTAAAAGAGAGAGAGACTTTTGTTCCTCCATGCTCATGAAAAGTGAAAGCTGTGTATGCAATTCCGAAATAATACTGGGTAACAGTGACAGATTAGCAAGAATTCAGTGTTAAAGCAATAAAATATTTAATATCTTTCACGGATGCAGAACTTGTGGAAAGAACATACTCGTCTTATACACTGGTGGACAAATGACCATTTTTAAGATGCGAAAGATTTATACTTAATACGTTCGCAAGCATTTGCGGAGAATTGTGGGACATAAAATCGTCGGAACTCACATTTTACAGTGAAGATTCGGTCACTAGGACGTTTAGGGAACGTCTACAAACTGATGAAGACAAAAATTATTTTGGCCCACCCCGTTCCATCGAAAGCTAATAATGAATTGAAACGTTCATCAATGGTTTTGTTTAATGTGCATAATGTTTACGCGTATTTTCATGAAAACAGCGAAAATATTCGTGAAAATATAAAGGTTCTTTAAAAAATCCCTAATTTTTCCGCATGTTTTTTGCTTATAACATGCACAGTTTTCAACCAAATTGTACGAAACTTATAGAATATTTGACACTATGTGGAAAAAGCTTTGCATTAAAATTTAAACCAAAGAATTTGAATGTTATAGGAAATAAGAGTATTTTTAGCAAATAATATTTTACTGCGCGTGTACTAAACGTATAATTTCAAAGCCAGATATATTGGACAATTTATATAAAAATTCCAGTTCCATACTGTTAATATTCAGAAAACTATCAGCATTGCAACGAGGTGAATTTCAGTACACTCTAAGAGAATCTAAATGACAAGAGTCCATGCAACAAACTCCATATTATTAAACTTGAATCTTCGGATAGTTATCATAGAAATGTAATTTAAATTATGTATTTAATTTATTAATATACATGAGTATTCAGGATATTCAACTTCCACAAAGTTCAGTATTACCATTCGAAGATTCCTTACAGTATTTAGCATTTGTCCACAGTGCGCATTAAATATCACACTAAATTTGGCGCAGCTCCAGTCACTGGAATATATCTGTCCACATTTATTTGAACCGAATTTTATAAAATTTAGTTCCATGAAACAAGCTCAAAGACCGCATTTGAAATAATTTAAAATGTTGTTTTCATGTTGGAACCTGGAACTAAAGCTGTTACAAAAAGTGGAATAAAATCTAAAATAAAAAATTAACGCTAAAAATGTTGTTAAGTTAAAAGTAACCTAAATAACTAAATAAGTGGTCCTAAACTAACCTAAGCCCTTATCATCTCTATCTGTATCTCTACTAATAATAAAGATGAATGACTGTCTGTCTGTTGGCTGTCTACAGAACAGACCGTTGAACCTAGAGCTACCAAATTTGGTACAGGTATACTTTGGAGGGTAGGAATGTGCACCTCGGAGCCATTTTTTCAATTTTTTATTCAAATTTTAATTATTTAAAAATTAAGCAAATTTTGACCGTTTTCGGCCATATTTTCTTGAATAACTTCCGCAAGAACTATTGCATCAAAATGATTTTTATACCACTTTAAAGTGCAAACAATTTTCTTTCCAATGATATTAGTGTGAGTACTGTGCGATAATTACTTTCAATTTTACGAGGTTTTAAATTGTCATTAACTGCAGTCAAGGTCGCTCAAGGAGACCGTTTCTCTTTTCGACCAAAGGTAGGGAGGAAGGGCGGGAGGACACCGCTAGGCGGTCATTTGTCAACAATGAGAGGGCAGCCATTGTTGGTCATTTGCGGTTAGAAGGAAAGTTTTCCATTTTTCATGTTCAGTTCAAAAGCGGATAGCTCGTATTTATATTCATATTTTCTTAAACAATCATGGATAAAGCATTCTTAAGATTTCAGAGATATAATTAAATACAAAAAAGATCTATTCATTTACTGTAAAAGCTAAGTTTTCTGACCTGACAGCTAAAAGTTCAAAATAATTGGGCGCTCAGAGTGTTAAAAAGCTCATCTCGCAATCAATAGGAAAATAGCGGTTGAAGCAATAGGAATGATTTTCTGAATTAAGTATAAAACCTTTTAATGATAAAGATAAAGGTGATATTTTAAATTCATTACAATTGATTAATTTCCGCCCAAAATTTTGTACACATCTTGCGTAATGCAGAAAAAATATCCAAATATAATTACTTTCTAAATGTATTACACAAAATGATTGACTAAAATGTTGACATAAAATGCAGATCAATACTTTTTACAGGTCATCCGTAATGTAGTTTGCAATACGATTAAGAGAGCTGTTTTGTTTATAAGGAATAAGAAAGTGAAGTAGGATACGAAAAGAATGCGGGTTAAATGTCTATCCAAATTTGAAGTTAAAAATTGCTTTCTTAAGGGAACCAGAAATATAAAATTATGCATAAGAGATTCATTTGAAATTATATTCCCGGCGAACAAGCTGGTCGCCGAAGGCGGCTAGTTATTAATAAAAACTTCTTTGCCCAAAGGGACGGTCGGGGACGGGGACGACAACAGGGGGTACAAAAAATAAAAAGCATCATTTAGGGGTACGGGAGGAAATAAAGGTTGGGAACCACCAATAACCTAACAAAGCACCTGCATTTTTATCAATTCATCTTTTGTTCTTTTAATTAGCAACGTTCTGCTTTTTAAAATTTTAATTTTCCTTCAATATTTGATGTAAATTTCGGTCACAATTTTACCCTGCCTGCCTGTCTGTCTGTCTGCCGGAGAGTCTACCCGCACTCTGATCCCTCAAGGTCGAGTCCCGTGTATGGAATGAATGGATGAACCTAACAAAGTCAGAAGGTACCAATTTAATAAATATTGAGGATTTCCATAGTTTGTAATAGCTCTAATCAAGTTTAGCAGTAATTTAGAATTTTTTAAAAAATATATTAATTTCAAGCCTTGAAAAAGTTTTCTTTTCAAAAATGGTCCAAAAAGCATGGATAGAAGTTAACACAGAAAGGCTAGTGACACAAGCGAATGCACCTCTTGGCCTCAAATGTGCGACGTCACTAGCAAGTCGAATTCTATTAGTTCAGTTTTTCAGAAGCATGGGATATAGCGAGTGCTTTTCAACACAAGGATAAAAGCTCGCGATCCATTCCCGAGGTAAAAAAAACCCCGGTTCCTAAGACCGAGATACGCAACCGTCAAAGAAGATGGACAAAAATTACGTAGTCAGATAGGCCCTTAATTCTTACCATAGGTTCTTGTTGGGTGGATGACGGTGGTCTAGAGGCCATGTTTCGTCTTCGGGACCGAGGTTGCGGGCTCAAGTCCAGTTTCAACTGAAGATTTATCTACCTCGCAAGTGAACCTGGCGCACTTTATCTGACTTCCCATTAGTGTTTGGTGTGGTATGGTTCTTAATATGTCTGAATTGGTTCCATTCCCCTACAAGAAATTCCTCTCTCTGCCTCGTCTGTTTTTTTTTCCTCTGCCTCTTCTGCGAATATAGATGGCGCCAGGGGACTAGTGTTTACTTTAATAACTAATTCTTGTTAGCGTGGGTTAGTAGTCACATAAAGGTTTTTCTCGTCTTTCAGTTTTGTTCATAGGGTAAGTTTTTTAATTTAGGAAGGCTTATTAATAGAGCTTGATGGCTAATATTTTTAATCATCTTATTAGCGTTCTGAAGTTTGTGTTATTTCCTTTTTCTTTTGATTTTTTGCTTTTATATACTTTTCTCATTGGTCCTTTGTTTGGGGAGTTCGGGCTATGAGGAGCTATGTTTGGCGTAATGCTATCTTCTTACAGAAAATTTCCCAAATATTATTTTGAATCCATTTCGAATAGTTCTTAGCCCTTGAAAAAGTGGACTAGAATGGATTCCTTGTTTTGTTTTTAGTTGTATTCGATTCGCTCCGAGTTTATTTTTATTTTTTTCTTTATTTATTTTTGGCTATCTCTGTATGATCTTGATTTCTATTGGTCTCTATTTTGCTGCTGCAATTGCACGCTAATTAAACATTGTCTTCATTTTATCTATTTTTTCCTAAATTTTACTCTTTAAATTTTATTGTGTATTAATTAAAATATTTTTTTGTTCCAGTTTAAAGTTTAAATTTTAATTCCTTTTTTAAATTTATTTTATTTTTTCTTGTTGATGGTTTTTATGCTGTTTGGAGATGGAGGTGTTTCCCACGTCATTTAATTGAAACCCAAATAGCAAAGAAGGTTACGGAAAGGTTGCCATTTCACTTTCCATAGGCTGTCCGCGAAAGCAATCCGCGCAAACCGTTTTGGAAACCATTGCCGTAAGGTTTACATAGGAAAGCTTTTTATGAACTACCTCACCGACAAGGTTTGTACGACAAGTCCACAAAAGCATTTCCACGCAAAACCGTTTCGGAAACCATTCCCTCAAAAATTGACGTAGGAAAGGTTTTTATGAACCACCTGTCCATCGTGTGTAGCCCCGACTGGTATAGTGGTTATTGCGTTTGCTTTCCAACTCTATGAACGCGAGCTCGATCCCCGGCTCGGAGGAATGTGTAGTTTTGTTACAATCTACAACGAAATCAAGCAAGTTCAATTAAAAATTAGATTAATCAAATTAATAATTAAGATTCATAATTAAACTACTTAATTGACATTCCAGATAACTCTAAGTTGGACTAAGATGACGTCAGAAGAAGGGAAATAAAAAGGGGGTTGTACCCCTCTATATAAGTACGTTTTTGAAGAGGGGTGGAAAAAGTGGGGAGGGTTGGACTTCTCTGTAGGAGTACGGCTTCGGAGGGGGAAGGGGGCTATATTTTGTCCGCCGAAGAAGGGCTCTTAACAACCTTTTAAAAGGCCTGAAACAAGTTTGAGGAAAGCCTGAAACAAGCTTGTAATAAAAGCTTGGGGAAATCTTACTAAAAACCTTAGAGAAAACCTTGTTTCTTGTTGACTAGCGAAACTTTCCGCTACCTTGCCGAAAGGTTCAACCATTGTCATGGAAACCTTTGTGACAACCCTTTACCCTTGCTGACGAAAAGGTTTCCAAAACCTTTTAGACAAGCTTTCTTTGCTATCTGGGAAATGCCCATCAGATTTCGAATAACCTGCCTCGTTGTTATTTCGAAATCCCAGAACTCAGAGAGATACATCAGAATGCTTATCAAATCCATTCTGATAACGTTCGTGAAAACATTTAGGGGGCTTATTACAGTACGAAAATGCTAGAAACCATGCCAGTAATCTAGTGTGCTCGTAGAAATGATAAAATTTTAGCCATTATCACCAGATCTATCACCCCCTAACTGAAGATTAACTGCAAATTGAACAAAAGGCATCTTCGCTGTGATCTCAGTCCCACAACGACTATAGCTTCTTTTTCTGAACAGGCGCTAAAATAGAGGATAGACGTTCCTAAAGTGGCATTCGACGCTTATATGATCGGATGCATGCATATTTTTATGGGTGCCTTCAACAACGTGCTGACTACAAAGGTTATTGAGTAGCATTGAAACTCAATTTTCACATATAGCATTCAATGAGCATTTAAAACCCGCAAGACTACTTTTTGATAAAATGTATTGTAATGTAGAATCTTTTATGCATTTTTATACAACCGTAATTTTTTTCTTACAGGAGTTGTAAGAGATGTTTCGTTTGAAGTCAAGACTCCTGAATATTTTAATATCTCTAACAATCCTGGGCTTTCTGATCTTAGAAACTGAAGGAATCTGTGTAACACCCTGGTGCAACCAAGTGCAATTCATACAGCCTTTCTG
Source organism: Araneus ventricosus (assembly GCA_013235015.1). NCBI lineage: Eukaryota > Metazoa > Arthropoda > Arachnida > Araneae > Araneidae > Araneus > Araneus ventricosus. The sequence goes on along the minus strand of BGPR01000598.1, from coordinate 62,181 downwards.
CTGCAATTTTAATGCTGACTGCTGCAGTTCGGCGCAGTTAGGGGATAACCCGAATTGCATAAAGGTACAGTAAGTAATGCATATTCTGCAAGAATGTGCAAAATGTGATTTGAAATAAGTACACTGAAGTGCCAAAAGTCATGCGATACCTCCTAATATCGTGCGGGACCTCCTTTTGCCCGGCGAAGTGCAGAAACTCGATGTGGCATTCGCTCAACAAGTCGTGGGAAGTACAATCTTCGGAACTCACATATGAATGCCCCACTTGCCAAATCGATGAACTCCATAAAGTAGATGACAAAAAGTAGAGAAAAGTTATAAAGTAATATACATTGTTTTTTAAAATTCCTTTGAAATCATGAATTCAAATAAACGTCGCCGTGGTTGTTGTTTCCTATTCCACTTGTTCTAGTCCTCGGCTAGACCAAGTCCAAGAGTCCGCTCGCCCACAGAAAACTATAGGCGAACGATTCGCGGTAAAGGAGGAGAGTGCTGCTTCTGTTGGCACTAGACCTTGGACGCCCGAGGGAAGAAGTCTGACTTTGTCCATTGCCTTTATGCTTTAGCTGGGTAGAATGGAATGGCCTTCACGCCTTGGGTGACCCTGCCAGGAGAAAAAACTCCATCGCCCATTCCACCCAGGGCCACCCCCCCCGCCACGATAAGGCAGCATAATAGGACTTGGGGGGGATAAACGTCGTAGACTGTATTACTGCAGATGTATCTGTTATCTAACCACATATAAAAAGTAGAATATCCTTGGAGTAATTGTTATTATTACTACAATATTTCTTGCGTGATTAAGGGAGTTAATCAATTTGGCAAGTGAAAGAAAAGTATTAAATCAAATTCGATCTTAAAATTATTTTTTATTACCGGAAACCTTCATTATATACATTTTTTATTGAAGATTTTAGCAAAAATGAATAATAACTGTTCTGTTACTGTTACAGTTATTATTATTACTTTATTTAAATTGATTCATCATCAACATAAATGATGTCTTCTTCGTCAGCTGTATTTGAACTCCCGTCATGTCGATTTGTCCTTATGCTTTTATAATAATCATGTTTAATGGGAGGAATGAATTTCAACAAGTCCATCATATATTTCCTCTTTTCTCTTGTCACAGTTCTACCTGTTGGATACAATAAAAGCTAGTCTACATTTTTTATACATAGTGGTCTACCTTCAACAGATTTTCTTATATTAATGGCATTAAATCCTGAACCTTCGTTAAAGTCACGCTGGAATTGTACGAGTTGTTTCGACTTTTCCGTAAATCCGACATTAAAGCGAATGAGAATTGAATTCATTGTCCTTAATGAAATTCACAAAGGAGGGGGTTTCGGGATATAAATAACTTATTATTACTTAACCACAAGAAGAAGAAGATGGATAAAACAACGAATGACAACAACAACAGAAAAAGCGCTACCTTTTACAACAATATCATTGCATTAAAAAGTTTTTAAACTAAATTTTTATTGCGCAATAATGCAATCAGCAACGATTTACATAAGAGTATGGAGTTAACCAGATTGGCTTCTGAAATAAATTATTTATTATTCAATGGACAAAAATATTTTGTCATTTAGTGGCGTTAATCCTTATTTTTAGAGAAATTTCTTTTGAATATAAACTGTTAGGAGTCAATCAGGTGCTTTGACACTAAAATTTTAAAAAATTCAAAAAGCGGAGTTAATCGATTTGGCAAGTGAGGCATTCATATTACTGTGAAGATTTGGTCACGAGGGGACAGACCAGAAGGTAATAAAGAAGAAAATGAGTTGGGCTCACCAAAAATACTTACATATATGCGCAGAAATACTTCGAGATATAATATTTGCCATATATTACACTAGCTGATGCCGGAGATTTCATCCTTTTAGTAATACATTATTGGTACCTTATTGCTCAAGATAAAAATACTTTCCCGTCTAACAGTTTCAATGTAAAAAAATTCTTCTCTCTATATATAATTAATTATAATAAAGTTATATATATATAGCTAATTATAATAAAATATTGTAATTATCTATATTCTGTAAGGGATCTATAATCCACTAATCATGACAATGTATACATCCATAATTGCAGATTTAGTAAACTTAGTAGATTAAGTTAGAATATCCAACTTAATCTTCTAAGTCATCTAAATCTACAATCCATGGTAAGAGAAATTTGATAACCAGAATTTTCAGAAAAAAAACCTCTGAAATTATTCCATTTAATCGGTATGTAGACATAAAATAAATGCAAAAGAATCTGTAAGTATTCGTAAAAAAAACACAGAAGAAAAAAGAAATTCGCTCACTTAAGAACAATAAAAGCATTGTTAGAAATCGTGTTGACAATTATTTTGAAAACATTTTTAAAATTAAAAAGGATGTCGCATGGAAAAGAAATTGGCATCATTGAAAAGCTAATTTTTCTGACTTTAAGAAGATGGTAAAATGGATTCTGTACAATTATATGCTCCGAAGTTATTTCGGAAAAACGTTAAAACTTAAGGTAGTTTTTAATTAAATAATGTTCTAATTAAAATGTCCAGAACTCAATTATTAGTGAGCACCTACAACCCAAGGAGCAACACCTACCAAATTTCAACTTTCTAGCCCAGTGGTTTGAGAGATTCGGCGAAGAATCAGTGAGAGACTTTCTCTTATATATGTATAGATATGCGCAGAAATACTTCCAAATATATACAGAAATACTTACACATATTTATATATGCGCAATCCTTACATATATTTTGATAAATATAGCGTGCATATTCGGACTAATATACTTGTTATTTTTACGAAAATTTATCTAAGTATTGTGCCAAAGAAACAAACCATTGCTGATAGTTGCAAATAATTATCAGCTTCCTGTAAAACCGAATGTTAGACGGGAAAGTGTTTTTATATTGAGCAATAAGGTACCATCTTCTTCATCACTTTCTGATCGTTCTCCTTATGACCAAATCTTTTATAAATCATAATCAAATATATCTGTAAAATGTGAGTTACGGCGATTGTACATACTTCCCACGTCTTTTTGAGTCAATATATTTATTGACTCACTTCGCTGGGCAAAAGGATGTCCCATACGATATTTGGAGGTATCCTATGACTTTTGGCACTTCAATGTAATTTGATAAACATAACTTCTGGGTATGAGCTTGTCAAAAATTTGTAATTGATTTTGCCATTTAAATGTAGCGTTACCTTCATGATATTTTTTTTCCGTAACGATATATTTAACAATAGTTTTGAACGGAGTAATAATATTCTCTTCCTCTATAATTTGAGACTATATATGCCTTTCATATCGAGCATTAATAATAGTAATCAACGAATCCCTATATTTTGATGCTTTTCTTGTCTGCAAAAAAAAAATCAAATCTTCAAAATTCCAAAACAAGCATTCGTAAAGCTTGAACAAAATACTCCGGGTGATTATTAATAAAAATCCGAAAAACGCGAAAGGAATTTACGTGAGAAAGCAAATCTTAATCAAGAAATTTACTAATAATAATGTTACAAAAGGTCTCTCTGTGGTGTATGGTATAAACAGTCCAACACGCAGGGTAATGGAGAATGAAGGTTTATTTATAAAATATGCAGGAAAACACGTAA
>BGPR01000598.1:44686-58510 GCA_013235015.1 Araneus ventricosus | reverse complement strand
TTTGGACAGTAATGCATATTATTTTTTACTTATATTAACCACATTAATCATATCTGCCTTGAAATTCTAACTAATACAACTTTAAGATGTTTTTAAACATAATATATAACTATTTTCTTTTAATATTGCAAGTTTGGACAGTAATGCATATTATTTTTTACTTATATTAACCACATTAATCATATCTACCTTGAAATTTTAACTAATACAACTTTAATATGTTTTTAAACATAATACATAACTATTTTCTTTGTATCTAATGTGCATAAAATATACTTTCAATCGACTTGTAATGGATTTTTATCTTATTTTCAGGTCTCTGTTGCAAACAATTGAAGCATATCCTCATCATGTAAAGTTTTCATCATCCGTTGTTATTGCATTTCATTCAGCAATTAGATGAATGCAGCTTCAAACCTACAGCTCAGCAAGTAGAGCTCCGCAAAACAAGCAGATGTCAAAGGAAGGGCTCTTCTGTGTTCTTGTATGATATGCCTTTAAATTTATATACAGTGCTTCTTATTGTGTTTATACAATCTCAGTTGTGAATAAGACAAATAGTTCATAAAAATGTATCATTTAACTATGCCTTTTTCAAAAAATTATGTTTTATAAGTACAAATGTGGATGTTAATATTTTGATATAATCACAGAAACTATTTTTAATTCTTATAATTGATAAATCATATTTTATATATTTAAAATTAAGGAAAGGAAATATTTGTACTGAAGATAAAATATTTGTTTTCAAAAAATATTATTGGATGTTTGAATCATTTAAGTTTTTCTTAAGAACCGAATAGTATTTTCACCCATTGTATCGTATTTATCTTTGAAAAAAAACATTAACCATTTACCTGCTAATGCTTAATTAATTTTTTGATATAGTTTCATTTATGGTTTGATTTTAAGTTTTATTTCTTTTTATTCAATTCTGATCTTAACAATATGAATTAGCTTCAGGTGTTAGATTCAAATCAATCTTTTGATTCAAAGATCATTCTAAAATGAATTTCGTTAATCGGGTAATTAAAGTACATCTTTGGACATTTAAGTCTTATAATTAATAAATTTCCAGTAAATTCCAAGTTATATATTTTAATAACTTAATAATATTTGAATCAAAGTCTGGAATAAATGTCTTACCGTATCTTATCAAAGTTAAGATTTAAAAAATAGGAAAAGAAGAATTCAGGAACGTTGTCTTTGACGTCCTATTTGAGCTTCATTAGACAAGAGGCAGAACCATTTGTTGATTCGAATTTCAGCAAGAAAATGTTTTTTAAATCGATAGTATTTACTGGATTCCCAAACTTACACTCTCCTATTCAGAGCACTCTATAGGAAATATTATTTGTCATTAGAGCTCCAAATCTCGGTGGAAGTCATTTCAGGAAATGGGGAAATAACTGACGAAATTCCTTCCGAAAATGAGCGATATGGGAAGGCAGCTGATATAATTTTATAGTCCTCATATAGTTCAGTCACAATCGCGTTGCATATTACCGAGGAGTTTTAATGGTATAACAGTGCTTTAACAATCGTTAGAAATAAAGAAATGACAATTTTACTGCTATACAGGGAGTCCACACTTATCGTGGTCCAATAGCTAATCTCTAAACCGTTAGAGATAGACATATAATTCTAATTGGAAAAATGCTTTAAATAAAGGGAAGAATCATATTTTATGTCGCTTGAGTCACTAAATATATTTCTGAAAAACTTACGAAATCTAACTTTTTATGCGGTCCCCCTGTCCTATCAGTCATGTTTAGTAAAATATTCTGGACACTATAACATTCTAAACAAAAAAAGTCCCACTCTTCTGCGACTAAAACTGAGGGAGCTATGGAGCTTTGAATTTCATGATTTTTAACCAATCAGCGGCATCGTCGAGCAAGTGCTGCACATTGATTGGTGGATCGTCTTCAAGACGGCTACTGAAATAGTGTAAAGTGGTCTAAGTCAGCGATATTCAAAGCACCATAAATCGGTCAGTTTTAGTCGCAGAAGAGCGGGGCTTTTTTTGTTTAGAATGTTAGAGTGCCAAGAAAATTTTACTAAATATGACTGATAGGACCGCAGTACTGTAGAAAAACCTAGATTTCGTAACTTTTTTCAGGAATATCTTTATTCACTCTAAAAACATATATTATAATTCTTCCCTTCCTTTAAAGTATTTTTCCAATCAGAACTATATGTCTATCTCTAACGGTTTAGAGATTAGCTATTGGACCACGATAAGTGTGGACACCCTGTATATAAGGCAGTGGCGAATCCAAAGGAATGGTGATGCAAATATTCTGGTACCCCTGGTTGGGGTGGGGTTCCTTTTTTAAATAGCGGAACCAACCCCAACCGGGGGTACCAGAATAGACCCCTAAGAGACTGCAGCCCTCACACAGAGATAAACGAGAATTCTTGATTTCATTTAAAATCACTACAGCTGTTTGCTCTTAATCTCCATTTAGAAAAATAAAGAAACAAATGACAACATTGCTTCCTGGCTTGACAGGTTCGAAAATTTTCCCACTTTTGTAGTCACTCCATTCGTACTTGTAGCGTTGACACGGTTGAAAACATTTTTTTTGGCTAGTTATTTCTTTATGTTTTTCATTAAATTATCGAAAGTATGGTAGTGTTGTTTATGATTCTTATTGACAGGTGAGTAAAGTCTGTAAAGTTAAAGTGTTTTGGTTAACATAAGCTATGCGGTTTGATATTTGTCACGACGATACAAAATGTTTTACGATTTCAGCCACCAAGATCCAAATCCTGGTTTCGCCACTGATATAAGATAAAAATTTCCTTCAGCCAGAACCATTTCTTATAACTCTCATTACTTACCCATGTCTCGAAATGAATACTATTGAAATTTAGTGTTCCAGCGACAATCGTTTTTCCTCTTTATTGCTCTAAACCGGGAGATATCAATTCTAACCAATCTGTGTTATATAAGGTTTTATTTAAATATTTTAGCACCATTTTGGATGAATTATCCTCAGAACCAAAGTTTTTTTTATAACAATGATTGTATTGTTGTCATTTAATGCGAAACATTTCTTTTAATCGTTTGTGCTCTCTATTCCAGTGGTAGAATGAAACATTTCTAAATATTTCCTTGTACAGTTAATAAATTTTTGGTTCTCCTTTGCTTCTCAATTTGCTTTGTTAACAACGATGACATAACTAATTTATTTGAAATTAATCCGTGGCTAACTCACGTTTCCATCATTATTTTTAATGCTTTGGTACTGCCAAAAGTTACATTTTCAAACATAGTTTTATGCTTAATAATACAGAACTTCACGTAAAACAAAGAGCATCAATAGTATGTTTGCCATGTTAGAGAATGGACAAGTTCGAAGGTAAAAATAAGATTGTATGCAGTTTACTGTAAAAACAATTAGAACAGATAGAACACATATATAACCTTCTAGTCAACACTTTTATGTCCTTGTTTTGAGTTAAGCAGAATTTTTAGTTAAAAATTGATTTTGATTGTTTGTTAAGAAAATATTATTTTAAAATCATGGCCAGTGCAAATGTTCTTCTCGTCTCTCATCAATGTGTTCTCATATGAATCGATCGATGTTATAAGGGGGAATTCTGCATTCTGGGTGGAAATTACATATCTATTTTCGTTTTTAATTTGACGAAGGTGAATGCATCTTTGGTATGAAAACGGGGCTTCTACCATTCACGGCCATGTTTTGGTACAGCATCAAAAATTCCGTATGATGTTAGAAGAAGGCCTATTCGCAGAAGAGCCCTTTTAACATCAATATATCAGTTCTCTGCGAGATGCCAGAAGTCACCTTTTAACATCGATATATCAGTTCTCTGCTAGATGTCAGAAGTCCCCTTTTAACATCAATGTATCAGTTCTATGCTAGATGCCAGAAGTTCCCTTTTAACATCAATGTATCAGTTCTATGCTAGATGCCAGAAGTTCCCTTTTAACATCAATATATCAGTTCTCTGCTAGATGTCAGAAGTCCCCTTTTAACACCAATATATCAGTTCTATGATCGATGCCAGAAGTTCCCTTTTAACATTAATCGATTCATATATTCAGATGCATAATAATAACTTATTGATTTTTTAAACAAAAAAATATTTCAATTACACACAAAAAAGTCAATGATTTTCAATAACTCGCATTTTAAACAAAAATAAATCTTTAAGCTATGTAATAATACGTTAATAGTTAAATACATATTGAAATAACTTATTTTTTGTGAGGAATTAAATCTTCATGCTTTTGCTTCAGCGAATGTTTGAACCGATGTATTGAGGACAAAATCACCTGCAATTTCGTCTTTAGTTTATATTATTGCCAGATCAGTCAGTCTTTTTTTTAGTCATGGTCGATTAAGTGATGATATACGCTCTGACTGACAATATAGTGACGTTAAGATACGATCGACTTATCCATTTCGATGTTGAAAAATTCCTTTCTGAACTGGTTCCTGGTTCTTGAAATATTGAAAATCTGGAATGCTGTTATATAATTTATGTTGGCATATGCAGTAAAGCACCTTTTATACGTTTCTCATTTATACGTCGTTTTATCACAGTCCCGATTCATTCCCATCCATTGCAATGATAAAATACTTCATTTATACGACACAAAGCTTCGGCTCGACGTCGTTTACCCCGTTCTAAAATATGAAAATTTCCTCCTTTCTAGTACGAGAACTGTGATAAAGATATCATGACTTCGAACTTATTCGCAATTGATGAATAAACCTTTGATGATGATGATGACGATGATGAAGCTGTTTGAGATGTATGCTCGCTCCTTGGCTGCTTTATCTCAAATTATCCTAAGATCAAATTCTGAGATCGCGAAACTAAGAAAATGTCAAAAACCCTTAAAGGCCCAGTGTTGGCTTCAATCAACATATCCAATTTTGTCTTCTAAAATCTTGAGAATGAGACTGAAGCTCTAATATCTATCGTTGCCAACAGGACACATGCTGAAAGTTTTATAAAATAAATTTACAACATATAGATGGAAGCCTGAGTTCTGATAAAAAATATAAATAAATTGATGTTTTTCACTTGAGGTTGCGTCTATTTGACTTTGTTTGTACGCTTGAGAATACCATATTTTATTCTACAAAGTTGAAGGAAATTCTTTATCAGCATTATTATTAATTAAAATTCATCTATGTTTAATATTATAGAAATTTATCGAGGAGATTTTTTTCTCAACTAAAGCCCAGTGTTGTCAGTTGGTAACAAACTGGTTTTTAGTCATGAACCTTACTTAAATCAAAATGGAATTTTTTAAAGTATTTTTCCCACGTTTTATTCAAGAAATGAAAGTCAAAAACATTTTTAAATCATTTTTTTAAAAAATCGAGCTTTTAAGGGTTAATAGAAGACAAATTGTCTGGTGCTAATTTAACCAATCACGAAGAAGTTGTCCCACCTTCCTTTAAAGACGCAAAGGTTCAAACTTCGAACCCATTTCTTTTTCCAAAATAATTGTAAAAGAACCTTCAATGAACCTAATTCGATTCATACTGGTGTTATTTAATACTCACAGACAATCAGCACGTCAGACGTCGGCTAAAGAATTTTTTTAATTAAACGCCTACCTGAATGCACATAAATCATGTAAGATAAGTATAATTAGTACTCTTGATATGCAATAAAGGTAGGATTTTTCTTGCTTGAATGATAACTGTTTAGTTTCAAAATTTAATTATTGATTTCCGTACTAAACTAGTACTATCTTAAAAAAACATTAAAATGAATACTTTTAAAAAATTTGCATTAGTAGTATTAAATTTGTAATAAACAAAGTCGTTTGGTAAAATTTCGACTTGAAAGACGTATAAACGGTGCTTCACTGTATATGAGAGGACATGAATTGCCGAGGTGGTTTTGGTAGTCCATGTTGCTATTACTTGCACTTCGCTGCTTAATCTGTTTCAACAATATCTGGAAAATTATTACGGGTAAGGTATTTTTCTAAAATTAAACATCTTTGATACAGCTCTTGAGCAGACTTGTAAATAACTTCGAGAACACCAAAATTTTTATTGATTACAGACATGTTATTAAAATGATCCTTAATAGTTGCAATTTTGAGAGTCTTAAATTTTTGTCTACTAGGTTTTGTCTATCGCTACTATGTTCTCTTCGTTTGTATATGACAGGCTCACAGCAGCGTCCGTCGCGTCAACCAACAATTTTTTGAAATCATTATTATTTAGAACACTAATAAATAATTTTTTCATGTCATTTATACTATGCGTTGCATTACTCAAATCGGTGCTTTGATTCTGAAGACTTTTAATGGTCACATTTATTTCAAAAAGACTTTCGCAATATATATTGACATAAAATTAAAATTCATAACTTTTTGGTGACAACGGTGTCGTTCACCAACAAGATGAGATATTTAGTTTAGCTATTCTAATTTTGGGAATCATTTACATAAGAGGCTACCAAAGCTAACTACCAAACAATCCTTCATCTATTATTCGAAATCAATCTATATATTCTGAAATCAAATGTCCATTCTTCAAAAATAAATAAATCAAACTCTTTCACATCAAGGTACATTTTTAGGCATTTTATAACTAGAAAATTAGCAAATGAATGCCAGAAACTGAAACTGAAGAGATATTTACTAAAATTTAGTAAATAGTTTTCAAAAAGATCAGGAGATTGCTATTGGTTAATAGAGTTGAAATACATAGGAATCCATTTTAAAAGCATATTTTTAAAATTATATATAAAGAAATTAAATGCTAAAAACACAATGGCTTACACACAAAAAAATTTCAATTACTTGTAAACTTATTAAAATTTTGAAGTCGAATTCTTGACGATTGCAATGCTTTCTCTATTCAGTAGAGTCTCGCTATGCCGGACTAGATGGAACTGGACCCTGTCCTGATCACCGAAAGTCCGGATTAAACGGAATTTGCCATAAAATGCGCGTAATACGAGTCTCAGATGGTAAAACTATGAAAATCGATGTTTTTTCCCATAAATACAAACAACCTTGTCTACCTTTTCCGTCCGGATTAACGGGACTTTATTGTATACGAGAAAATAACAAAATGGCTTTAGTATGTGGTTCAAAAAATGTTTGTAATGAAGCAATATCATAATATCTAACCTGGTTTCTTAAAATTCAAGCGTTAATTTATTTAGCTATTGAGATTATATTAAGGTAAGTAAGATACAAGGGCGGATCCAGGGGGTTTGGGGGACTCAAGCCCCCCCCCCTTCGGGTCTTAATTCACACACTGCCCAGAATGCTATGTACTGAATTTTTTTTAAAATTTTCCTATCTAGACTTTCAAGAAAAGTAATTTTAGTATAGTATTAAGTCAGACACAAGCGCGTTTTTACAAAGCCCTCTCCCAGAATGGCGGAGAATTGACGTGTTATTATTTATTTATTTTTTCTCGTTGTTCTTTGAGCCGGGTGGCTAGCGATAATTCAAGGGTCAAGAGGTTTGTTGCTGAGCTTTCGGGGGCACTCACTGGTTGCCCCTGCATGCAAGTACTGTGTACTTACTAATACAGCACCAATACATAACTGATGCAATTTTTAGTGGGGAAAGGAAACTTCCTGTTAAGAAATTAACTCGATACTTTTTAAATTTGAATCTTCGAATAGTTATATTGGATTTTATAAAAGTTGGAAATGTTTTAATAACCCACGGAAAGGTTTAAGCTTAAAAGATAAAGTAAAACGGGTGTTGCTTTGCGCTTGCGGAGGTAACTTTGCACCAATATAAAATTTGTGTTGAATAGTGAATAGAAACCAACTGATTAGAGGTACGGGATTGAGATATTTTCTCGTTTCTTGGCAATATTGGCTAGTTTATTTCACTACTTAAATGTATATAATAATCATTCAAGAGGTACAGAAGGGGGGAAACGTTGAGCCAGTTTTCCAGCGAAAATATTAGTGCTGAAAAATCTGTCTCTGATTTCTGAAGGTAAGTACATTTAGATGTGAAAGATAATGAACCTAGTTTTCATCTTGTTTCTTTCAATGGACCTTATGCACAGTTTGGGTTCCAGAGTATAGAAAAACAGCTGTGGAGGAATGAACAAAACGATCGGCCTATAAGTGACTCAGAAATAAAAGCAGTTCTGAGTCAGCTGTTTAAAACTGCCACTGGGTGCCGCCGGCAGGTCACGTGTCAGAGGATGTGACGTCACATGCATAAGGTCCATTCCAATTATATTTGTTAGTTGAGTAAGAATTAATTTTTTTCTGACGTGGGGTTTCTTTGCACCATGGAAATTTGCTGTACAAAGCAACCCCTGATGGCTTTTTAATTTAGTTGTATTAAAGAATAAGAAGAACAATGCTTGCTTTGGCTCCAGGTATGCCCAGGGTATATGAAAGGAAGTTAGGGACTTGTAATTATATGGATTTCTCTCCAGAGATCCTAGAAGCTTACTTTAATGCCATTTCACAAGGTTAATGTGCTCTTAAAGAGGCAGAATCTCTTTTTAGTACCCCAAGCGAACAGTTAATTGCAAAAGAAAGATTTTTCATGTATAACACCACTTCACGTCTCCGTATATAGAATCAATATGATTCTTCGTGAATGAAGAATGAAACAGAAGGTAGAACCAGCAGTCCGCAAGAACCGCTTTTAAGGGTCTGGACAGGAGAACTGACTGTTGGAAAGAATAAATCTAATAGTATTGAAAATTTTATTTCTTGACTGTTGATTACCAGCAACTTGGCGTAACCAAACATGAATCAGATTGGACGCAGACTTTTTGAGATGCCAAGATTCTGATCTGTGTGGAAATAGATAGATATCTCAATAATACACCCGGTAATAATTGGATGAGAGGATTCCTGAAACCCCGTCCTGAATTGTCCGAATACAAATGTGTAAAATTGTTGATTATTTTTCTTGCATATTTCCACTCAGGTTTGCAATAAATATATCTAATATTGCATGCAGTGAGTTTGGTTTTGAAATATCCTGAAAAAATGCCAGTACAAAGAATCCCCACCAATAAGATAACCTTACATCAAAATTTCGAAAAATTATATTTTATTACTAAATTGCTGTATAATCCAAATTTTGTTGTAAGAAGTTTTCCTGGTAATCACTCAATGAGATAAAAATTGGAAAAAAATTTCTTTTAGAGAAATACATGTAAATAATCTCGAAATACTTTCTGAAGTCAAGAATAGGCGCAAAGTAACCCCGTTTTACGGTACAAATTTGAGGAAAAACCCTCATCTGAAATTCAGCTCACTGCAATGTCGATATCTTTCTAAATAGTAACGGTATTCAGCAGGAATTTTAATTAAGCTGCCCTAAATATCTGGCTTCGAAATTATAAAAGAAAATTATACCATGTTTTGCACATATGTAGTTAAAAATGATTTACTACAAATGCTCATATTTCCTTGAATATTCAAAATATTTACATTTAGTTTCAATATAATGCTCCGCAAATATATTGCCACGCATTCTGTTTGTATAATACGTATGGTTGAAAATTCTAAATGTTGTAAGCAAAAAGCATGCGAAAAAAACCGGGGAATTTCTTTTTTAAAAAAATTTATGTCTCCGAATATGCGTGCTATTTTTACGAAAATGTATGTACGCCCAGCAGACAAAACTAATTTTGATAGTCAGAAATCACTATTAGCTATCTATGCAACGGTGTGAGTCCAAATAATTTTCATCTTAAACACTTCCTCGTTCTTCTCTTAAAAACAATCTTGTCCGAATCTTCATTGTAAAATGTGAGGTCCACAATTGCGTCCCACAATTCTCCACAACTGATTTCGAACCATTTCACTCGTATTCACTCCAAATAATTTGCTTTTTACGAATTATGCTTAATATTTGGACACAAGTGTATCTGCCGATGTTAACAGCGAAATGCAGGTTCCTAGGATATGTGGCAAGGAAACAACGAGAGAAAATGTTCCTTCAAAAAATGCCGAGGAATATATTAAGACGAGTAATATATATATATATATATATATATATATATATATATATATATATATACCTATAGTTGATCATTTTATTTCACAAATTGAGTTAAGGTTTAATCCAGAATTTTATATGATTTTAGCTATGAAATTCCTCATACCATCGAAGAATGCAATTGAGAACGATAAAATGATATTCATGCAGCTTTGAAGTGCAAAAGTTTTTTTTAAAAAGTTCGACGTTTCAGTTAAAATCAGAATTCAAACTATGGCAAGCAAGATGGGAAAGTGTAGTTAGGTTGACATATTTTGTAAGAAAAAGTCAAGGAGATTGGCCATGACTAACTGGCAATCTTGTGAAGAGGACAAAACTTTTTGATTAAAAAAATAAAATGAAACAATTGTTATTTGACTATATATTATTTTTTATAGCTAAAAATACGAAAAATAGTTTTTCCACAGTATCCGTCAAGGATTCCTAGATCCGCCCTTGTATATATTTAATAAATTTAATTTAATTAATTAAAATTTAATGAGTTTAAATTTAATTAATTAAGATTTAACCAATTAAATAATTTTACTTAATAAAATGTAATTAAAAAATAAGTAAGTAATTAAAATTTGATTAATGATTAATTAATTAATTTGAAATTAATAAATCATTTAAATATTTCTTAATTTTTGAGATTTTAAAAAACGGAAATTTTTTAATTTAATTCCCCCCTTAACTGATTCCTAGATCCGCCCTTGGTAAAATATGTGATTTTTATCGAACATCTTCATATCGAAACCATTAAGAGGTTTCAGACATTTATTCTTCGAAATATATTCTTTAATTTCTTACAAACTACTAATTAATTAACTTTAAACGTCTGGTTTCCTTTAACACCTTGGTATATTATAGCACATCGATAAAACAGAGAAAATGATATAAACAGAAGTATGATATAAACTTTTCTGATATAAGCAGAAATATGAATGGAAGAAATCTTTGTAATAAACTGAAATCAATTTGGAAAAAGCGGGGAAACTTTTCATTTTTTTTCTAACAAATATTAAACTGTAGAAAACTGTATTATTAACTGCAGAAAATAATTTTTTAAAACTTTTTTGCTACATAAATATTAAAGATTTTTAAACTATGATAGATATTGCTGTCTAATTCCTTGCATCACCTCAAAAATAAATCAATGAAAAAAACAATAAAATTCAAAATGACGACATTTTGACTTCAAGATCTAATTAAATTGTAGTGCATACACGTTGAAAATTTTTTGCAGTTTGGGAATATCTATAAGGCCCCTAGACAAAGCAAAAAAAGAGACAATGGAATGCATTGGGTTTAACCACGGAAGTGAAATGCAACTGTCCTATAAATAGGACTGTGGGGGTTAACCGCTTACTCCTTTAATACGCAAAAGAAATACTTCGATCTGTCTTGCGGACATACAGTAAAAATGACTGCCGGAATCGCCATAGATAAAAACGTATGTGCTTAGAGTTACATAAAATAGACCTCGTTATGATATTCTCATGCATGAAGCCCTCCCATGGATGAAGGCATTGGCAATAGGGTCGTTAACTGGCCGTAAGGCCAATATTGTAACGCAAAGGGAAACGAGGATCTGCTAACTTTTACGGAAACTTCTCATACTTGTACTCGAGGTGGTCACACCCTACTGATATGCGTAAACACTAACGTGATCTTTAACGCGCTGAATTTTCTCTCTCCCACAGCTAAATAGATCAAGCAATTTTATCGAAATAAACTTCTAAGCATCCTTTGCTCGTACTTTTCTTTAGCATGCTCTATCAGTTTTGACATTCCCATAATGTTCCATCCGTTTTCTTCAACGTTTTCCGGTATCCCAACCCTTGGTAGAGAAGTATAGCTTAGAAAGAAAGGCAGTTCGAAGAACGGAGACTTTAATGATGGCTGCACAAACATCAGTACAATGTGCGTAAACGTAAATACAGTAAAGCACCGTTAGTACATCTTTCAAGGGAGGGACAGACACGAAACGACGTATAATCGATATTTTACCAAGCACCTTTGATTATTCCAAATTAAATGCTACTAATACAAATTCTTTCAAAAGTATTAAAGATTTTAAGATAGTATAATACTACATAGTAGGAAAAAAATAATTAAATATTAAAATTAGATATTTATCTAAAACGTGAGAAAAATCATACCTTTATTGCATATCTTGAGTACTAATAATACATATCTTATACAATTTATGTGTATGTAGGTAAGCGTTTATTTAAAAAAATCTTTAACCGTCGTCTGACGTGCTGATTGTCTGTGAGTATTGAGTACGGCATTATGAATCGAATGAAATTCATTGAATGTTTTTTCACTATTCTTTCGACAAAAGAAACGAGTTGGAAGGTTTTCTAATAGAGTCCATTGCGTCTTTAAAGGAAGGTGGAGTAACTTCTTCAATATCGCTTAAATTAACACCAGGTAGTTTGTCTTCTATTAATTGTGTATAATCTTTATCAAAGTTCGAATACAAGAAAGGAGAAAATTTTCACATTGTAGGAAGGGGGTGAACGACGTATAACCGAAATTTTGCGTCGTATCAACGAAGCATTTTATCATTACAATGAATACGTTGAATCGGGACTGGGATGAAACGACGTATAAATGAGAAACGTATGAAGATTTCACCGTCCTGCAGAAAGCACACGGTTGAAAGTTGATGACAATCACCACGAAGCCCACGCCAGCACGAGCCACAGGGAGGACGCGCGTGGCACGGAAACTCTGCACCACCCTCCCGGCTCCCTAAGCAAGATTTTCCATTTAGACAATTTTGTCTTCTGACTGGAAAACTCGTGGACTAGACTTCGTAGAGAACGCATTCCAGCAACAACACATACTTTTCTTTCTATGTGTTACATAACATTCATAATTTTTGAAAATTCCTAATAATAGTTCCTAGAATACAACATAGAATGCCTATTAAATAATTTATCACATCACAATTACAACAGAACAAACAATAGATCTTAAAAGAAATAGAGTCAGTTTACGATTCAATTTTCCAATTATCATTTTATCATTGACATTTACCATATAAAAATTAAAATAATTTCCACACACATCATTTCCAATAAAACATTACAATAATGCATCAATCAATGGTGCATTTTAACATAAATAAAATCAGTTTTACGATTCACTTTTCAATATAATCTTTAACATTTACGCAATATAAAAAACAGGACGATTATAAATAAACTAACACGCAAGTGAAAACTAACAAACTGTTAACAATTTCAGTAAGTCCATTTCTTTTCAAGCCATTCACCGTTAACTGCATTAAGCCCAATGTCCCAAAGTTAGTTGGAAAATACTTTTTCCTGATATCTTAGTGAAGATTACAACCAAAAGTATAGTGGCCTACTGTTCCTTTATCCAAACCTTATATACAATTGTCATTTTTTTTGGAAGAATCTATTTTGATAAGCTGGAAAACTTCCGTGTCCTATATATAGTTGGTATAGGTAAAAATGACCCATACGTCTCTTGAGGTCTTTTTGGGCTTAAGCCCAAAAGTGTTCCTAGTTTCCAATGAGTTTTCCAATCTTTCTTGCCAATTTTGAAGAGCCACTTCTTTAAGCCTCGACTTAATCCATGACTTTGGGATAGCTACATTGAAATCCACTTCAATTTTTTCAGTTGCTGCCTTGGCAAGAGAATCAGATTTCTCACTTAACTGTATAAGCATATTTGCACAGAAGTACAGTTGTTGTTTTCAGAATGAACCGAAATTATAAGGTTCATCGCTGGCGATTCACGCACATTTTCCGTTGATATCAAGCAACTGAACGATTCGATTGCTTTGTAGAACGTGA
>BGPR01000598.1:7812-44676 GCA_013235015.1 Araneus ventricosus | reverse complement strand
CACGAAGAGAAAAAGCCATCTGAAATTAAGAAGCATAGGCATCTAAAAACATATAGTTTTTTCCTTCAGATACAGAATGCGTGAAATTGGCACGAAGAATTCAATGCAGGTAAAAAATTACAAGACTTTTATATAAGATAATACTATTTAGAAATTATTTATTTAAGCAAAATTTCATCATTATGAACAAAGACAACATAAACAAAATATTACAGGTTCGTTTCTAAAACTTGTGAACGCATGGCGATTTTTATAATTGTTGGTTGATCAATGCAATTTGGATTTCGGCAATTTTGTGGCTCCGTAATATAAGAATGAAAAGGTATTATCACCTCGATTTAATGATTTGAAATAAAAGCATTCCCGTTTAGATTTCTCGTACACTTCCGCAAATGATTCCAATCGTAATGCGTAACGAAAAGTAATTTTGCGTATTTGATATGCTGCAAAACTTTGCCCAATTGACATTAGTAAAACTCCTCTTAAAATAAATAAAATTTCGAATTGCACTCATACTTTTTCACTCACTCACAACCCACTCCGCCTGCCAAAATTGGCTTGATTCTTTAAATGGCCCGGAGAGGAAGTTTTTTTTATTGAGCTTCAAAAAAATTTTACGTTCTACACCGAAACACTAGTGGGTAAAGCTACATCGAAATAAATTTAAATACAATACTCAACCAGTCAATATTGACAGCTCAGACTGGGAGATCACAGCTACACTTTTAAACTATCGTTATTATTATTATTATTATTTAGAATCATGATATTTTCTCGGAATAATTTTTGAAACTATTATCTGAAAAAAAATTACGCCATATGAATTTCAAAATTGATTGCCGCAGTGATGCCAGTTTGATTGTTCCGCTTTTATTAATCTGATTTCCGTGATTTTTTGAAAATTTATTTTTAATTTAACTTCGATAACCTGCAAAAAATAAATATATGCAGTATAAACTAAACCGAGTGGCAACTAGCGTGTAAATAAACGTAATAACTAAGAATATATATAACATTTTTCCTGTATTGCATCTTTGAGTTCACACCAAGACAGACAGACACTCAGTCATATTCAGACACTCAGTAAATTGTTTCACAGGGCCCTGACAGGTCTTAAAAGCGGAGATTCATTAAAAGTTCCAGAGTGAATTTATCTTTGAGGATTACAATACTTTCTTTATGTGATAGCTAGTATACGCACACTTGCAGAGAGGGGGATGGGCAGGAGGATCAAAATACCATAGGCCCGGGCCCAGGGGAGGGGCCACCTGCTAGGGATTAGGAAAAATATTTCTTTCATATTTTTAAAAGTATTTATTTTTATACGTGACAAATGAGACCCGGCATGAGTTGAACTATATTTTTAGATTTATTTTCTCTGAATATACTATTTATTTATTTAAAGAAAAACACACTACAGAGATAACTCCATTTATAGAGCGCAATAAACAACAAACACACAAAGAACAGAAGCCACAATGAGTAAATCATAAAGATATTAAAAGCGCGTTAGAAAAAAAAACATGAATACAGAGAATATGAAAGTTCAAAACACAAAAGCATAAGAATTTTGCAGACGCATAAATAATGTAAAACGAAATCACACAATCCCAAAATATTAAAAAACACACTAGGATTCTAAAAGTCGTATACTGTCACATTATTATCATATAAACGCATCAAAAATTTTAAAAAATTGAAAACATTAAATCAAAAGACAATTTCAAAAAAGTAAGGATTAAAAAGTTAAATATACAAAAGCGCCAAATACTTAAAAGCACACTAGGAGTTTGAAAGTTTGTAGAAGAAAATGCAAGCGGGAGTTAAAAGTCAATTGCAGAGTACAAAAATTGAACGCACACCAGTGGCGAATCTAGGATTTGGGTCTGGAGGGGGCTGAGGTCATAAAGATTTTGTATCATCGTGACGAACGCCGAACCTCATGGCTTATATAAGCCATAACACTTTAATTTTAGACTTTATTCACCTAACAATACGAATCATAAAGAACGCTACAATACTTTCGATAATTTAATAAAATAAACACAATGAATTAACTGACCAAAAAAATATTTTCGACCGCGTCAACACTACAAGTACGAGTGTAATTACTACAAAAGTGGGAAAATTTTCGAGCCTGTTTGGCTAAAAAGCAATGTTGTCAAGGTTTTTTACTATTTGAAAAAAGAGAGATTGAGAATAAAGAGAAGTAGTGATTTTCAATAAAATCAAAACTCTGGTTTAGCTCTGGGAGGGGCTGCCGTCCCATAGCACACCCCCTGGATTCGCCACTGACGCACATCCATAAGAAAACAACAAAAGACGGTTGAATAAATAAGAACACGGAAAATTAAAAGGTATAAAAGTCTTAAAAATTAAAAACAATCGAGTGTAAAAAAGCGAAACAAAGCACATGATGTATTTAAAAGTTGTAAACAATTCGATTTAAATCACCAGAAGAGATGTTCACATCTCTTCTGGTGATGTCAATGTCAAGCTCATCAGATAACTAGTTGAAAATTCTATAAAATTTGTACAAAGAGAACCTGTTCACACAATTAAATCTCGAAAATACATTTTGAAATGAACTTTTGGTTTCATAAAGATCTGACAGACACAGAGGAATTTATGGAGCTCAGAACATCACTGCACTCAAAAGAACCATTAATAACTTTGTAGAAGAAAAGATCACGTCTGGAACATAAAGAAGATATACTGAAGATATCAATACTCACACATTCTCAGCATATTAATCGAAATTCAGGAACGGATTAAGTCCTGTAGGGACCCTTAGGCAATGGAAATTCTGTCCCTCTTTCCGACAACTTTCAAAAACCAGATGCTTTTTATTAATTTTAATTTGATCTCTAGATAAGCATTTTTCAAGTAACAAATATTACGCCAAATTGAAATAGAAAAACATTTAATAGCCGGTCACCTTCAAGAGAATCGGTTTCGGCATCTTGCGTTTGAAAAAAAAAATGAAAATTTAAAAGTGATTTCAGGCAAAATTGTAAAAAAATCTAAATGTAACTCTAATACAAAGTTTAGTGGTCAGTCAGCCAGTAGCGAAAAAAATTGGACCGCACTGCGAATTCGAAAACACGAAGAAAAAACTAAGAATAATGTTCTGATATTTAAACTTGGTACTTGATTTTAATTTCGGTAACTTCGAGTAAATGGCCGTTTTAAATTAATTGAAAGCACACGATTATTCTGAAAATATTGCAAAAAAATTTAGGACCCCCAAAATTGAGCGGCCTATAGGCAATTGCCTACTTTGCTTATTTAATAATCCGCCCTGTCGAAATTCAGGTAGAAATCAGATTTTTGCAACAATATTTTACGTAACTGGGCAATAGAAAGAGAAACTTTAGTCCACTGATTAGTCATAACCAGAGATGTGGTGGAACCAGAACGCCGTTCCGGCACTGCTTTTTTTTATCACGTGAAATAAATAAAAAAATATCTTGAAAACTTCCTTAAAACAGCGCGATTTTTGTCACCCAGGTCAGAGCGTTCCGGCACTGCTTATATTGCGACTGCACCACTGGTGATAATAATCAGGCATCTCAAGAGGGACTTGCGTGCCAATGTGGGAGACTCGTATTTTCTACGGGGATCAGCACACCTCTCGATGTCCCTGCGTATACAAGAAAGAAAAAAAAAATACTATTTTTGAGTAAAGATTAAAGATGTTTAAAAGGTTATTTTTTCCCTACGATTATCAATATTAGAGATAACAAGAGATAGTAGCGGTTCGAAATATTCCACCATGTTTCTTGTTTACGCAAAAAGCATTGTTTGTATTACAGTCGCAGACTTTGGAAATGCTGAAATTGTTAATGAATAAATGATTTAGAGCAAAATTTTCTAATTTATATATATTTTTTCAAATTTATATTCGCTCAAAAGCGGGGTATTTTTTAGAATAACTTTAAAAAATTCCCCAAACAATAGTTCTTAGTTAATTTAATAATTTATTAAAGTGAAATTACAATCGGAGTAATAAAAAGTATCACCCAATAAAATAGTAATTAAACTTGCAGTTAAGTGCACAGTGTAAGGGAAAAAATTGGTTAAAATTTAACGATAAAAGCAGATTTCAGTCGTTGGTTCTGAAAATGTCAGGATTTTTTAGGTCACAAAAGATACAACGAGAGATTCCAAAAAATGATAATCTGCTTAAATCAAGGATTCTTGCCCAGAGCTTCTTAAGCGATGGATCGTGATTGTATGTGGCATTTCGCAGAAGATATTGGATTCGCCGAAACGTTTACAGTGTCTTCTTGTTTCAGATTGATTCTTCAAAATTTGGAACCAAAATTTGCTAAGAAAATCACCTTAGTTCCAAACATTCCATTGATCTGAAATCACTCTATATCTATTTTAAACTGAATTTCTTTTCATTTACATTTAATCGAAAGCAAATAAACATTTGTGAACCGCCTAATACTTAATGGATTTCAGATTCACTGTTGGAAACTCTGCCTAATTTATTGTTGTTGACTATGTAAAATAGAACATGTCCAATACGTTTCCCAAAAATATTGTTTACAATGCATTAACTAATTTTGAAACAATTCAGTATTTGGATTTTTCCCTTAATTTCAGTGGCGTAGCAACGGGGGGGGGGCAAAGGGGATAATAAATGCTAGCGCTCCACTCTTAGGATGCGTCGTAGAGACAAACTATTAGTGTGTTTATGTCAGTTTTTAAAATGAAATATGAAGAGGGCGTGCGAATTAATACTTCTCGGGCCCCAGTCACCCTTGCTTCGCCACTGACCAGCTGAAAAATAGCATTATTCCCCTGTTCCACTTATCGTCACTACACCACTGGATGCTGACCAGACAACGGAGAATTTGGATTGTCTGTTTTAATCTCCAGTGTAAGTGGCTTCTGCAAGAAGTGGCGTAGTGTCTGGGAGGCAAGGGGCGTATGGACAGACTAGGCGCTAGTCTTAGAAGACAATGGAGGCAAAATATAAGTGCACATTTGTCAATTTTTAGCTATGAGGAGGCGAACAAATAATATTATACCCCGGGCCCCACTACGCTACTGCGTAATGATCTGCTAAAACAGCTTTATCTCAAAATGTGCGTTTTGAAATTTGTTCCCAATTGCATAACTGCGCCCCATCACTGTTTAATTGTCCGATTTAATTCCAACTTTTTGATCGTGACAAAAAGAAAATGTTTCGGCCAAATTACAGGCGCAAAATTTATTTATCTGAAAATTGATTACGAAAAGAAAAAGCTTAAGAAGTCGAACTTACTGGTCTTAACAAAAATTCGCCAAAAATTTATAGATTTTCTACAAAATTATGTTTAAAAAAACTCAACAAAAATATTTTTTGAATTATAAGGTTAATCTTAACTATGAATAATACACTGTGACATTCAAGAACATGAACGGTTGCTTAACTGTGAATATTAATAATCTAACAATGTGCTATTTATTTTAACCATTTATAATCATTTAACTTTTCTGTAACAGAAGTAGTGTCACAGTGGAACATAATGTCCCTTTGTTTACGAATACTAAATTCTGTCTTGGTGATTCAACTTACGGAATTTTTTACTGTTCTGCGCAAACCAAAAAATGAAGACAGTAGAAAAAAAAAGGAAATTCCCATTCTGAAGTCTTGTAATAAAATGTTGTTCCACTCTTTCCTTATGAAAGTTCTTGTTCACGTGCGTGCTATATCGCTGAAATCCCTCTACCCATTTACCCTAAATCATTTACTTGATGGCCGTTTATGAGAAGGGTGAGCTGACAACAAACGTAAAAAATGACCTTCAGGTTGTCAAACACACCTCCCCATCAGTTCCAGTTTGTTGATCATGTCTGTTCCTTTTTTTGAAGGCACCAACATTTTTGGCCTTGGGGTCCAGAGATTTGAAAAACACGGGTCTTGGAATCCCTGAATCCGCTATTTTCGAGGTTTATGGCATCCATTTTACCTTCCATTCCCCGTTTCTTGAGTGAGCACTTGTACGAAGATTTGCTCATTAGGAAAACTCTCCTTTTTCATTACAGAGCGATTCGAAAGCATGCAATGAAGTGTTATGGAAATCTCAAAACATTTTGATAAGCTCGCGTGAAATATAAATTTAAGTTATACCACGTTTCTAAAACGGACTAAAAAGTAAAAAATAACTTCTTCTAGCCCCATACAGATTTCTAACCCCATACAGATTTAAAACGAAAAACGTGGGGCGCATGCAATGGATAATTGATGCATAAGTAGTTTATTTAAGTCACTAACAATTTTATTGCAATGGAAATGATATGAACTGTTATGCGAGTTTTCTCAACGACAGCTACTCCCTACACTCCTTACTATAAAATATTGCATGCGCCCACGTTTTTCGCTTTAAATCTATATGGGGTTATAAATCTGTTTGGGACTAGAAGAAATTATTTTTTACATTTTAGTCCGTTTTAAAAACGTGGTATATTAAAATTTTTATTTTATTTAAATAATTATTTTCCGATTTTCAGTCTTCTGTGTGTGAAATATTGCAATCGATTCTAACCATCTTGATGAGATTATGATGGAGACATGTGGCAAATTTCAGGTTTATTTCAGTTTCTCTTCACCTCATCATAAATAGAAAATTGTTATTTTCCTGAAAAATTAAGTTACTTGACGCAGAAACCTTCGTGAAAACAACTAGCACCCGAACAGCATTTTACTCCCCCTCTCCTCTGGAATTTCACGGCAAATATATATATATATATGTATATAATCTAAATCCAAATAAAACCAGTATACAAACATACAGAAATAAACAAGAATTAAATCATATATCAAATAGTCATTATTTGAGCAATACATCACTTTTAAATAAAATCTATTAAATTGAAATTACTAATGATACCATAAACAAAAATCAAGTTTAAACATTATATGTCAACAAGTGAAAGAACACTGTTGTTATTAAAAATAATGAAATAGGCAATCCAAGTAAATGGAGCTTTCAACAATGAAAATAGCAGCTTGGCTGTGGACAAGCTTCAGCCAGGTTAAATTAATTTTGTTGTACAAACCATCCCTGTTACTATTGTTGTTGAAAAAACAGACAGGGTAATTTACCCTAAAATGAAAGAATTTAGAAAGAAGAGTCTTATACTAACCCTAACTATAAAACATGACTATATATAAATGACTAAAAATCATTATAAAATATGTAAATATCATTATATTGCACTAAGATATTGCACTAAAGACAGTAAATATGTAATTCAATAAAGTACCCATACTTTACATTAAACATATATATATATATATATATATATTATAGCAAACCCTCCCCTTCGAACTTCAATCCACTCTTCGATGTTCCCCCACTATTCGTTGCGGAATTTCTTGGAATCCTACAAACTCGAGATTCCCCTTCCTCGCTATTCACGAGTGACGCCTGGACAGCGCCATCTATCGAAGCTCTGGGTCGGTAAAACACAAAATATGAAATAAAAAATTAACAGACAAACAGACAGACAAGAAAGCGAGTTAATAAAAACGTGGTAAAAAGACCTTAAAGTGATTTGAATTTTAAAAATATCCAATTCTTCAAAGTTCTGACGTTAATATAATTTTGAACAAAAATAATAACGGAAGCATAATGTCAGAAAAAGGATTGTTGGAACTAGAAAAGAAAAGGTTCTTTTCTTTCGAAAGAAGTTAAATTTGAATTGTACAGAAGTTGAATGTAAGAAGGTATACTTTTAATAGAAAAGGGGGGTGTGCTAGATGGCCTTAGCAAGGTATCGGCTTCGGGGTAGGAGGGTCCCAGACCCGAAACCCGATTCCACCAAACATCCGCCGTTTATTGGGTTGCTGCTCGCTAAATCATATGTAGGGGGCCAAACTCCCTCCTTCTGGAGTTGGTGCGGAATCTTGTAGAAGGGGTGTCAGCTCGTCATCTGACCGCGGTTCAAAATTACGAGGTCCGTCCCAAAATAGCCCTCGTGTTGCTTCGGAAAGATACGTCAATAAAACTAAAATAAAACTTCATATTCTCACATGATTTATTTTAGTTCTCAAATGCACTTTAAGACCTGCATGAGACATGTCCATTAAATGCATAACTTTTTGTCTATCTGATGAGTCAAAAAAAAAGTTACTGCGAAACCTGGTCTATTTTGCCTTTTACATTTATTTTCATGTTGAAAGCACAAAATTATGAAAAAAAGTCAATAAAGTATGAAAGTTGCTACGATCTTACATTTGCGTTAGAAACTTTTGAAAAGTGAAAAGCTTCGTGACTATTCTTATTGACTGAAAGCGGAAAATATCATTTAAACAAAAATCCATCCACTGGCTTCACGACCCGCACTGTTGAAAGCTGCCATCCGATATGACGACTTGTTAATTAGACCGGATAACAGCAGGCCTTTAATACGCATTTATATTCAAAAGTCGATAAATACACCTAATAATTATTTAATTTAATCTGATAAAGTTCACAGGTTGGATATTATCTATAAATTGTATGATGTATCATGAAAAAATCGTTCAAATGTGTCAGATAATAAGCTATAAAATATAGCATCTAGTTACTTCTTTGGTTGCAGATGCTCACGATGAAAGGATTTTTTAAAATTTTAATTAGATTTTTAATGAATTAAAAATTAATCAAAATTTTAACATTTTCCTGAATAACTTTAGAGCATATTATCGCGTAAAACTATTTTTACATTACTTGAAAATACAAAAAAAAAACGAGCTTCTCAATTTCCCTTTCGTTGCAAAGGGTTTTTCAAAATTAATTTTAAATATAACTAGCCGTCTTCGGCGACCAGCTGTTCGCGCGTAATCTTAATAGTCTGTGGCCATGCTTGCAAGTCGGTGAAATAAATTGGCGATTGTAGAGGCTGAGGGACTGTGCCAAAGTTTTATTCTGCGAAACATCTCGAAAATGGAGGCAGGCGACCGTTGATGACACGTGACATTCGATAGAACTCTCTTTAATGACCCAGAGCCACAAAAAAAAATTGGCTAACTGACTTGCGATCGTAGCTAATTTGGTATGGTGGTCAGAGAGCTCATTACCTGGATTACCAGCGTGCGCCTTCACCCAGGCTAGCCCAATCTGTCCCCAACAGGGGTGGAAATGCACTTGCCTACTCCCTATTCGTGTTTGAAACACAGAATTTCCAGGAACCTAATTAGAGAATGGGGAGAGTTCTGGGATGGCTCTCAGTCTGGATCAGAAGTTTTGTTGCCGGCGTCGACAAAAAATTTTTAATCACCAATAAATTTTTAATTTACTTTTGAACTAATCATGGACCATTTCCCTGTTATCTACACAGGTTCAAGAAACTGGGCTCACCACTTTGTGCCTGTGGCCTGGTCGGGGATGTCGACCACTATGTGTTCGGGTGTCCTCTTACTGCTGAATTTCACTTAAAGGAACCGTCTGATGAGCACAGAAAAAGCTGGTTTAAAAATGTAAGATATAATGGCCAGGCCCAATCCAAACTTATTCAGGCTTATAAAATCAGTAATGGCATTTGTGACTGGCTGACCCAGGGTTGATTGTTCATCAGTTTGTTGTTTTTGTTCGGTTTTTGGTGCTGGTTTTACTTCGGAGAAAGGATTTTGACTTTATAGTTTGTATTGATTGTTTTGTCGTTTAGATGGTTTTGTGGATTTTTCTTTCCCTGCCGGCCGGCTCAGGGCCTTACACCCTTGCGGGTGGGGGGGGGGAATAAAAAATAAAAAAACTGACGCTCGATGACACTTTACAAATATATTTATCAGCTTCAACAAAATGGCGAAAACCGAAGCTCAAAATACTCTAATACCCACGACGGCCCAGCCTACCCAAAAAGGGTGTAAGGCAACAAAGCTCAAAATACTGGAAACAGTATACAGAAATACCTGCTGTTGTACCACGCTCCTTGGAAAATTATTTGGATGAAACTTGGTATACGTATTTCTCATTGGCCGACTAAAAATAGTGCAGGTGTCAATCAACTCCCGATCCCCTCTCTTCTGGGTAGGATGGGAGTGTTGAAAGAAATAAAAAAAATTAATGAGTTGTTTAGCTTGAAATTTGGTTGACCTGTTTCAACTAAAAATATGACGGAGTTAAATCTTCCAACTCTTTTGCAATCATTGTAGGAGATGATAACTATCCATAAGGCATGTAGCGATATATTTTCAAGCTCAAGCATTTTAAATGAAGCACAGTGTACATGTTTCGCATTGTTCAACGAAAATACTGTAAATACAGTCAAGTCCCGTTATAACGAATCCACAACGGATTGATCCAGAAGTTCGCTATATCCGATTTTCAAATATTGGCTACACAAAATTTGCTACAACCCTTAAACACATTTTAGTGTTGAACAAATTAATTACGCTGAATTACAATTATTTATGGGCTATAATAAATAAAAATAGACATTTTATTAAAAAAAATTAAAGAGTAATATTAATTGTACTTACATTTCGCAACTCCTCGGTACCCAACAGATTTTTCTCATAGCCTGAAATTATCACACTACGATTTTTCCAAATAGTCCCAACTGTAGATTTAGAAAGAGAAAATTCTCTGCAAACATCAAACTGACTCGAACCGTTTTAAATTCTCGTAATACTTTTCACTTGATCCTCGCTAGAAAAAGCTTACCGTTTACTAAAACTACGCATTTTAAATCTGCGTTATGTATGTCAGCAACTCAAACGATATTCAACAAATGGAATTAAAGAAAGTGAAAGAATGCTCTGTGACGTATGCACCTCTGTCACACTGAGTGATGGGTTAAAAATGACCATCACAGTGTGGTCTCTGTTAATACGATTTTCCCTTGAGGTAGTGATACCCGGTGACTCATTAAGTGCAGCTGGTAGATAAAAAGTCCACAATGGAATGAGAGGAGCAGATGATTCTGCGAGACAGAGCTTGTAGAAAGGAAAAGTGGGAACTTTGGTTCTCTATATCCGAATTCCTTGCTTTTGAAGTTCGTTGTAGGTATTTGAGAATACATTTGTTACATAAGAGTTCGGTTGGACCATTTGAAGAATTCGTTATAAACGAGGGTTCGTTATGCCCGAGTTTGA
The DNA here is from genome assembly GCA_013235015.1 of Araneus ventricosus. Lineage (NCBI taxonomy): Eukaryota > Metazoa > Arthropoda > Arachnida > Araneae > Araneidae > Araneus > Araneus ventricosus. The sequence goes on along the minus strand of BGPR01000598.1, from coordinate 33,599 downwards.
CTTTATATACTTTTAATTAAAAATTTTAGCGGAAAATAATTTAATTCGGTTCATTGCATTAACATATTAGTGTAAACATTTCACTTGTGTTGAATTAAAGGAGTCTAACTATATAGCTTTCCATATTACTTAGCTATATAGCTTTCCATTCCTAACTACATATCAGCTCCATTTGGGCAACTACAAAGATTCGATGTTGTTCATACTGAACTTCATTAGCATTCAAATTTTTAACTATTCGTGCGCTTTTTTCTGAGTTAAAGCCATTATCTTTGGATGCCTTTACCCTGGACACCCTATGCTGTAGGCTGAAATCAACCCTACCCCACATCCATTAAGCAAAAAGAGGATGGGTCATTGAAATATATCTAACATCGTTTGCCATGAAATTTGGTTGACATGTTTCACTCTATCAAATTAAAAACACGGTGCAATCAAATCATCAACCAGCACATAAGGATGATAAATACACTAAGGGTGTCAGGGATGTGTATTTTCACGTCATGTGAACTTTTGGAACGTTTTGGAAACATCTCAATTCCAATCGTCATTGAAACTTCTGGAAAGTTTTTGAAACCTCCAGAGCTTCTTGGAACATTTTGGAACGTTCTGGAAATTTCTTAAATTTTCAAAAGGAATTTCTGAACATTTTTGAAAAGTTTAAAGAAAGATATGAAAAGCAATATACTGCATAATCAAATGAAAGAAAATTATTATAGTTTTAATTTAGAAGTTATTTTATAAAAATTGAACAATAATCCGTCGATAAATTACCCTAAACGCACTGAAATATCGTTGGCCAAAAATCAGTGTTGACCAGTGTAATAGGGTTGAAACTCAAAATTTCGTGTATTAGGACTTACATCTTCTGCATGAAACCAACGATTTGTCTGAAAATCACTCAATTAAATTTCGCAAATAAGAAAAAAAAATTCTAATTAGGCACCCATTTCCTGCGATGCCTTCTAGGTAAAGACTGAAAATAATTCAGCAAGAGGATTCCATAAAAGTTCCGGGCATATATTTGGAGGCCAAAGCGACTTGCTGAGTAAATTCCCGTTACCTGACATGATGTATGGCGCATTGAATTCCCCCTCCAATCCATCTCCGTTTTCCTCCATGACTGCTAACAATGGTTGAGGAGTATCTGTCGTCTGACTCTTGATCGACCAAGCACATAAGATTCCTTATAATGTTTCCGGTGCACTGACGTCACTCGACAGAGATACATTTTTTAGTTCTCATTGGTTATACGGTTTTTATTACATCTCAACTCAACATTAACACTCATTATTCCGAGATCAGTTCCTTCCGAGAACTTCTGTGGAACGCTTCGCCTCCCGAAGGTATGTTTTCGAGTGCAGTTGCCTTTTGCAGAACGGAAATTCTGCTTTTTATTTATTTTGGTATTGGTATGTAGAGTTTCGCTCAATGATACATTGTTTTTTATTTATTTGTTTTTTTGGTTCATCGTCCATGCATGTGATTTAGATTTAATATTTTTACTTTCTCGTATACGAAGTATACAAAGAGAAAGTATTGTAATCGTCGAAAAATTCGAACTCGAGATTTTGACGCATCTCCACGTTTTAGACCTCCCTGAGTCCGAAAAACACAATTTTGGAATTATGTCTGTTTCTGTCTGTGTGTCTGTCTGTGTGTCTGTCTGTGAACACGATAACTCGAAAACTATGAGAGCTACGGGGATGAAATTTGGTATGTGGTCTTTAAACATAATTTGTAGGTTTCTATCAAATTTTGGACAAAATCCGTCAAAGGGAAGTCTGTCTGTCTGTCTGCATGTTCGAGGTCATGCGAATGAAAACTTGAACTATAACTCAATATATAATAAAACTATAACTCAAAAACTTGAAAAGCCAGATGGATAAAATTTTATACACAGTTTTATCGTCATGAATGTAGGTCCATGCGCATGCGCAGTAGTAGAAATGCCTGTTCAAAGAAGGGTCACTCCGAAAACTTGGCAGTTTGCTAAAAACCAATTCTTGCGGCGAGATTTTGTAAGGAAGCAAACATTTAGGGCTTCTCGTTTTACTGGCGTAATGGAAGCAATCTCTGCGCATGCGCAAGCTATTCTCCTGTTTTCTTCTCCGCACGCGGAACTCGCATTGCTAGAGTTTGATAAAAAAAAAATTGCGAAGTTTTAATACATACGCATCTTTTTGAATATGATTATTCACCTCAATATTTTACTATCACTATAATCTACAATGAAAAACCTTCTGATAGTCATTGCATTCTGAGTTACAGTTGGTTCGAACTTTTTATCAACGCAGGGGGGAGGGAAATGACAAATGTTTGAAAAGTATACGAGAAAGTTTAGGGGAGGCCACTCCCGCTGGTTATGGAAAGAGATTGACTTATTTTCAGGGCTAGACGTCTTATGTGGAGTAGCATAAAATCACTCGCTTGTTTATCACCAAAACCAAATTCCGAACACCAAGTTTGATTTTATGAGTGAGGGCTTGCTTAGGAACAAAAAAAATCTTTAAGCAGGCATTTCGATGCAGGAAACTATTTTTGTTAGTAAAAATGTTATGAAGGAAATTCTTTTTCAGAAATATCCACGAAGGTTTAAGTTAAATTAATTGATATAGATAGCTGTTTCTTTTTTATATTGAATTATAACTTTTATATTGAACTATAAAGCGATTTTTCTCACTTATTTTCCATCTGCAAAAACATCATATTTTTCATAATCACTAAAACAATTAGCGAAACTTCAATAACCCGAACTTCACGAGTTGAAAATAATGCAGGCTTGATTATAGCTCACTTCAAAAATCCGAAAAACAACCGTAAAAATCCGGCACGATTCAGAAATTTCAGAACATACCACTGAAGCGTATAAAAATAAATTCATATTTCCCAAAATCATTTCAATAAATTTCTTTCCTTTAGGGTTGCTGAACTTTTTTCTACGTTTCTTTCTGAGGGAGAGACTTATGTTTTTGTAATTGCCGTGTTTATATCTTTCATTGCCAACAATTGAGAATTCGGCCTTTTAGTCCAGACATTGTGACGTAGAAAACAGCTTCTCGCGTAAACCCTTCAAGTATTATATCAGAACCTGGAATGCGCATATCAATAAGCGTTGAAATATGGAATAGAACAGAATGATTCTTGGAATCTAAATAATTTTAGTAAGTTGTCCAGCTATTCAATAAATTGACCCTGAAATCTTTATCAATAGAATCTTGAGAAAAGAAGTTTTTTGACCTAAAAACACGTATCTTGGATCATAAAGAAAGCGTAGTATTTTAAGCTGCGCAGTATACGTTTTATTATTAATCAAGGATGTTCTGCATTCTGTCATAACATCGCACACTAACCGTCCACCAATAGCAATAAAGGAATGTCTACCCCCGCCCTGCCTTAGCATCCGGGTCATCTGAATGACAGCCTCTGCAATAACTCGAGTACAGAGCATCACCGGGCCGCAGCCCGACCTTTCCCGTAAGAGGTACGTACTATCACTGTGGAGGGACCTTTAGCTTCACCATTTCTACTGTCTTAGCGCCACGAGTTAAACCCTAGACACCAGACATGCCTGTAGCGGTCATTATGGGAACTGGATATTCCACTGCATTTAGGGGGGGGGGTGAAGGAAAGTGCTTTATTTCATTTGGCGTAGATAGAACAGGCGGAAATCTCATTTCTCTTTGCACTTCGTTCGAAAACCAATTCCTCGCCTAACGGAAGTGCTCTGAGGTTGCCAAAAGTTGCGGTTGATTTTATGTCTGTATCCCTCCTTTCTCCAACTCGTCTACTTGAGGCAACCCTGCTGAGGGTTTTTCTCGTGGCGGTAGGATAGTATACCCCAGGGGAAGCGAGTTCCTGCTTACTTAACCGGAAGCAACTCATCCGTGTACTCGCGGTGTCCCCCCCCGCCCAACATCACGAAATAAAATATATACTGTTTTTTAAAACAGTTTGCATGTTTTTATTTATTTCCTGGAAGCTTGTGCAGTACGTTTACGGCACAAGAAAATGGAATTCCACAGCACAGAAACTTACGTCATTTCTTGCGAAGTTTATTTATATATGAAGGCGAAAATTCTCCAAACTGAACCACAGCAAACGGCACAAATTGAAAAATTCCCCCAAGAAAAAGAAGGAACGATGGCTGTTACATTTAATCTCTAATCGAAGTTTTCCTTTCGAAACATTATATTTTATTATTTTATCTTTAGCTATGATTTTTTTGTTCAATTTTTCAGTCCTATGTTCAAATTTTTTAAAGATTATATGAATTATTTGTCACTAATTACTACATATTTGAAAAATTCTTACGTATCTACGTCTGCAATTTTAAACCATGCATTCGCATATGGATTTACCTATTCGGTACTAAAAGTAGAAGCAATTCCCGTTTTTACTTTTTGTAACGAAGTAAACAGAGGGAAAAGTATTATTATCGTTAAAAAAATCTACCTCTAGATTTTGATGAATCTCCACGTTTTAGACCTCCCCGATTCCGAAAACATCACTTTTGGAATTATGACATTATATGAACACGATAACTCAAAAGCGCAACTGGATAAACGGGTGAAATTTGGTATGTACTATCTTTACTTCAAAATTGTAGATTTCTATCAAATTTCGGACGAAATTCGTCTACGGAAAGTCTGTCTGTCTATCCGTCCATTTGCATGTTAACACGATAACTCAAAAACACAGCCAGATAAACGGGTGAAATTTGGTATGTATAATCTTAACTTCAAAATTGTAGATTTCTATCAAATTTTGGACGAGATTCGTCTATGGAAAGTCTGTCTGTCTATCTGTCCATTTGCATGTTAAGACGATAACTCAAAAACTCAACGAGTCAGATGAATGAAATTTAGCAGGTGATTTTATCATCAGGCCCGCAGGTCGGTGTCGCATTTTTGACCAAATCCGGTAAAAGGTTGATTGTCTGTCGGTTCCTTCATGCATATATGTGAACGTCGTTACTCAAAACGCGGCTAACTACTTAAATAAAATACGGTATGCGATATGGACACCAGAAAGGTATACCTCTATCAAATTTTGGACTCAATCGGATAAAGGGAAGAGTGCAAAATGCATACTCAGTTGTCTCCACTTTGCTACCAAATTTAACTTCAAATCTCACCATATCGTATAAGTAAACGAGAAAATCGAGGGGAGAATACTCCGCTAGTTTTAGCCAGAATTTTACTTATCGCATTTGTCGCGAGCAGCTTTTACGTCACACACGCGGCAAAGCTCGCTCACCGATCTTGAGAGAAACAAAGAACATGCAAGAAATATTCAACCTACAGGGTTCAGCTTTGGAAAAAATTGAATATTGCCGATGCTATTATCTCGTTCAAATGTGTATTGTCAAAAGCATTTGTTGGGGAAAATAATTTGATTTCCTTTTTTCAGTCTCTCAAGTACTTTGATATTTCTTAACTGAAACCTCACGGCATTTAGGGGATAACAACCTGTGTTGCTAAAAATACCATCAAACAACAATTCAAATAAATAAAAACAAAAAACGATATTGAATAGAAAAAAATGATAATGGCGCATTTAACCAAGGAAGATATTCTTGTCAACATTTAGAGAAGAAATGTGATAACCCTCTTGTAAATTTTTCTTCTGTATATGGGTGTGCTGTAGTCTCGAAAATATATGAAACTTTCTAGTGCAATAGGCTTTGTAGTAGTTATTTGGGCCTCCCGCTTCATCTCTAAAAACATGGTGGACGGCTTCAAATTTAGCCTGTTCTCCAAAATTTCACTTTTGGCCCTGAATAGCCAAATCTGGTGCTTGCCATGTGACACCTTGTGGCACACCGTGCTACGCCATCTTACTCCGATGTATATTAGCCAATATCCGCCTCCGGACATAGGGAATTCCTTTTGTCTAGTGGTTAGGATCTTCGGCTCGGAACCGAAAGGTCCCCGTTTCTATCCCGCCGCCAAACCTTACTCACTATTGTTAAATATTTATTCATCTACTTTAAGCTTGAAATTTCGCTGATGTTAAGGCAAGGGTAAATATTGTTTTCTATCAATCTTTCTGTTTCCTTCTCCAGAACTGTGTCTGATCCCCGAAGAGCATCCATTTCACAATGAAAGCCATTCCATTCCTCACCCTGTGCTTGTGCCTCATGACTCGCCAAACAGACGCCTTCGGATGCTCGACCGATCTGTGCAATATTGTGACTTTCCTGCGTCCCTTCTGCTGCGTGCTGTACGAGAAGTGCTGCGACAAAGCGTTCCAAGACCTCAAAGTGAGCCAGCCGCTGCCAGAATGCAACTCGAATGCGGCAGCCGCAGCGGCAGTTGCGAATCCAAGGTCAGTAACAACTTTACTTTATTCTATGTTATTGCTTTTCTATATTTACAAATATTTTTTGACAAAACCAAAGTGTGCGGTACATCCCTCGCCAAGCAGTCGCCAAATCATGGAAAACTCGCCAAACGTCCGACATGTTGCCACATTTACCATGTTACGGACCGCCATTGGGTTACTAGATTTGGCGATTTATCGCAAAAAAATTCATTCAAGTTTGGCGCCGTACCGTATACTTTGGTTGGGCCATTTTTTTATGTTATTATTAATGGAATTATATACGAAGAAGAACGGAGAAAAGATCCCTCAGAATTTATCAAAATTCAAAAACATCCGTTGAAATAGTATAAATCGATAAATAAAGTAAAAGTAGAATTATTTTGTGGAAAAGGTAGGGGAAAACAAAAATTCACTATCTCAAAAATTATAAAATTGAAAAAATATCTACACGCGTAATATAAACCAATAAATAAAATCAAGACATAAAGTGAAATAAAAATTGCCATTAATCTGTGGGACTTCCAAGGAAAAGAAACAAAAAAAATCACCTTATCACCCCTGATATTTCAAAGACAATGAAAAGATAAAAATATATATATAAAAAAAACGTTCGAATGGTTCGATATTACCTCACGTTGAACGCTATTGCCACATTCGATAAGCGGAGATCCGTTGCTTTTACCGATAAAGCTGTGTATTGAATGGTTACCTCTGATGAAAAAATTTTATTACTCTCTTCCGCGGTAGTATGAGGCGAATAATTTAAGAGAAAAAAATGTTCCGTTAAACCTTTATGCAACATTTTGATGAAAGCGTGCGCTGTTCACTGAAGTGATCAGATTTTTTGAAGGACACTCTGGTGTTCAGATGCGTAATCCAGAATGCTTGATCGGACAAAATCCCGCAAATAAATCAAAGAAGTAAAAAAAGAATCCGGAACAGTAAAGTAGTTAATTGTTTAAGAGCTTCAATAGAAAAGCTAAAAGAAATAAATAGCATAAATAATATATTTAGTTATTCCTTTTACTATTTTTTCTTCGGGTTGTCTCACGTTGGCCATTGCAACTTGTTTAACATTGTTACATTACACATGCTTTGCATATTGAAAGGTGGGGAGAATAATTTTCCTGAAACTATCTTAATAATAAAAAGTTGATGTAGTTAGTCTTCCGCTTAAAATGAACTACTTACTTATAAGTATAAAACGGGGCATTTAAATCAATTTCTGGGCAAATCCAGGAAACTTTTTGAATCTAAAACAAACATTCGAAAATCGGGACTTTCTTAACAAGTCTGGAAATTCTGGTCACTTTAGGAGAATAAACTTCATTTTCTTTCTCTTAACAAATTCGGTGATTAAATACTACGTGTAGTGAAAGTTGGAAAGAAAAATTAACCTTTTTTTAACTTACTTCTTTAAAAATTAAATGAAGTTAATCTCTTTTTTAATATCTGCTATTTACTCATTAGAATTCGGGACAAGTCAGGATGGACACTTTTATCATCTGAGACAAATAATCAAAAATTGGGTCATTGCCGGTTAATACGGGACATCTGGTAACTTTGTCGTTAATCCGATAAATCATATTCCACATAAATTTTCAATATTCTCTTACTCAAAAGCTCCACTGATAATCTTTGTCTCTAATTGACGCTGATCTAACTAACGTTGTTTTTTTTTATAGAATTATATGCTTAAGTCTCTGTTTTAGATTAGAAAAGACGATATTTTATTGCAAAAGTATAGCTGAAATTATTTCACCTGCCAGGATCTTATGTTTTCCTATTTACTAAAATCTTCTATATGTTTTTAGAAATATTACAGGTAACATTATTTACAAAAAAGGTGAATACATTTCAAAACATTCCGCTCATAACAGCCAAATATTTAATCCAATTTCAATTATTTTAATTTATTTTGATAAAAAAATTTTTTACTTATTTCGAAACAAATCTATTGCTGTTTTCGGGTTGCATCTACTAGTACTAATTTGAAAGCAATTGTTTAGTATACGAATTAGACGGGAATTGTTGCACTCATAATTTAAAGAAATTTCATTGAAAAAAAGTCAGACATAATTTAAATATGTTTGTTAACCCTTTGCGCACAGGTACAGCTGAAAGAGTGCGCCGATGGGTATAAACCAGGTATTCCCGTGAGTATACAGCAAAACCCCGGTTAACTGAACTAGGGTTAACCGAAACCAGGGTTATTCGCAATGCCCCTGAATTCGCCAACCCAACCAGGGGGAATGTTCTCCCCTAAACTTTCTCGTATACTTCCCCCAAAAGGTGCCGTTTCTCCTTCCCCCGCGTGGCTCAAAAAATTCGAACCTACCGTTATCCAGAATCCAATGACTATCAGAAGGTTTTTCATTATAGTGATTGAAAAATATCTAGGTAAAGAATTCAAAGAGATGCGTACCGATTAAAACACATCTATCGCACACTGCTAGGTTTCACTCTTGCCGTCTCAAGGACAAACTGACGTAATCGCTCCTTTCGCGAGCACAGACGATTGCTTCTGTACGCATGGGCGTGGAGATAGCGGATTGGTTTCAATGGTAAATTATACAGACCGACAGACAGTCAACTCTTTGACGGATTTGGCCCAAAATTTTATACGGACCTACATTCATGACGATAAAACTGTGTACCAAATTTTATCCACCTAGCTATTCATGTTTTTGAGTTATGGTGTTCACATGACTTCGGACATGCAGACAGACAGACTTCCCGTTGAGGGATTTTGTCCAAAATTTGATAGAAACCTACAAATTATGTTTAAAGACCACATACCAAATTTCATCCCCGTAGCTCTCATAGTTTTCGAGTTATCGTGTTCACAGACATACAGACACACAGACAGACATAATTCCAAAATTGTGTTTTTCGGACTCAGGGAGGTCTAAAACGGGGAGATTCGTCAAAATCTCGAGTTCGAATTTTTTGACGATTACAATACTTTCTCTTTGTGTACTTCGTATACGAGAAAGTAAAAAACACGTACTGTACTGCACGGGTGTGGAAAAGTTTCTATTTCGCACAAGCTTATCAGGAGAAAATTCATTGTTTACTTATTTAGGCTTCAAAAATGTAAAAATGATAGTGTACTTATTTGCCCTCGAAATGGTATCACGCAGTATGGGATCCAACATCTTTTATTTCCTGTGGACATGGAGATCTTGTATATGATCAATGATTCACGCTCTTATGCTCAGCAGATACTGATACATTTATCATTCCTAAATATATTATATTACTATAATGTGCCTCTCTTCGGCATGCAACAGAGTGCACATGTGTTCTTTTACTTCAGTTCCCAAAATTGTGTCCTGAAAAATGTGTGACACCTCACAGTGGGAGCGTCGCTGGTAGAACTGACTTTCTCGCTTACAGCAAGAAGTCAACTTGCAAGAAAGGTTAAAGGTCGAAGGACGGTCCTCCCCCATCCGGCCAGGCCTTCACAGGGTTCAACGGACCGACCTCTCTTAAGCGGGGTTTACACGCGAACAGTAAAACCGACAGTAAAATGTCTCTGTCAAGTTCGGACAGAGACTTGCCGTGGACCGGTTAAAACTTTTATGATTCTGCGCATGCGTCATCTCTTGCTGTCGGTTTTACTGTTCGCGTGTAAACCCCGCTTTACTTTTGTGGGGAGGTTCGTAACAACGGGAATAATCGCTAACCCGAGAGCGCGCTGGGCAGCAGGGTGTCAAACGCAAATGCTAGCACGGGACGCATAAACAATGCCGAAGTTTATGTGGACCGCAAGAAAATGGTTTATTCTTAAAATGCAACTTAGGAAAGAACGAGTAAAACGGTAAAGCTAATGTTTTCTTCCTGACACTTGGCATCTCCCCTCTGCTAAAATCTTTCCTACTTCAGAGGATGCCTTGACCACGGTAGTTACTGTCAAAGCTGATCCAAAGTGAATGTCACTAACTATGAATCTTATAGGAGACTATTTCTCGCTCCCACCAATTACTACTCTCAAACTTGGAAATACCTAATTTCATATGCCAATTTTCGAACATTTTCAAACCTGGATGGCAAATATTTGTACAGTTCAGCTATCCCAAATTCACTGAATTTCGCCTTCAAATCTGAACAGTACTGGATCTCGAGTACCTCCATTTGCATATGACCAGATACTGATTCTATACCTATAGAGAATAGCGAATATATATATATATATATATTCCAAACGTTTTATTTTATTATCGGCTCCTAAAATATTCACTGTTTTCGGCGAGGAAATTGGTGTATCGATGTAACACAACGAGTAATTAGATTGGCTAATGTTGTGGATAGTTATTAATAATAATGAATAATTAGGAGTTTAAAAATTAAGCTACGGAATTTTTATTAAAAATTTTGTCACATACTCTTATTCTTGCTGGGCTGCAAAAATATTTGTTGTGGGCCGCGAGTTTGACACCCCTGGGCTAGAGGGAAGGTGAACGCTCGACCTGAAACTGAAATTTTAACTGTAATAAATAACGAAAGTTTAGCCTACAAAAAGAGTTTTGATTTCGTTTTACACTCAAAATATCTCAGAATTTCATATTGTAATTTGAAACAAAATAGTGATAGATGTTCAAGGCTTAGCCGAAAAAAAAGTTATCTGAAACGTCCCTGCCCCCCCCCCCTTTAGTTGGGTTAACGGGAGTGTACTGCACTCATAAGCCGACTCATCACTGGCAAAGGTGTGAAGCTCGCCACCCCTCTAACCTCTTATTAACACCCCCCTCCCTACTTACTCCGATAGTCCCCAGGGCTGTCTTATCCTTTGGGCTTTTTGGGATGTGGTCCAGGGGCGCCATTGATTCAAAGGCGCCAATAAATTTATTACACTGGATTTATTTTAATTTTGAAACAAAAAATTTCTTTAATTAAAGGCTCCGATTTGCTAAATAGTAAGTTTTTTTAAGTTTTGCTTCTTAATTATTTTTTTAGGTAGGTGTTTCCTTTGGGCTATAGGCACTCAAATTCATAGTTAAGGTACTGATGGGGAGAGAAATAACTATCCCAGGGCTTTTAAATTTGTTAAGACGGCCCTGATTGCCCCATTGACCTTGAAGAAGTTAGTTCGATCTGGTAGCGCATGCACATACAAGCCAAACCTAGCTATTATGAAATGGTGGGAAATCATCCCCCCAGAGCAATATGCAGCTGTTTTGGAAGAATTCAGCAAGGAAAGACCAGCTGAGGACGAATCTGAAGCATCAGATCTCGATGGAGACGTGGCTGAATACATCGAGCACGAAACCGATTCTGAGATTGATGTGGAGGACAAGCCAGTTTACGAAGAGAGCAGCGACTCAAATTCGAACACAATTGTGCGAATCATCCATCCATTCAACCTCTAATCTTATTATACCATAAAAATGAAGTTGTGTATAATTGCAATGAGCGTACCCAGATAGCAATTTTAGTTTACAGCAAATTTGCAGCAGACTTGCACTGCAAATCTGCAAGCTTTCTGCAAATTTGTCACGACAAGTGTGTAAGTGTGAAACAAGCTTGCAGCAAGTTAACGCAAGCCTCGAAGTCACCATAGGACGAACTTGCAGCAAGCTTGCATTGCAAACTATAGCAAAAACAGAGTACGAACACAACCCAGGATAGAACTCGCGACCTAGCGCTCGGGAAGCGGACGCTGTAACCATTCGGCCGGTTAAACTCTGACAGGAGAAGATAGATTTCGCTAATACATCGTTCGATTCGATTCGCATACGATTTATTTTAAACTATTTTCGTGATTTCATTAATTTTTTGAGTTGCGAATATGATTTGAAGTGAAAGAGAGAGCGATTTTCGCTAATAACTACGTTTTGTTAGTAGAATAAATTATGAAATTAGAGTTCAAAAGTAATTACTTTAAAATGGGACAAAATGTATAAGTTTATTTTTCAACAAACATTGACTGTTTTTTCGGTTTAATTTTGTTTATAAACGCTGAAATTTCAACATTCAGAATAAGGCGATATAGTTTTCTTTAAAGTGCGAATGCTATATTTAGTAAAAAGATGGAAAATGTTTCAAAATTTTTTTTATAAAAAAGTTAGTTTAACAAATTATCATTGATTTATTGAATTAATAAAAAGAAAGACGGTCTAGGAGATGCTATTAAAAATCGGATGTTTTTTTAAAACAGAGACAAAGATAATTATCTCTTTGTGCTATCTTTGCATCACGCTTTTTTTCCAAATTTGCATTGCAAAGGAGGTGGCGCTATTTGTCACATTGAATTTGCAGCAGACTTACAATGCAAGGAAGGTGGCGCTAGTTGTCACGGTGAACTTGCCACAAGTTCGCTTCAAGTTTGACGCTTCAAATTTGCTATGACAAGGCAATATCAAGTCAAAATTAAACTTGCTGCAAACTTACGTGCTATCTGGGTAGAGTTGGAAAAGAACGGGATGGTGTATAAAGTGCTCCATCCTGGTTCAAGTGTTACACAAAAGCAACTCATCCGCATATGGTTAAGATCGAAACATTATAAATCACAGGTTACTACTCCATTAATCGTAGCATTTCAGCAGTAAGAAATATGCTTAACAGATGTAATGTATACGACTTTACTCGATCATTGAGAAGTTGGGTTATATTAACGTCCCGTTTTGAAGCAACACGAGGGCTATTTTGGGACGGACATCGTCATTTTGAACCACGGGCAGATGACGAGGACGACACCTGAGTTGGCACCCCCTCTCCAAACTTCCGCGCCACACCAACGGGGGGACGTTTGGCCACTACGTATGATTTAGCGTGCAACAGGCCCCATACACGGCGATCTTCATTGGAATCGGGTTTCGAACCCTCCGGCCTCAAAGCCGAGCCCTTGCCACTAGGCCACAGCGGCCTCGATCGATCATTGAGAAAGAGCACGCTTTCTACTACCTTTACAACCCATGTTTCATTCGCATAATTTGGTTCGCTCATATTCAAAAACTTGCTTATCGCTTAGTTTTCCCACTGGAGAATGCATTGTACTGTAGGATTTAAAAAAGAAAAAAAGGTGATATTTTGAGGGATGAACTTTAAAAGTTATTTGAAACTGGCAAAAAAATGCTTTGTTAAAATGTGAAACGAATGAATGGATGCTGAAAAATAAATGAAACTGGTAAGGAGATACGAAACTCGGATCAGAGATAGACCCTAGTAGTCCAAAGGAAATAATAAATGAAACTGGTAAGGAGATACGAAACTCGGATCAGAGATAAGACCCTAGTAGTGGTAATTATATATATAAATTGAACGCTTCAGAAGACAATAAAAGAAAGTTTTCGGAGAGCGCAGGAAATGCACTTATGACACTGAACAATCTTCAAATATTTCTGCTGTCATTGTTTATAAACAAAATATTTTATTCCTTGCTAATTTCGAAATTTATGTGAAATATTCTGTTGGTTAAGGCCCATTAACTCATGAAAGTGTAATTTTAAGAAACAGAGATAGACAATTTTGGTAGTAATTACTTTGAAATCGAGTGTATGTGTGTGCGCGAAAAAAAAGACCTTTGGCTTTACGACCGAAGGCTTATATGACATTGGAATTCTGATCATCTTGCAACAGCGCATCTTAATAATTGTATTAACTTTTAATCACCAAAATATCAGAGTTCAGTACCTAAAAGAGTATTTCTATTTGTATAATTACAAATCCAAAAACATAGCTGCAAATTATTTGGGTTCTGAATAACTTAAATCATTAATTGCTTAGTTAACTTTAATAATTCATTGTTTGCGTTTTATTCGACGAATTGAGCGGACTATATTGATTATTTAAAATATATAATTTATTTACACATACACAGGTTTACTTCCACTACATACAGGTTTCATTCCAATATCTGCTGCCTGATGGCAGAAGTTGGTTTCGCTCATGCAAGAGCGATGCGTACAATAGTAATAAAATTGAACATGTCGACTGCGATGTCATACATGAACGGAATGCGCTAAATGAAACACTATTGACAATCTTGAATATGCTGAAACTGTGATGTCACACATAATCCAATGCGTTATTCATGGTAGAGTAGGTATGCGTTTCAATATACAAGGTGCGTTCGAAAAGTTCGGTGAATGGTCCCGTAGTTGAATAACCGCGCTGGTTCGGATGCTGCGCTCAAGCTCACGCAGTGAGAGACATGGCAACTAGTGCCCCCTACCGTCCAAATCACGACAGTTAAGCGGGAGTGCGCGCTACGACCAATTTAAAGAGTGGTTGTGAGAAGGCCCGTCACTGCGAAATGGAGCAAACGCGAGAACATCAAGTTTTGCTTCAAATTAGGCAAAACGGTGACGGAGGCACACGAAATGTTAGTGAAAGTGTATGCCGCGGACGCAGTGAGTAAAAAGTGTATTTTTGAGTGGTTTAAACGCTTTAGAGACAGAAAGGAAGATGTCAAAGATGAGCCGCGTTCGGGTCGACCACCAACAAGAACAACTCCAGACAACATTGAACGAGTGCGACGGATGCTTGCGGATGATCGACGGCTGTCTTTGAGAATGATAGCAGAAGAATTGAAGATAAGCCTAGACAGTGTGAGCAACATTATTCACGAACATTTGCAAAAGCGTAAGAAAAAGGTCTACGCTTTTCCGACATTGCGCATGTCCAGCAACGTGTGACAACGGTGCTTCGAGCGATACCGAAAGAAGCGTTTGCTGACGGTTTCCAGCAGCTGTACAACCGATGTCAAAAGTGTATTGTAGCTAATGGTGATTACTTTGAATGCCAGGAAAGGTATTTTGTTTGTATACATTGTTTCCTTTATTTTACCGAACTTTTCGAACGCACCTTGTATAATAAAATCCATGATGTGAAAATACATGGGCGAGCTACGATGCTCATACCACGTGCAGAAATGAAATGCAGACAACTTCTACTAACTCTGGCAGAGATGCAAGATGGCGGCTTAAAGGGTTGCTATAAGTTAGGAAAAAGGGCCAAACTAATAAGTTGGCGCGAACATTCACTGTATTTTTAAGTTAGAATGGTATTAAAACTTTATAAATGAATTAGCATACGGCTTGATAGCGTTCAGCTCTGGAAAAATTCTAACTATTAATAAAAGGATATTTTAGAATTTTTGAAATATAAATTGACATAATATAATCTCATTAGTAAAATGATAAATACTCGTTTTATTGTTTAATACTGATTGATATTTTTCGGTTTTTGTTCTGAAAAAATGGAATTTGTTTACCTGAGAGGGAAAACGAATTCAGAAAAATATATTTATCTTTTTAAAGTTGGTTTTTATAATATACGTACACTAGTAGGTATTTTTACTATGCTATATACGCTATTAAACTAGTACACACTAGTAACATATATTAGTACGTATTCGAAAAGGCGACTGAGCTTTGCAACTGAGCTAATAACACCTGTACTTTAACATAATTCACCGCTATGGGCGAATTACATGCAAGATCCAAGAAAGACAAAAAGTAACCGTGCTCGCTCTAGACAATTTATAAATCAAAAAAGAAAGAGGCAAACGTGTTCTGCAGACATCTATTAACATGTTTAACTTAATAAATTTGTTGTGCAAGTCAAATTCTAGTGCGAATCACAGATTCCTGACGGACGAGATATCTCGTCCGTAGCAATAAATGTGTTAATTATGATCAACTTTTATTTCCACTTACGGGAATTTCTCGTAATGGAAAAACCAGGGTTTGCTCAAAACACTTCAAACAAAAGGGTTCAAATCTCAAAGCCGCCTAAAACTGGACGTTCACGATCTTTCCATTCCACGCAAACGGAGTGATGGCACTCCACACCGTTCCATTTTTCAGACCATCCATTTAGATAGGTCATTCACGGACCGCTCATCAAAGACCACGAAATCATCAGCTACGGCACTTCGATTCCCTACCACTGCACCTACTGTCTGTCCGCCAAGAGAACTCTGCTCGTCAAGTTGTCTCGTTGACGGCGGTCGCTATAGAAACAGGTTATCGCAGGGGGAATCCATTTCAAATAGGTAGAAGTTCATGAATGATGTACTCTTTCTACCACCGCAAACCGATGCCAAGAATAACATAAAACCCCGACTTCCGTCAGATTCCTCCTATTCGAAACGGATCTTCCATAACATAACCAGGTACTATAGCGACCGCCGTCAACGCGACAATTTGGCGAGCAAAGTTCTCATGACAGACCGACAGTACTCGCGCCTTAAAATAGCAAACCCCTGTCTGCTCCTATTTCTTCTAGTCCGAGAAGGTCTCATCCCCTGCTCCCATTTCAGCATTTATGACCCTTCAGTCCAAATGGATATCAAGCGAAGCTGGATTTTCAAGCTTTCGGCCACACCAATTCTCTTCGGATTTTCACATTGACGGCAGGTTTTGGCGAATTTTCGCGGTGTGGCGCGATCATCAGAATCCAACTTAAAACTCCGAACCCTCGGCTTCTTAGAAACCGATTTCACGAATGCAATTGAAAATTAATTTGTTAGAGCAGTCTCTGATACTTCAGACTACATAACGCTTTTGCTGACTAAAAAAGTGGTAAAATTCGAACAGTTTCCTCTGTGCTGAAAGTGCTGGCGGATATCGAGCAAGCTCATGGCACGGTTAGTAGACAACATGGTGGTGGATCTCTGATGTTTTGGGGAGCGATGTGTTTCATTGGGCAGATATCCTTAGCTTTCCTCAGTAGTCGGCAAAAATCTGAAAACTACCGAGAGACACTTGCCAATCATTTACTTCCTATTGGGGAAGTTTTAGGTGGAACAGATTGAACTGTTCAACATGACAAAGCTTCAATCCATGCCTGCAAATCAACGTCACAATGCCTTAGATCCTATATGGTGTCGGTTTTGAACTGACCAGCCCTACGTCCTTATTCTACTCTTCTTATCCTAGCCCTACGTCACAAATTCAGTTTATCAAAATGGTAAGCTGAATTCTCCAGTTGAAGTATTGGGAGCGGCCATTGAAGATGCTGGATTTGAACTAAAGCCAGGACATAAGTGCTATCGATGGAAAACCGTGTATGAAGTATGAACATTTTATTTGCACCCGACTGTAAAAAGATAAATGTCTTTAGTGCTTAAATTTTGACACGTCTATTTTTGTATTTTTGCTAAATTCGATTTTTGAAAATAAGTTTAAAATATGATCATGTCTCAAAAATAATTTCAATTCTATAGTTTTTTTACATACATTAACTCTGATTTAAAATAGAGTGAATATTTATTTTATTATTATTATTTTAAAATCATTTTAAAAAATTTATTTCAAAATTATTGTTGTGCTGAAACTTTTGACACGTACTGTAACAAGCAACATCTCATATTTTAAATTTCAAAGAGGAAGAAAAAACTGAATTTTTTGTAAACAATAACGAAAATTTCTGATTTTTTTAAGCATTTGATATAAACATGAGACGCAGGTTCCTACAAGATGTGAAAAAAATTCAGACATATTCGTTATTGACTGCGAGAAATTCAGTTTTTTCTTCGTCTTTCAAATTTCAAAAAATTGAGATAAGTGGTGTTGCTTCTTAAGCGACGAAATTCATTACTGGGAACATTCAAAACAGTAAATGGGAAGTTGAATTTTTCCATGCCTTGATTTCTTCCCCGATATAAAATATACAGTATAGAAGGACGGATATTAGGGTACTAATGCATGAGGTTAAAAGTATGCTTGAAGAATCTAGGATAATACATCACGTATACTACTTAGCAAAATGTAAGAAAAAAGGATTTTGAAAGAAAATACTTTTTTGCTGTTGCATTCCATTTTTAATTGGTTGGACATTTAAATAAAGGAGCGCTAGTTAAAAAAAATTCGACTAGATACAACGACTAGTCTCTTTTTCTATATACTAGTTTTGTAATATAAATTAGTTATAATAACGTTTCTTTTTTTCCCTCAAAATCTAATTGCAAAAATTTGGTTAAGTTAGTTAAATTTATGAGATAAATAATAAAATAATGTTATATAACAGACAAATAATTTTTTCTTAGATTTAGAAGGTATCATATTTCAAATTTTTCCTAGGACATCCAATCTAAACAAGTTCACATTAATCGCGGATTTTGATCTGGTTTGTTGCCCGGTGTAAATTCTTTTGACATTAATTTTACCATGTCTATCATTATTGATTTACTAGAAAAATCCCCCGTCATGGTAGGACGGGTGCAAATTGCCTCTTCAATCGAGAGATTTCCCGTCAAATTTGACGTGTTTAAATAGATATATATTCGAGAGAAATGTTTAATATTGATTGAACACAAATAGAATAAACATATGTATTATGACAGGGAATATTTTTTTATTTACATATTATTAACATATTTCTTTATTCAAAAAGCCTCTTGGTGAACAACATTCATTGAGAAGCATTTTTCGTTGTTTAACAATTTTCCTTGCGCTTCAGATGTCTTTGTGTAAATTTTAATGTTGCCAAAAAATATTATCAAGTTATAACATCACTATTGCACTAAATAATTAGATGCATCGTGGCGTCCAAACTATATCACGCGCATGATATACCACTGATGTAAGTTACTACTTTCTATTGAAAAACGGAAATTAATTTGAAATATAGGATTAATATAATTTAAAATTTCTCTGGAACTATTGATCGTAGCGAGATAAATTTTATATCAATCGATAGCAAATTTTATTTCACTATATTAGAACTATTCAATTTCAAATTAGAACGACAATTACTCTTTTAAATTTAAAATGACTGAAATTTAGGTTCTCTAACAATGAAATAATGCTGTTTAACGTCTCGCAGTGCTCTGGCGCGAGTTTTATTGTTGGTGACGTCAGAGCGTTACCGGAGGATCTGGGCTATTATTTTAGTAATGATGATGTAGGCACGATGATAAGATTCTGGCATGGAATTAAAATGTGTATATTGTAAACAGATTCATGATGATTAAATCGTCTTTTTCTAATTAAAAATGCGTGGATATTTTGATATAACCATCTATTCTGGAATATCAGTACATTCAAACTGCACTCCAAAATTTTCACTTTTATTTTTTAAAATGGTTGACGTTATATTGAAAAAGCATGAATAATTGTTTGGGCCTAACGAAATAATTAATTAGCTTAATTTATCGCAGATTCATTTTGTTTATACTTGGTTGAAGTTGATTGATTTTTGCGTGATTGTAACTCCCGTTTCTATCCACAGCAATAGCAGACTTTTCCCAAATCAGATACCTTGGCGATTCTATTGAATCCAGTAAGCTGACTACAACATGCCACATTAGGTACGCCTGGAAGGTTTTATTGGTTATGCATGCGAATTTTATCTTCATTATAAAAATTAAGATATCTGCATTCGTTCTTTAACACTTCATTAGTATAAGCTGGCCAAAACATCAATATCGAGAAGTCCTTCAAGAAATGCAATATTCTTGGCTTTTAAGTACCATCCACAGACCTATTTACATCATTAAGAAAACATTCCAGTAGATTTACAAATACGGTGGATTGTCGTGCACCGCAAGAGATACGTTACGCGTTATAGGAAATCGCGTTATATGGAACATGCATTATCAGACAAATTTAATCAAATTCAAAACATGTCTCTGATTTGTAACTTACTGGATTGATATTTAAAATGTCAGCTTCACTGTTCATACAAAGGACTCCCTGATTTAAAAATTAAATAACTCGGCAACGAAGACAGATATAAATTGACTAAATTTTAATGAAAATATTATTTAAAAATTGATTAAATTAATTAATCAAACATTAATAAAAATTCTTAGTATTATATATAAAGGCGCATATGCAGCTATTTATAATATAATACAGATACAAATAATAGATATACTAAACAAAAATTAAAATTAAAAAAGAAAGAAAAGTATAGATAAGAAACAGCCGATTTAAACATAAACGATGACAATACATCTTAAAGCGTACTAACGCAATAGCCTCAAGTGATTGCATCAACAGAAGTTTAAAACGATAATATTTGAAACACATAAAAATTAATTTAGAAAGTAAAAATTGTTCAAAAAGTAAGAAATGAATAAGGAATCGAATGGCGAACTTTATCGAAGACCACTCGCCATAAGGATTCCAAATTGCAACGAAGACCGATAGAAGAATGAAGTCAATGGCATGTTTATTTTGAATGCCGTAAAAATCTCATCCAGAAGTTTTAGAATTAACTCCGAATGTTTCCAGCAGGTGGCGCTGTACGCTGTAGTACGGAGTCGGAGAAAAAGGCTATAAACCAGGATTGCCAGATTGGCCTTTTTAAGGCCAACTTACGGAAATTTGGCCTTTTTTCAAAGCCCTTGACCTTAGGAATTTTCATTTGGCCTTAAATTCATTTTTGGCCTTTTTTGGCTTTATTTTCGTTAATGACTTAGCACAATTTTTAACTACTTATTCTATTGTTTTTTAATAAATTTTTGGTATTATTCAAATGATATATAATGAGCTGTCAAACAAAATAGCTCCTGAATAGAACAAGGATGTTTGAAATTTCTTTCACTTAAATTTTAGTTTAATAATAGAACATTGAACATATGCCTATCAAGTGGGATTCGTTTTCGCGAAGGATAGCTGTTTTTCTAATAGCAAATGACGTTTTCAATCAATTTGCCAA
This sequence comes from Araneus ventricosus, assembly GCA_013235015.1. NCBI lineage: Eukaryota > Metazoa > Arthropoda > Arachnida > Araneae > Araneidae > Araneus > Araneus ventricosus. The sequence goes on along the minus strand of BGPR01000598.1, from coordinate 12,659 downwards.
ATTTGGCCTTATTTTTAAGAAGGTTTGGCCTTATTTTGCTATTTTGATCTGGCAACTCTGTTAGTTCTTTGCAAGCAATCGTTGCTATCACATCACAGTCGGTTCAAAATGTGCACCTTTATTAAATAATATTTTTATTTAATAAAATCCTTTGTTTTACAGTTAAGCGTGTTTAGAAATAAAAGGTAATAGGAGCTCCCTAATAAAACAGGGGATAGGATTTCGAAAAGTTATTTTTCGTTTTTGAAATTATTATAGCTTTTGCTAAAATTATATCACTTTTGATTTCCAACAACTTTGCAAAATTATTATAAAAAATTATAACTGGAAATGGATACTGAAAGACTCACAAGTAAGAGAACAAATGCTGATTTGCATATATCTGCAGCATTCTGTAATTGTTCCTCATAAAAGAAATACTGCATTATTGCCCGCACACGCGTATGACATTATATCGTAACATAATTCACTTTTCGTTGAACTGAAATCTAAGTAGCTATTTTGCTAAGATTCAGTTTTGACTTGAAAAATGAATTAAAATTCTAAATGATTTTCTGTGATTACTTTAACCATAAAATACAAATTTATAAAAGACCTGAAAAAAGGTTTAAATTTGAAATACCATTAAACTTAGATTAAAAAGGGAGATATATACTAGATATAGATTTTATGACATTTCAAGAGCTTCCTAGAGAAAAAATATGTCCATTATCATTCGTAAGGATAAGGGTACTTTGGGACTAAGTAAAATTGTCACAGAGGAAATGACGAGAATATGCCTAATAGCTTTACTTGTTTATAAGTTAAAAATTTACGAAGAAGGATATTAGTAACTAGTATACAAATTTTACATCACTGAAAGCCTTAATTTGCTTTATTATTATTATATTGTTTAAAGTCAGAAACAATGCAAAGTATCCACACAAAATTTTTTTTATGAAGCGTTTTCAACTAATACGAGCATTAAAGAATTTCACGCAAGTGCAGTTTGATGTTCTTGAAACAGTGAAACTTTAGGTACAAGAACACGGATGAAAAGGAGCGAGTGGTATAAATCTTATTTTAAAGCTTAGCTCTCCATTCAACAAGCAGCAATAAATCTTTTTTTAAAAATATGATCCAATAGTCCGTAGCTATCGAACAATTTTGAAATAACTTTATTACTTCTATTTTACTACGATGTTTACGGAAAGTCAAAGTATGACTGTTGACCTTTCATGTTGTCATTTTTAAAATAATTCTTTAAATTGATTCCTTTTCTTTCTCTTTTCACCAGAAAAGGCCTTCGAATTCAGTTTTAGAATATTCACTCTTTTATACTGTATGCAGTAGCGTATCTGCAACTTTCGCCTCTCGGGCAAACTTGAAACATGCAGCCCTTCCTTTACAAGTTACATAGGGCAAAAAAAAAATCACAGAATGAAAATAATAAATTCCATGGGGGGGGATTATTAGTGAAGTAATTTGACGTTTGACGCCCGCGATCTCTCCAGATAGATTACGAAATCGCGCGTCCACCTCCAGTGCTTCTTTCACATATCGACAATTTACCGAGGAAAGGCAAAATATACGAATTAATTTCATTGGTTATTCTTTTTAATGCACTCAATGATGGAGCTAGTACCGCTGCTCTTCTTAATTATAAAAGTGCTTCCCCGGAAATCCGATTTTGCCCCTTACGAAGTGCCACACAGGCCTGACCACTCCCACTGCTCTCCTTTCGCTACGTCACTGACTGTATGTCTTTTACAATACTGGCAGATAAATCTAAACAAAATTCTGAAAAATTAGAGAAATTTGGAGAACACTAAAAACGCCTTAATTTTACGCGTCAAATTTACAAAACTTCCTTTTTCTTTATTTAAGACTAGCAGTACGCGCACGGCGTTGCCCTTGGAATCGGGGCTTCAACAAAATGAAAGAAAAAAAACCCGCCAACAATGACATGAAAAAGTTCTGAAAACAAAACAAAAGATACACATTATTCGATTTTCCAGCTTATTTTTCTTCGCGATAATGACATTTCAACTGTAGAAAAGCAATACAGAGTACGTTATTCCGAAACAGTATTAAAAAACTTCAATGTGAAAATGATTATTATAAAGCAAATAAAATATGCGAGACATAAACACGTTAAGACACTGCCGAAAATAATAATCGAAGTCATTCAGTTGAAGGTTATGACGTCACCTGCGCTCTGCACCGTCAGCCTATGAAATTCTCTAGCAACGTTCAAGGAAAAGTGTCGCGGGAGGAATCTCGGTAGAGAAAAATATGTTTCAACTGACCAGGAAAAAATTAATTAAAAAAAACGGGAAAAGATATTTTAACCGTTCTTATTTTAAATACGACAGAACCGTTCTAGTTATAAGCTGAAAAAATTTGAAAATAATAGTGTTATTAGAACGTCGGATGCAGCACATTTAAAAACAAAAATAAAATTTCGATTGCAAAACTGACTATTTTTTAAAAATTTCTCAAAATTCAGTAAATCTCGTTAAAAATTCAAAACTAACTTCATTAGAACGGAAATCGTGTGCCCTTTTCGATGGTGTGTCTATTTTTTTCGTGCAATTATTCAAAACTATTCTATTGAGAAATTAGGGCGAAAAATCAACCAAAACAACACAAAACATTAAATAAAAAATTTTCTAGATTAAATTTTAAAATTTCGGCTTCGAGGTGCATTCAGTCACCATTACGACTACCTGTGTGCCAAATTTCAAGGTTGTAAGTGTAATAAATTCGTCCGAACATCGCACGCAGGCACGCACGCACATATGCACGCACACACACACACACACAAACATTGCCTTTTATAAATATAGAAGAAGACTTTTACCATAGAAGTGAAGCATCAATTTTCACTTTTCAAAAGATAAAATTACAATCTCTTTTTTTTAAACATCTGCGAAATGGAATTTCAAACTTTTGCCTAATAATATTTATTACTTGTCTCGTGTGTGTGTGTCTTTATTTCTGATACCATCTTAAATTAATCTGGTTGCCTGAATTTTAGAGTTGCGAATAACATCTATCAATAGTAGCACTACTAACCCTGATCCAATCACGAATTAATGCTCTTTCTTTTCTGTCAACATAAATTCCTTTCTTTCTCAGAATAAGTTGCGTAAATTATAACTTTCGTTCGTGGAGTTTGTATTTCTGAGCCAGTCATAAATTAGTGTCTTGATCCTTTATGTCATAATTTCATTTGGTTTTTAGAATCACAGTTTTGAATAATTCCTTCGATTATTGTGAGATCATATTCTTTTATATTTGTTTTCATTTCAGATAACGACGATGTCCCATTCATGGAGCATTCTCAGGCTTATCTTAATTCTTTATGTTGATGGTTTTTTGCTCAAATGCCATCCTCAAGCTTGCAGTATGAAGAGCCTTCACAACTCAGGACCAAGAAAAATAGATTCTTTTCATAACTACATTTTATTATATGACTCATGAATTGTTAAAAATCAGATACAAATGTTTCCTCTTCGAGAATGTCAGAAGAGCTTATCCTTTATAATATTTTTTTCAATAATTCCCTCGCATAAATGTTTAATTAATATTTAATATATTAAATACAGTAATTTATACTCAGATATATGCAGTGAGCAAACTGAACGGTAAGAGGACATATGAAAAAGAATAGTCTTTGTTTTAATGATTCAACAAGAAAAAGTAAAATTTGGCAAACTGTTTGTTATCGAGACTTTTTGAAAAACCTTCTATAGAATATTAAATCACTCTTTTCGTTAGGATTTCTCCTGTCTGTAGCTAGAAAACTTTCTAAAATAAGTGAAAAGAAGGTTATATGGATTCCACTTAAGTATTAACAGCAGAGAGTATGTTGCACGAAATTTTAAAAAAAAATTTGGCAATTGCTTTTATATCTTCAAACAAAAGGTTACATGCATCCAGTGGCGAGACCAGGATTTGGGTCGGGGGGGGGGGGCTGAGGTGTAACAAGTTTTGTATCGTCGAGACGAATGTCAAATCTTATGGCTTATGTAAACAAAAACACTTTAACTTTACTCACCTGAAAATAAGAATCATAAAGAACAATACAATACTTTCGATAATTTAACAAAAAACACAATGAAATAACTAGCAAAAACATATTTTTGGCCGTGTCAACGCTGCAAATACGAGTGGGATGACTACAAAAGTGGGAAAACTTTCGAGCCTGTCAAAAACCAGGAAGACATTTTTTCACTTTTTTTAAAGGGAGATTAAGAGAAAACAGCTGTAGTGATTTTAAATAAAATAAAGAATTCTGGTCTAGCTCTGGGGGGGGGGGCTGTAGCCCGATAGCTACCCCCTGGATTCGCCACTGCATGTATCCAGTATTGTGATTAATGCTAAGGTAACCAATTTTTTAACAACGGAAAGGAGGACACAAATAAATTGAAGAAAAAAATATCGTAAATAAAAAGAAACTTTTTATTCATTGCAATAATAATACAGAATACTTCCTATGCTATGATAATTGCATAGTTAAAACATTTCTAACAATAATTATTAACATGCTTGCATTATTACACGTGCAATGAATTATCGTGCAATGAATTCCAAATGTGAATCCAAGGGTGAATTCCAATTCCAAGTATGAATCGCCGGGGTCAATTACCATTTCATTACATGAGCATGGATTTTCTCAACTGTAAATAGAAATAGATTTTTAATGATTCTGATGCAATAACAAAATAAATAATTTAGGAAATTTTTATTAAATACATTATTATATAGGTAGCTAATAGCTTTCTGTTTACAAACACATTTTTTTTTACTTAAATGGAATCCGGTTAATTTATTGTATATAATCATCTTCAACTATTGTTAAA
>BGPR01000597.1:464316-495555 GCA_013235015.1 Araneus ventricosus | reverse complement strand
GGATGGCATACTTAAATGAAGTGTTCAAAACCAAAAGGTATATATATATATATATATATATATAAATTCGACGTATGTGAGTAATTCTTTAAATTACTCAAAAGGAAAATATTATTTCTTAATAATTTTTAAAATGCGTGCCTATTTGTTGACTTATCTTAAACTTTTATACCAAAAATTCTTGACTGTTTGAAAAAGTACAGACTCAAATTTTTCTCTTAAATAGTTTTTATCAAATCTATTAATTTCAATGTACCGAAATTCAACTAATGAAACTATTTTTGATATTGAAATCTTGAGTTAAGAACAAAAAATTATAATTATTTTTAATTATAATTATTATAAATTATTTTTACTTGCATCTTCTTTTCACTAGCAACTCTTTTACTTCTCAAGCAATATCAAAAGATTCATTGATCAAACCAACTATTCTACTGGTTCCTTTATAAACAAGCTCAGAAATCGATCTGAATGCACAGCGTAACCGATTGTATTCATTCAAATCAACAGAATCTTAGCATCTCCTACTCCACACGAAGAAACTTATTTGCATCTATGACTCCAAATGATGTATCGTTCATTCCAGAATGAAACAAATCCTCTTCTAAGATTATGGATCCGAATCATGATGCCGCGGAATCAGCAAATCCGATTCCGATTCACGAATCCGATTCCGCGGATTCACGGATTTGATTCAGCGGATTCACGGATCCGATGTCGCGGATTCATGAATCCGATTCTGCGGATTCGTTCCTTTTAGAGGATTCATTCCTTTTGGTCGCAATCGGATCCAGTCGTACCTTTTGAGGAGTCGTATCCGCGGATTCGTTCCGGAGTGAACGACACATCACTATTCCGGAGCGCGTGATAAAAAAAAACCCTGCTTTGAAGTGATCTCAAAAGAAAGGCTGGAGTTCCTCAAAGATTTATCAATTCGTTCGTGAAACAGTGAGGTAACAATTTGTTCCTTGCTTGTGACTCATTACCTATCTGAGTAAACCGGAACATTCCAATTGTATTCACTATTGAGAGAAAACATAGTTGTGGGGAAATGTTACTTTCTCACGAATGCTAAAGCTCGGGACGCAAGCACAGAAATTTCGTTATCAGCCTCGGAATTTCTTTCTGAGTGGAGCGGAGTGCTGTGTTATACAAAAAAAAAATGGAAGGCGGGGACATATTGATGAACCCACCCTTTCAACCAGTCAGAGTTAATGGAAGGAAGGAACTATTCATGCTATTTTGATTTGTCAGTTATTCTGTAGCTTATAATGGCTGGCTGCAAGATTATTTAATGGTTTTTAAAGGAATGGTTAATTTTTAATACAGTTAAATACTCTCTAAAAATAAATGATTATGTCTAGAGAGAGAGGAATTCCAGAAATAGGGGAATAAAATTCAAACAATTTTTTAACCTATGTAGAAATAATGTATTGGTTTTACTATAAGAATTCTAAGATCCAGGAAATCAATTTTGCATCGGATAACTATATCAGTCCACAAGACGTTAAACAACTATTGTTCAACTTTTGCAGAGCACATGTGGTAAATGATTCCCTATCGGCGATATCTGATGGTTATAAAAGATTATTGCAGTTTGTAAGGTAAATATGCAGAAATTCGTGCAATACACGTGCAATCGATGATTCAGAGAATTCCAGAAACTTTCCAAATTCATCGGAATCTGAATGCTCTGGTTGACTGGACTGTTATATCCTCCATTACACGTTGTACTTCTTGGAGGTTCCTCTTTAAGTGAAAGATTTTTGATGCGTGTTGGAAATTTACCATTTTAAGACCTGAAATTTGCTCTGTTCTCGTCTCGAATCTTTCTGTCGGGTAAAGGTTTCGCAAATCTTCAGTTATTGTTTCACCTTTCATGTAAAAGAGCTTAATCTCCAACGCTTGATCCTTTAACGAGAACATGCTTCAGGAATTAATAAACATTATACATGAATCCTGATGCCGAAATTGAAATATCATTTGAATAGGTCTTCGAATTTCGCTTCCGTGCCTTTTATCGGTGGATTCTCGAATTTTAATTCTTTTTCGAAAAAAAAATGTTTTCTCTGATAGCATTCCTGCAAACCGCAATTTTTTAGGATCATTTGTTGATCAATGAATTTCTGAAATATTCACGATATATTCTATATTCCGAGACATAATATGAAGCGGCGTACGCAAATGAAATTTTGCTTATATTTCATAGAAAGTTTTTATATATTCTAATTTTAACCGCATGAAAAAGATCATATAAGATAGTCGAACATATGTTTCTGTGAAAATTTTGATACATGATTAAAAAACGGGCCACCACCATCGTGCTCAAACTTTTGTTGAAATGAGCATTAAATAGAATTGACTGGTCCATAGAACAATAAACGAAATAATGTCATGAAATAGTTGAAGTTATATGTCTACAAAAATTTGAAATTTAAAAATACTTTGCTGAGGAAACTACTAAAACTAAGCTATTTATAAAAGATTTTATTGAAGTTTTCCGCTCGCAATAACCCTGGAGAGTCAGTTGGCGGCTAACATCTTTAAATTTGCCTACCTCAAATAAACACTTTTTGCATAGACTCTTCAGCATTAGCATGAGGCATTCTACAGGAAAATCTAGTTTAGTCTATAGTACATTGCATCAGACAAGCATAAAGAAGTCTAAATGAAAAATTACTAAAAGAAATATTTTTGGTTATTTTAAATATAATTTCGTTAACTTTTACATTATTTTATCCTATCATAAAACTTCAAATGTAGTGTTTATAACTCATTCTAATTTAGGAGGAAAAGGAAAAATTATCACTCATATAGAGGGCGCTGGCTCCTTGTTATAAACCATCTGGAATGGGAGCAAATCCGAAAATTTTACGAATTCCTCTCCATTTTCCATTCCCTTGACAGTAGTTTATTTAAGGATTTAAATTTGTTTCTTTTAGCGATGGATAATTTTCAATGGAAACATCTGAGGAGCTGAAATATTAAACTTTCGAATCTGAATTGCTATAGTGCGAAAGATTGTGTAGAAGTGTGAAAATAGTCCATTCATGTGTTCTTTAAAATTTTTATTAGTTATGCTTATCTACTTCAATAACTGTATGTAAAATAATGTAACCCCTTAATCCACTATTATTGAAAAGCGGTGAGTTCATTTAAACTACAGAAGATTTTTCAGATTCTCATTAGGAAAACTCTATGAAAATATTCTTCTCAAGAAGCTAAACGATCACTGCTATACCAAAAACATTATTCCTGACGAACAGTTTGTCTCTAGGAAAAAGCATGGCTGCATCCACCAACTACTTAGAGTCACATACAAACTTGACGAGGGCTTCAACACAAAACACTACACATGGGGAGTTTTCTTAGATGTCAGAAAGGCTTTTGACCGAATGTGGCATAACGGTCTCATTTTAAAACTGACCAACTACCAATTATCGGACTACCTCAACAAAATTATTCAACAATTTCTTTCAAACAGAAAATTTCATGTCAAAACCAATAAAGTCCTTTCCACAGTTGGCATCATCCAAGCAGGAACACCTCAGGGCAGCTCTCTCAGCCCTACTCTCGATAACATTTTCAACTCTGACTCGACGATGACTCAGCCGTCCTCACACAGGCAATATCAAATTCATTATTAAAACCCTCCAATCCTAACTAGATAGCATTGAATACTGGTGCACCAAGTGGAGAGTGGCATCAATACTGACAAAACTAAGGCGATTATTTGCCTAAAAGGTCACTCCAGTAATTTACTCAAGAGAAGATTTCACCCGGGAAAATCAAGTCAAATATTTTGGACTTATACTTGATATCAAACTCTCTTTCAGGCAACATGCTAAATAAAAGTCTGATAAATTTTGGAATAAAGCCCATATGATCATCTCTCTGATTGGAAGGCACTCTCATTTCTCTTCTTCTTCTTTAGGAACGTAACAACCTGTTGCAGGTCTTAGATGCCTCGACAGCACGCTTCTTCCAACTCAGACGATCCAAAACAACTCTTTGCCAGTTTTTTATTTTCAAAATTTTAATCTCATTTTCTGTATCGTCCAGACATCTTGTTGAAGGTCTGCCCCGGCCACGGGCTCCCCCGGGGTTCTTGAAAGTGTGCAATCTACTCGGGTTATTTTCGGGGGTTCTCCAGACATGGCCGAGCCATCTCAATCTGTTACTTCGGATGATTTGTGTAACTTGATTCTCTTTGTAAAGTCTATAAAGTTCAAAATTATATCTGGTTCGCCAGTACCCTTGACTCTCCTCTCTCACTAAACAATAAAGTGGCTATCAATCAAACAAATACTTAGGCCAATTCTACCTTTCTCTGCCCCTATCTGGTGTATCACCGCAAAAACTCACAGAGGAAAAAATCCAGATACTGCAAAGTAAAATTCTCCGAATCATGACTAATGCTCCCTATTTCATGAGGAATGATGTCATCCATAAACATCTCCATATTGAGATGATAGAAGATCACGTAAAGAATCTTTCTAGAAAATTCTTCAGTCAATTTCAGTATCACCAAAACCTTTTATCAACAGTCAAGTCGAATACTCTCACAAGAAAGGAAAATATCCCTACCCTTATTCTACAACCAAATGGTCACTCCCCCTTAAACTATAATAGTTAGAAATAATTCCTCGGAACACACCCTCTTATTATTCTATAACCTTTCATTGCTTTTCATATTTCACTCTCACCTCTATCTACTACTCCTCATAAAATATAGCGGCTTTCATAGTCATACTTAAGACGGCTAACTTAGCTTTTAATATTCATGTTTTCCCTCACATTATTCAAAAGCACTCAGATTGAGTAGAAGCGCATGTTTGCGCTGGTTCTCAATAAAACATGTACTATCAGTCAGTCATTCTCATGATGAGTCGATTCTCATAAAGGAACTGAGGTTATCTTGAATTATCACAGACAGCAACATAAGCTTTTTTGCTTTGAAACGTACTAAGCACAATAGGTCGCAATGTAATGTACAGTGCCAGTGTGTCAAAAATTAAAGTTTCCCCATATAAAACTACCTACAACCGTAGCCATTCAACAGAAAAAGTATGAAACGTTGTGTATAATATAATGAAAGCATAGGAAACATTCAGCAAATAAAAAAATACTAGTTTGGAATATGGCCACTGGAACGTGTATCGCCGTGAAAACTTGTAGTACACATGCTAGTTTTTAAGACTTGACATTATAAAACTTATAATCATTCGCGGAGGACTTGTTTACAGAGTACTCGCCTTTCACAATTGTCTTGACTTTATGACATTGTTTTCATCACAAAGAAGAGTTCAGCTGTTCTATGTAAATTTTGGAATTTGAACGCCGCTACCAGCACGTCTCATCAATGATAAAGGACTCCAAAAAATGATAATGAAATTTGAAGAAGCAGGACAGACGTCTGTTCATCCAAGAAGATGGAGAAAAGTCGCTCCTCGACAGATATTAGAAGAGATTTCCATTGAAGTAGAGAAGTACAGAGCTTCAAATTTTCAGTTTACCACCTCTGTCCGCAACATATTCTTCGCAATTGAAGGCAGGATTTATAGCAGGTACTGTTTCACGTCGAAAAAATTTGCATATGAGTTTTGACGGTAATAAACCAACTGGTGGCCTTATTTGGAAATAATTTTTTTATTAGCTAAAAGTTTTTTCCGTCCCTTTAGTCACTTGCAAAGTTTCATACATTTGTGATGAATAGTGACCACTGAAATATGAACATCTTGTACATATGAAATTCCAAATTCAATCAAAAAAATAACTGCTGTTCTTTTCGTAGAAGACACCATCATTTATTTACCCAACATTCTAAATCTTCAAAAAAAATATATTAACAGAAGCCGATCTAGTCCAGTAAATCCGTCCGAAAAAAGGGGTTTGCTGTGCAAAAGGTCGGGTAGTTTTGATTTTTAGATATGTTGTTAGTGTTGGGCGCGTGTCGTAAAATCCAAGTTTTCGACCTCGTCGAGCCAAGGCGCGCCACTTGAACAAAACATCAACATTTTGGATCTTTTCTAAATTTTTTCACAATATCTCCAGAACGGTTGGTTTTACAGAAAATATTATCCTTCACAAACTTAAAGTAGAGTAAATTTGTCACAGCTATGTGCCCAAAATCAGCTATGTAACTTAAATAGTGACCGAGACACAGGCTTCCAAAAAATCACGATTTTCTCAAAAATTTATGAAAATTATTATTTTTCGTCAATTTTTGTTGAATATGTCCTAAACTAATATAAGGTGGTTTACTCAACACATACCATTCCCCATAAATGATGTGCTGATGTCAATAAGCAGTGGTGTAGTAGGAACGGCTGATGTTAACTGCCACTTGTTTCACTAACTTGGTTGCGAGGGAATCTCCAGAATTGTGGCTGGCAACTTCGGAAGCATTAAATTCAAGCGTCATAAGTTCATACACTTGCTTCTGTTAACAACAGTGCTAAAATTGGGAAAGAAAAAATTACTGTGGACCCACTAACCCTCTTCCACAGAATTTGTGTCGCCAAACACTCAGATGAAGACTTGAAAATGTTTTTCACATTTGAACTGTCACCTTTCCCTTTGTCACTGTTTAATGAAGAGGGAATGAGAAAGGGAGCTAAATCGTCCCTGTTTTCAGCGTTCACACCAACCAAAATTGATGCTGTCCAAGGTAAAAATAATTTTGTAGAAGTGATGGAGGCACTTATACTTCACAAAGTTGTTTGGCATCGGAATATGAATTTCGGGGACATTGCTAAGAGTTATCTGACATACTTACAAACACATTATGGATCGAACGTAGCCGTAGTGTTTGGTGGATATCCTTCTGATGGGAATGGAAAGAGCACCAAAAGTGCATAACGCATTCGACGAGCAAACTTACATTCATCACATGAGATTATCTTCAATGAAGCCACATGTCCAGAAATTTCTCAAGAACAATTTTTAGGAAATGAAAGAAACAAGGTGCGTTTCATTGACCTTTCGAAAAAGTTTCTACAAAAAGCAAATGTAACAGTTAAACTGGCAGTAGAGGACGCAGACGTACTAATTGTTGAAACTGCTGTTTCTGTTAAATCTCAGTATGATAATATTTTCGTGGTTGGTGAAAACATTGACTTTTTTAGTCCTTCTAACGGGATTAGCTCCAGTGAAAGAGAACTTGTACTTCCGAAAATGTGGAAAAGGGAGGACGCCTGATGTGTTATACTCCACAACGTCATTTAAATACAAATTCAGCAGAATGATTTTGTTCATTCACGGGCTTTCAGTGGTTGTGATACTACAAGTGCACTATTTGGCCATGGGAAAACAAAATTTTGCTCTCTTTTAGAAAAAAAAAATGACACCTGGAAGAAAAAATACAAATATTTTTCAACTCTGAAGCTACCATTGACCAAGTGGCTAAGGCAGGCGAAACTTTTCTGATTCATTTATATGGAGGTAACCTCCGCATGTGATCTCAATCACTTGCACTACACGCTATTTACCCAATCAGCAACTAAAGCAAGGTCCGCTCTAGCTCGTTTACCCCCAACCATGGATGCAGCACGATTTCCAGATACAGAAGTGGTTAGGACATGAGAAAAATCCTCTTGAGTGGGGCTGGGTACCTACCCGATTCGGCCTCTCCCCACGCAAAATGGAAAGGGATGCAGCTCCTGAATCCTTCTTGAAAATTATATCTTGCAACTGCAAGAAAGGGTGCAAGAATGCTTGTGGTTGCCGGACAGCAGGTCTTATATGTTCTTCCCTGTGCACTTGTTCTCTGGGAGAAGCTTGCGACGTGTCAGACATCAATTTACTTGAGGACAGCATTGAAGATAAAGACGACACGCCATCGTCAATAAATAACTTTATATACGAAGATATAGAAGATTTATATCTTCAGCTGGATGAAGAGGACAAGGAGCAGCAGACAGAGCTTGAAGATTTCCGTCCTGGCTCGTCAAAAAGGCAAAAACTTTAAATAACATATATTATATGGTTTATGCCTAACAACTATTGTCCAAGTTTTAACTTTTGTTACATAAGCTTAGTACATATTTTTTTAGACTATTTAATTGTTTTATGATGTCAAAAATTTCTAAACCGTTCTTTCGTTGAACAACTGCATATCTTGAAATATAAGTCATAGAAACATCCTATAGTGCTTTATTTATAGCAAATTTACTCGCCTTTAAAATTGATCCATATGACGTTTGCTCTAAACAACTTATATTAGTTTAGGACATATTCAACAAAAAATTGACGAAAAATAACAATTTTCATAAATTTTTGAGAAAATCGTGAGTTTTTGGAAGCATGTGTCTCGGTCACTGATTTTGGGCTCAAACTGTGACAAATTTAATCTACTTTAAATTTGTGAAGGATAATATTTTCTGTGAAACCAACCGTTCTGGAGATATTGTGAAAAAATTTAGAAAAGATCCAAAATTTTGATGTTTTGTTTCAAGTGGCGTGCCTTGGCGCGACGAGGTCGAAAACTTGGATTTTACGACACACGCTCAACACTAACAACATATCCAAAAATCAAAACTACCCGACCTTTTGCATACCAAAATGTACCATTTTACTGGACTAATCATCTACATTTTCACTCTAGAATTTAATAAATTGTTGCCGACCGAAGGTAAAGTCTTTCTCCGGTAGGTGTCTGCATTTAGTCGGAACTTCATTCTTTCACTAACGGCGCTGTCGTAGGAGGAACTCAAAAGGAAAGCTGAATTGAGACTATGTTCACTAGGTGGCGCGTTTCAACAAACAAGCAGAAAAGAAGCCTAAATAGAAATTATTAAAAATAATAGCTTTGTTTAATTTGAAGTTTCAAGATAGGATCAAATGATGCAAAAGCTAACTGAAAAATAGTCAAAGGTAATGTTTATAATTCATTGTAATTAACGCATTCCAAATAAAAAATTCTCACTAGCGTAGAGGGCGGTGTTTTCTAACTATGCACCATCTGGTCTCGGAATTCGGAAATTTTATAAATTGTTCTCATTGTTCCATACTTTTTAAAGATAATGTACTAAAGGGTTTCAGTTTACTTCTAATAGCAATAGATAATTTTCTATGGAAATATCTCAGAAGCTGAAAGAAGCTGGTTCGAAAGAGTATACAGAAGTCTGAAAACAGCCCGTCTATGTGTTCTTTAAAATTCCGTCTAATTATGTTTTTCTAAGTTATGAACTGTATTTAAACGAATGGAACGCCTTAGCGTACTATTTTAAATAAGTTATAATTAGCATATTCTTTAGTCTTATTGCGCCATAATTATTATTACCAGTTTATTAATTGTTGGGAAAGTAAATTATATATATGTAGAATTTTGGTTAACCTTAAATGGATTCTCTCTCAACTTGCTTTCGGAGCAACGATCGAGTTCTTTGGTAACTTAATTGCTCTGGGGAAAGTCCCCGAACCTCTGACGAAGAGCGATCGCGCTGTAATGGGTGCTGTCCTACTCTCTGCTTGCATTGCGTTGAAGGTTTACCTGAGCTGGCAAGCGTTACAAGGGGTAGGAAATAGTTCAATTCCATACAGTCATGCAAGTGTGACCCGTTAGGTGTCGCTGTGCAGAATGGGGCTTATTGAGGGGTGGATCCATTTTTTTTTCCTTCCCGCTATAGCGATCGACATTTAATTTTATCCTATAGTCTAATATAATCAGAGTTTTATCCCGCGAACTGGACAATTCTTAATTATAATATAAGGTATCTCACAGTAAAAATTTGAAAAAATACAAATTTTGGGAAATAATTTTAGGTGAATACATGTAATATGCAATGCAGTTAAATAATTGTACTCTATTTTTTACTTTTGCGTTTGCAGTGAATTAAGACAAATGTCACAAGTTGGGAACTAATGCTTGTGCAGAATACTTACACGCAGAATAAGCCTCGGCAGCGCTTCAGTCTCAGAATTGCAGCCTTTTCAAAACAGCTGCTTCAAAGAGTACAATCAAGTTAGAAAGCGCGGTTTTATTTAAGATTTCTTTTTTTTTTTGCGATGGATTTATTCTTGAAAAGAAAGTGCACAAAATGAATATATATATATTGTGCATTTTTGGTAATGATTTGTGTATAAGGAGGCAGTTAAAATTTGTGAGACAAATTTCGAAACTTTTACATAATTTCAAGAAGCAATAAGTATTTAGTTGTACTTTCCTATATTTTCAAGCCGCCGTTTTTGTATCAAAATAGGAAGTACTGAGATCCATAAAAAATAAGTTTTCAAAGCAAACAACGAAAATATGAAGCATCAAATTACATGATAACGCTTTAGGTTTGATTCGTTTGGCTTAGTTGCAGTTAGCAGTTGCACTCATTCTGTGAGTAAAGTTTTTTAATCACGCAATTCAGGGCCGGCTCCAGAGTATTTGACGCCTGTGAAAAATTATTTTGTATCGCTCCCCACCCCTTATACATATCGTATATTGGTACATATGCTAAAAGATTAAACTATATTTATTAACCATATTTATTAACTATAATAATTAAGATTTAATTCTAATAAATGGTTTAATTATAGTAAAAGATTCAACTGTGCAATGAAGACAATCAGCTCGAATTTCCAAGTTTTTTGGCGTCCTGTGCCGTGGCGCAGGCTGCAGACCCCGACGTAATTTTCATAAACTCAATGAATACACCGAAATATATACAGGAAAGAGCAGTAATGTTTAAAAATTGACGAGTTAAAAAAAATATGCGTGATAATGCTAATTAACAGCTTTTCAGACAGTTGCTACTTTAAGAGTAATAAAAAGCAGATGAATAAAAGATTTAGTGCAACAAATGAGATTGGTTTGCTAGTGTAGTTATATTGACTTCCCGTTTTGAAGCAACACGAGGGCTATTTTGGGACAGACCACGTGATCTTGAACACGACGAGATCTATAGCTCAACCTCTCCAAACTTCCACACCACACAGAAATTGGTATGAATTTCATTGAAACAATAACATCTTCGTTACAAAATGGTGCTTAAAATTCATTTTGAAAACTTTATTTAAAATTACAGGAAAAAATGCATGGAAATAAAATTGGTATATAGAACCGAAAAGTTAAATTTTTTAATTTTAAGGTGGTAGAAAAATAGTTTTTGTATTATAATATGATCGGGAGTTATCGCGGAGAAACGTTGAAATTTCATTTATTATTAATTAGTGAAAAATTCAAAAAAGTCACTTTGAGGTGCACATTTCTGCGCTCTACAGAGTTTCATTCTTTGCGTGGCGACTTTCGGATCCCTCAATTTACAGAAAGAATCCCCGCCTGAAAACATTATCATATTAAAAGTGCTTTATGCTTTTTCAGTTGTTCAAATGATAAAGTCTTTAAAATCGAAAGTAAAAATTTTGTGACGAAGGTTGCAGTGTATTATATTCTTTATTTTGAACTCTAATAGCAGTATAAATGAAATTTTCGCCAACTATTTATATTAACATCCCGTTTTGCAGCATGACGAAGGTTATTTTGGACGGACTCGTAATTTTGAATCGCGGTCAGATGACGAGGACGACACTTGAGGTGGCACCCTCTCTCCAAACTTCCGCACCACACCAACGGGAGAACGTTTGACGTGATGTTTGATTTAACGGGCAACAGGCCAATCGGGTTTCGAACCTGGAACCCTCCCGCCCCGATGCGAAATTTCCGCCAAATGGAGAGGGAAATGGGTAGCAAAACATAAGTTAGTTTCGCTTTGTTTTGGACAAGAGTGTTTTGATAATGGAAATGTGGTATAACCAAATGAATGGAGATGGTGCTCTTGTGGCTGCAAAGAAACTTCCCATCATCCTTCAACCTCTCTCTCTCTCTCTTTTTATTTTATTTATTTGCATTTAGAAGTGAAGAGATCGCCAACAGATCCTTATGATGCAGTTTATTATTTATTATTTGGATATAAAATAATAACAGCTTCACTTATTTGCAATTATTTCTTGTATTATTCAACTTTTCTAAATGCATAGAAGAGTTTGGAATACTGGAAGAATATTTAATTTTCCTATACTTATCTGTACTATGATGAGTGTGTGGAGAACTGTATACAAATGTTGCAAATAATTAATGTAAATATTCACGCGTTTGCCTGCAGTGATAAATAGAATCAGTTGGAAAAATATGTAATAATGTAAAAATTAGAAAAAGTTAGAATTTTGGAGAACTGTTCATTTTGAAAATGCATATTCTGAACTGTGAATAATTTTGTGTAAAACTATATATGTGTATTGTAAAGAGTTATGCCAAAATTTACTTGTTTATATGAAGGGACAAATAAAATCATTTGGAAAAGATTGAAATAGTTCTATTATATGATGATAACAATCAAGCAGCTAAGCGAGATGTTTATATATTATTTAATATATGGATGTTTAATTAATAAATATTCCCTTTAACTTCGATTTTAAAGTTTTGATGATAAAAAAAATAAGTTGACAGGAACTTAACATACATGAAAAAAAACCTTTTGGTATATTAAATTATTCTGAAGGAGAAAAGAATCAGATTTAAATATAACATTTAACGAAGTGGATGGCAGTAAATCATAATAATAATAAAAAAGACTCTTCTTAAATAGCAACATGGGAGTTGTTAACGACCGATTACTACTATTATACTAAAATTTCGCATCTTATCGTGGCTGGTCGATCTCACAGCCTATTTGAAGGAAAAGGTGCACTCACCAAAATCGGAGGGCGCAGAAGTTAAAAAATGAAATAGCAAATGAACAACTAGCTTTTGCTGCGCAAATAAACCTCAAAACTGAGAAAGAAAAAAGAATTTATGCTTCAAAGATTGTTAAAGAGTTATTGACCAAAACTGACTTAATTACAAAGCTTTGAATTTCATTATTTTATGCCAATCAAAGACCACTTCGAGGAAGCGGCGTCCGTTGATTGGCGGATTTTCTTCAAGCAGCCGTTGAAATGGTCTAAAATGCCGTAACATAATACAGTTCATAACTTAGTCAGTTTTGCCGCAGAAGAGTTGTACTTTTGTTGTTGGTATTTGTTTTGTTAATGATTAATACGAACGTGTGCTGTATAGAAATTTAGATTTCGTAACTTTTTCTAGGGGTCCATTTATTGACTTAAATAACTTTAGAAACAATTTTTTACTTCACTTAAAGCATCTTTCCGAATGGAAATATTTGCTTATATCTAACGATTTAGAAATTACCTATTGGGTCACGATTAGAATGGAAACTGTATATTGATTCGCATTGCCCAACCAATCCGCTTGCAATCCATCAGTTTATTCTTTGCGGGTTTTTTTTTTTTGGGGGGGGGGGCCATTTCTTTCTGTCTAGAGACACCATTTCCATTTTATGCATCAGTTCCAGGTTTCGGAGCCTTGGCCGTAAATGCTTTATGACAGTCTTCTTTCGCTGAGCCTGAGTTGCGATTGAAGGTTTGCTAATAAAAGGAATTATTCTTGGCGAAAATTTTAAGAGCTAAGTCATAGATATGGCATAACTGCCTCTTTAGGAGCCAAACCATAATGTCCTTCCTCTGGTATCTTTATGAGCCTTACCTTTCTGTTCTCAAATAGACTTACTCCATCCACCCTCTAGGTTTAAGCCAAAACTTCAATCAGAACTAATTCAAGAGTCGGTCGGTTTACTGCAAGGACAGCTGGACAGACATTTGCTCAGCATCCCCAGTCGAGTTGCTGTACAAGGCAAGTATACAGGCTACTAACCTTAAATAGAACCCTGTGGTGTTATTTTTTCTAGATGAGGCATGAATTCTACATTTAATTCGGGAAGCATTTCCCTCATTTTATTGGGTATTGTGGTATATGAACCATATTTTCTGTTCTGTCCTTTCTTTGTATTAAACAGGCTTTATCTTTATAGCAATTTTTTTTGGGGGGAGGGGGCTTAATTCGTACAAACTGTCAATATTCTTAATTTATAAACATAAGAATGGTTTGAAATATTTTCAATGAATATCTTAAAAAATTATTTTAGGAAAATTTCCAATGAAAAATTGTGGGATATAGCAGTATTATTCGGTAGGAAAATGTTATAAAAGTGCGCAAGTAGGTTGTTAAATATTTTACAAATTAGCTTGCAACAAATTTTTACTGCATTCAAAATATACAATTTTGAAGAATTTTAAATGACAATTGTTTTATCTGGAGAGATTTGAACAACCTAAAATGACTCGAGAAATTCCAACCTTCGTTTCTTTCTTTCTATAAAAACCAAGAAGTATTTTAGAAAATAAAAAGTGAATAATAATAAAATTTCAAACCGAAAAAATTCGAAAGGAAGAAGCAGGTGAAGTCTTCAAGACTTTATTTAAATTACGATTTCGTTTCATAAACATCGGAGTGGTAGTAAATCTTTACTTGAAAAAGTGAGAAGTGTACGTTTTATATGTATAGTATGGAAGACATTCTTGAAAATGAACAAAAACTCCGTTGGCGGTGCTGCGGTCACTTACCGTTTTCTCTTAACACTCCATGCAACATGACTTTGAATTTCAGTAACACTGTTAAGTATGATAAACTTCTAATCGAAATTAATCCCGCCAGAACGGGGATTCCAAAGAATTGTTTTGTGCTCGTTTAATCGTTGCTGACATCGGTAATCTTTGGTAAAAGGCGAAAGATACGCACGATATACAAGAGAAACAAGTCGTAACAGTCCTGTTAAATAAAACACTATGAAAGTGACAGTACACTTTTGTATTAAAAAGTGGAAGGTGCTGTTTTGTTACGACAAACATTTCATATCCAGTATGGATTTCTTTCTGTAATTTCTTGCTTGATGAAGTGCAGAGAATCCAACGTTAATTGTTGTTATTTTTCCTCTGTTATTCTATTTAAGTTATCAGCCATTCTGAACCATTTCTCCTTTGGAACCGTTCCTTTCGTTTTTGAGGTTTGAAAATTTTAGAGAGGTATGGAAAACTAAAAAATTTTGCGGCCTCTGAATGGTTTCATTTTCTATACTTTTCTGTTACTTCTCCTAGACTGTTTCTGAAAAAAAAATACTGAAATATTCTAATGACATTTATCAGACTCATCTAGACGGTATAGGATAAAAGCATCGAGATGGTTTTGATCTTGATGGTCTGATGGTCTTGAAGCTATAATGGCGGAACGATAAAATATTTATGAAATTTTGTCAATAAATGTATGAATCTTAGAGTGATGCATAGAATCTAAGAAACCAAATCGATTTTGATTAAGCTGTGAAGACAGCACGACTTTTTGAAGGATTATCGATCAGCAAATAAGTTATAGTAAGCTAAATAGTGTTTTTTTAAACGTTTAAGTGCACTTAAAATGCCTTTTTATATTCGCAATAAAACAAGTACATAAAATTCATGTAAAAGAGATAATCTTTGATACTGTATATTTTCCAGGGCCGGATTATCAAATAGGCAAAGTAAGCAACTGCCAAGGGCCTCTCAACTCTTTTTGGTCTCGAGATTTTCTGCGGTAGTTTCAGGGTGATATAGTTTTGAGCTTTCGTTTGATTTACAAGGTCCGTTTGCTAGAAAATATTCAAATGAAAATCAAATGTCGTTTAAATTTAGAACAATATTTTTAGGATTTTTTTTTCAAGTTTTCAAATTCGCTTGTAGATCAGTGCAGTTCAGCTTGTTTAACAGTTGGCTAAAAGACTTACAAGTCCTGGCGAAATTTCCGTATGTAGATTGCACTAAAAAATTTTTCTAATTTTTTTTTATCATTTTGTTTAAATTTACTTTTACCTTTTTATGCGTGAAATATAGGAAAGAATTATTTTGAAGGTGATCTGCGATATTTTCTGTTTGTTGTATGTTATAACGTATTGATCTAACATTTGTTAATTAAAAACTGCTTATACAGATATCAAATTTAAAAGAATAAAATATATCGTATGGGTAAAATGGAACTCTCTTTGTAAAGAAAACCGTGATTGATAATATTTACCTAAAGTTACAACAGGAATACGTTAAGCCACACAATCAAGAAATACTGAAAAAGAAGAATGGTGCTTCCAGCAGGTCGGAGTGCACCTGCATTGCTGTCGCCGTGTGAGAACCTACCTTCATTCATTTCTAGTGAACAGAGGGTTAGGAAGGAAATGTAACATTAAAGCTAACACTCATGGATTTCCTTTTATACACTTTTTGACTACTTCTTTAGTATTAATAAAGAGGGAATTTTATAATCGATATTTGAGTCATTCTTTGCTATTCTAGAGTTTTAATCACTTGCCTGTTATCTATGACAGTACACTATTTTAATGTTTTCAGATCCAGATTATCAATAAAATAGATTCATTTAATTTAATTTTTATTCCATACAAGTGGAGCCAGTTGGTAGTGAATTTGAGATAAAAATTGATTTCAAGATTCCATGATATTTATAATAATGAATAAAATTAAAAGAATGATGAAAGTATGTATGTGATATGTGCGATGAAAGTATCCAGAGAGGTTCAGAGAAGAAGAAAAGCAATTCGTGATCTGTTGAAACGCCACTCGCCATTTTAAGTTTCTTACTGTGTGGATGAAGTTTACTAGAAAGAATTGAGTGTTGCGATTTAAATATTTCAAAATTTTGTTAACGTAACCGTAATTGTGAGAGCTGGACTATTGTTTTTAACATCATTCTTAAACGTATACCGTATAATACCTACATGGAAAATTTATTCCGTTCCCTGAATGATATGCTAGCTATGGGGTCATATATCGGTAAAGTTTTTTTTTTTAAATCACCCTGTATTTACAAATATTCTTAATACATTAAAGGACCTTGTTTACAGATTCCTTAAAACAAATGGATGAAATAGAAAAAGAAATGCAAATCCATTATGATATTTCAGTAGAATATGAAAAAAATGAGCAGAATCTTCATTCCTCATCATTAAGCAATAAATGAGAAACACGCAGTTAAATATTTGTATACACGATGAAATCGGTTTGAATTTCATTAAAACAATGAAAAGTATTGTTGCAAATGCATTAGAATATTTTTAAAAATTTGTTAAAATTAGAAAAAATATTGTACAATTTAATTCCTGTAAAATGGTACCATTTGTTCTAATAGACGATGAACGACGACAGAATAAAGCTGGGTGGTGGGTATTTCGTTATTTTTTTCCGTGCTGTACATGTTAACTCCTTAACTTACCATGATATCGCTTACATGTGCATCGAATTACAGAATTTTTGCAATTATATCCGTATTTAAGTCAACGTAACAGTTAATTTTAAATACAAAAATTACCTGGACAAGCTTTGATGTCTCAAGTATCCTCCGCCATCTTAAATAGATTGAAATAATAAAAAATCCCAAATGAGTGGTGGCATCTAATCAGGAGGGTAAATAAAATCGTATGGGAAGGTTATGTTAACAAGAATGAGCAGGACAACAGTCGCCCTACTTTTTTTTTCGCAGTCTGCAAATTCAATTATGTCGGAATAAGTCCAGCTATGATATGTCTTGAGTAAATCTCTTGACCCGGACGTGATTTGAACACGCAGCCTTCTGATCTGGAGTCATACGGCAGAAGAGCATAGAGATATGAAAAAGTTCTGCAGAGAGGAAAAGATCGAATTTTACGTCATTAGGCCATTGAGTGAAAGAACATTTAAGATAGTAATGAAAGGTTTACTTCGTGACACGGATATTGAAGAAATTAAATCCGAGCTCGCTATAGCTCTCCCAGAAATTGAAATATTAAAAGTAGGTCAGCTAAAGAACGTAAGAACAAAGTCCCCTATGGATATTTTTATGACTGAGCTTAAGAAAAACGGTCATGAAAATAAAATTTTCGAACTCACCCATTTCATGTTCCTGAAAATAGAAATTCGAAACTACAGAAAACCTCCTGGAGCCACACAATGCTGGAATTGCAACATGTTCAATCATTCTAGTGCAAATTGTGGTTTTCAGACAAGATGTCTCAAATATGGTGAGGACCACAGGACGAATCAATGTCTGATCACGACCCCCCAGGAAAACCCCAAGTGTATAAATTGCGGAGCAACTAGTCATATTGCCTCATGGAGAGGCTGCCCATTATTTCCAAAAATCAAACCAACGAAAGGCCAAGGTGTAAATTACCCAAAAACGCAAAGAGAATTCCTATCTTCTCAATACAGGAGACAGGAAAATATATCCTACTCAATGCAAACACGAAAGTTAATACTCCGGCAGGTCGAACTCAACTCGCATCAGGAAAGCGAATTTAACCCACAGACTGGTAGTCGTGAGATAGGGTATGAAAAAGAATTTTTAGGCTTCTTAGAAGGAGTTAAAGTTATGTATGATACTCTGAAAAGTATACAAATTTAATTAAGACAATATCAGAACTCCAGATGTTAGAAAAAACTGAAGATATGGTCAATCATTTAATTAAAGCTTTAGGCACAGTAGCAAATTCAGTCAGTAATGTTCAATAGTGCAAACCCTAAAAATAAAATCAAAACCCTTCATAGCCTGACTATCGTCTTTTGGAATGCTAACGGCGTAAGAAATCGCAGTGCAGATATCCGCAATTGTTTAGAAGAGCACTCCCCCGATATTTTTCTAATTCAGGAGACTAAACTGAGACCGGAAATAAATTTCTCTATACCCAACTATGACGTCTACAGAACAGACAGACCACAACGAAATAATGCTCCTACCCAGGACGGAGGAACCGGCATTTTAATTAAAAAATCCTTACCCCACCACAATATTCCGACGCCGCAACTGCACTTTGTTCAAACTACCTCCATCTCACTAAATCTTAGAAACCAAGAACCCTTCACTGCTACCTCAATATATATTCCCCCGGATACAGACCCAACTTTCTATACATTAGACCTGGAAACTTTAATTCAACTTGGTCCAAACCCTATCATTTGTGGCGATTTCAACGCCCAACACCAAAATTGGGGGTCACCAATAAACACAACGACAGGAAAATAATTAGTTAGATTCACTCAAGTTCTGGGAATGGAAATTCTTGCCCCACCATCCCCCAACAAGATTCGGTTTCAACTCAGCAACCATTTTAGATCTTGCAGTAATAAAAGATTTCATTCTCCCCTTCTCGATTACTTCCCTTCCAGAACTTTATTCCGACCACAACCCAGTCAAACTAACATTTCAACTAAAATTTACGACACTACATAATAGTGTGAGAACGCATACGGACTGGACCAAATTCCAAAATTACCTGAAAAATCAAATTGATTATAGGCCCCTTAAAATAAGCAGCAATACGGATATTGAAATCGCAGTGGAAAAGTTTACTAAAAATCTACAAAACGCGCACAGATTCGCGACTGAAACGGTCAAAAAATCAACTGCAACTTATATCCACGCGAATATTAAAGATTTGATTAAAACTCGCAACAAAGCGATAAAAGCCTGGCAAACACTAAGGAACCCACTAATTAAAACGGAATTGAGAAATTAATCAAAAAGTTAGATAAGAACAGTAGACAGAAAGATCAGACCGAAGAACTTGAAGCGTTGAACACAGAAGATGGGACACTTTGGAGAAAAGCAAATATAATGCGTAAGAAAGCGCAGAAAATACCAGTTCTACTGGGAGAAAATGGATTTGCATATTCTGACTCTATCAAGGCCGAAACTATTGCCCTAAGTCTAGAAAACAATTCTCACTACACGACCTATCTCACAGAGAGACGGAAAATGAGGTCAAAAAATCTACTGAAAACTTCTCCACCCTCCCACTCACCAATAACCAAATTGATAATCTCAAATGCATTCAGCCCTCTGAGGTAATCAAAGTCATTAAAAATTTAAATATTAAAAAAGCATGCGGGCTTGACTATATCACCAACAAAATGCTTAAAAATTTATCATGCACAATGATTTTCGAGTTTACAGAAATCATAAACAATATCTTTAAATTTAACTACTTTCCAAAAGCGTGGAAGACCGCAGTAGTTGTGCCAATTCTGGAACACGGAAAAGACCCCACTCGGCCAGAAAGTTATCGGCCAATCTCGCTACTCACCACACTCAGTAAACTAACTGAAAACTTCATTTTAGATAAATTAAACGAGCATCTTGCCGAAAACAAAATACTTTGCCCGGATTAATTTGGTTTTAGAAAATCCTTAACTACAACGCATCAACTTCTTAGAGTAGTCGAGTATATTACGAGTGGCTTTGAAAAAGGTGAATGCACTGGTGCGGTCTTCCTTGACGTACAGAAAGCCGTTGATAGAGTCTGGATCCAAGGACTAATCCATAAACTCATCAGATACAAATTTCCACCCCATTTACTGCAGCTTCTTAAATCTTACCTCGAAGAGAGAAAATTCGCAGTTAAAATTGGCAACAGCATTTCCGAAGCCAAAATTATGAGAGCAGGCATTCCACAGGGAGGGAAAATCTCGCCGGTCCTCTACTCTCTTTATGTTAACGACGTTCCAAAAACACATAAAACATTATTAGGTATGTACGCAGACGATACTGCCATTCTAGCCAAAAATAAAAACCATAAATATACGGCAGCCGCTTTAAACCAACATCTAGCGAAACTGGACGACTGGTTCCTCAAATGGAAAATTGCCCTTAACGTTAACAAAACAGAAGCAGTGTATTTCTCCAAGGGTAGAAGAAAACACAAACCAATAGTTAAAATTAAAAACCAAGCGATCACCTGGTCTCAGCAAGCCAAATATCTTGGCGTAATACTAGACGAAAAATTAACCTGGAAAAATCATGTTACAACAATAAAAACTAAATTTCGTGCAGCCTCAGGAAAACTTTTCCCTCTAATAGCACGAGATTCGGAAATGAATAGGAAATACAAATTGCTTGTCTACACTGCGATCTTACGTCCGATAATTACTTACGGATGCCCCATCTGGGGGGCCGCAGCCATCTCAAATATCAGAATGCTTGAAATTCTAGAAAATAATATAATCCCTCTAATATGCAAGGTTGGATGGTATATGCGAAATGAAGATATAAGAAATGCAATTAAGCTAATCTCTTTAAAGGGATTTATCAAAAAAGTCTCAGCAAAATTCTATCATAATCTTCATAAAATTGATAATGAAGCCATTCAGCAACTTGAAAATTATTCCCCCGATTCGAAAAGCAAAAGACCCCGGAAGATTCTTTTATAATTGTAACTATAATTTTAAAAAATGGAACAGCTATCCTTGCTAACTGTTTCAGACCCTTGCCCCCCACCCCATTCTTCCCAAAGCATTTCTAAACCCTGAAGAGCAGTTCCAAACGGCATGTCACTTCCCTTTCAGAGCAAGTCAAGAAAAATTAGCACATCCAGAGATATGAGTTCTCTCAACAGCAGTAGCTACTCTTTACAGTCACCAGTCCCTGCAGTGCTCCAGCAATAGTCCCACGGGATCCAGATGGACTTCCACCCACACATCCTTTGCCTCCAACAACAGCAGCAGACTATCCAATTCCCAGAACTGAAAGTATCCAGCATCACCAATGTACCTTTACCGGGGATTAGGTCCCCTTCGGGGGCCATGGGCCCCAAAAATTACTTGTTTACTGTTACTGTTATGTCCAGCTATTTAACTCTGTTTTTCGAGGCAACTGAGGTACATCTCCCACTCTGAAATAGGCTGGTTTACATTTATAAGTACAGCGGAACTCGCCCTATTATCTCGAAATGTTCGAAAATATTGCTACGATATCTTCACGATATTGGGAGGCATTCAGAATATCACAGACAATTGGGGATATATAGTACAACATCTTGTAATAACAGGGTGTCTAATTCGATGCTGAACAAACCACAATAAGAATTACATTTCTGCAAAAACTCAAATGAAGAAAAATGTATACAACAAAAAGAAACGAAAATTTTTTAATCTAAAAATGGATGTGAAGGTTTATTTTCTAACAGTTTTAATAAATAAAGTTGTCATAATAATTTAAAATTTAATAAGTTCAATTAATTAGTAAGTAATTGTGAAAAACGAAGAATATACAACCAGTTCAAATACAACTATTCCACAATAAATCTTTGAAATCAACACTACAATTAGTATCTTAAAGTGATCGAAACTTGTTAAAATGTGAGAGTTTTTTTTAATG
Organism: Araneus ventricosus; assembly: GCA_013235015.1. Taxonomy (NCBI): domain Eukaryota; kingdom Metazoa; phylum Arthropoda; class Arachnida; order Araneae; family Araneidae; genus Araneus; species Araneus ventricosus. The sequence goes on along the minus strand of BGPR01000597.1, from coordinate 473,504 downwards.
AATGCACTGCCACTTAATACATATAAAACAGACACAAGGTAAGCCATATTTAACTAATGAAAACGAATCTGATATTTAAACAATCAATTTTTTTTAAAGTTATGAAGCATGTTTTAGCATTATATTATTAGGAGTATTCAAGGGATCGGGAGGAAATTCGAATGCCGAGCTATATATATTTTGATTCCCCAAAAAACTATATACAATTTTATTAGGTTATTCTACATATACAGGCGAAAAGTTAGTGTTAGTGGAAACGTTTTTTCTTTCTCTTTTGTCGTTTTTATTTGAATCAGTTTAAAATATGATAAAGGTGCTTCACACGCATTTGAATGATTATTGGACATTGGGTGACTTCATATCTAGAATCTCAGTCCAAGGCACTGAATTAAAACCAATTTTGTAAATTTCGATGTCTAAATAATCTTTGGAGAGGAACTCATTTCTCACTTCGCTTTCGGAAAGCAAAATATTCTAAAATTGCAGAGAACAAATTTCTGTTTATTATTGACATTGCTCAAAATTGGATTTATAATTATCCCTATTCATTTATATACATTAGCCTGCTATACCTATGACACGATCTTTATGAATACCTTAAACTCAATAAACGTCAATCTGTCGATGTATTTCGAATTTTTTTCCAGTTCTTTTTTAATGCAAAAATGCAGCATGAAAGCGAAAATTAAAGATCTAAGAAGTGTATCCACGTCAAATTCTTTCTTTTTTTTTTTCTTAAACAAAGAAAAAGAGTCACCAAAATATTTTTGAATTCATACAATACATAAAAACAAACACAGCATTGACACATCAAGGTACGAATGGGTGATTCAACCCATTCAATGGTGGAGTTTCTTCAATTATAATGATTTGCAGCGTTGGACGGCGTTGAGCAATGTCTATAAGCCTGTTCGTGAGTACCGACAAATCTTAGCTACGTAGCTACCTATGACATGATCTTTATAAAGAGAAGCAAACGTCTTTCTCTTTCGAATATTTTTTTTTTTTTTTTTTTTCATTTGGAAAATGCAGCATAAACCTTCCGACTGCTTATGCCGTGGATTGGAAGTTCTGTTTTCTGCTACATCCTGCGATTTTCGCAACCTCATGTGTTTACTTAATACTTTTAAAACGTTGGATGATATTATGCTGATAAAGTTCTGCATGTAGAAAACAATTCGCTTCGTTCAACGGTATTTGAACATGTTGCATCTAAATAGTAATTCAAAAAAATTATGCAGTCAAAGGGTTAAATGTGAAAATTAAAGAGTTAGTTTGTTAAAGTAAAACTCTTTCCGAATTTTTGCAAAAGAAAATCACTAAAATATTTTTAAATTCATCCAGTAATGAAAATTGGGTAACAAGATTATAGGGAAATAACTTTACCTAACTACTGGCAAAGTTCGGTTTCATGTTTGATAAATTAAGAAATATCTTGAAAACGGCACATGTAAAAATTTAGACATTTTTTAATTAGTCGTAATTTTAGAAGCACTTTGTGTAAACTTATATCTTTTAAAATATTCTATATTTCAAAATAAATTCTTAACTCGAATTAATAACTAATATATCGTAAATGAGTACTTAAAATTAGACGTAGATATGCATTGATAAAATTCGTATAGAGAGGAACAACGTAAAACACATTCTGCTACTGTTGTCGAGTTATGTGTGGCGGCGCTAAAAAACTTATCTCCAAATATGAATTACTGCACATATGCCCTATTCTGAATCACTGGGAAGAACACTCTCTCTGTATATGCAACAATAATAGTTTTAATTTTGTGCAGTTTGATTCTATAGGGAAATGATTTGATGCATCACACTAGTGTAGCGTTCTGTTTTGAAGCAACAAGAGGACAATCCGAGATTCTACATAGAGGTGGCGCTGTACGTCGTCCACACGAAAGCAAGTTGATCTGATCTGTAAACAGTTGTTCCAAATTTTGTTTCTTATACACTCTTATTTTTCTCAACATTCCTTTTAATGTTAAATGTATTCACCGTTTTAAAAAATATCATCTATGGCTTTATAAATAACTATCAACAATATCGATGGCGAGAGTTCTTTAAAAGATTTTCAGTCTATAGACGCACCACTAGTAAAGCTTTGACAGGTCTTATTTAAGGCGTATTCGAAATTTGAGTTCAAGTTTAGTTTTAAGTCAAATTAAATAAAAGCTGGTATGTCGCTAAGTGGCATCTGGCTATTTGAAATGAAAAAGGTGATGCTAGTGATGTGTCAGATTCTTTTGTTTCTTGGACTATAATCCACGGATCCGAGTCCGACTGCGGATTCGGTCCGAAACGCTAAATGGATTTATTGCCCATAATTACTGAACTTGTATTTTAATTAATTATGAATCATAATTAATAATATAATTTTAATTAGATGATTAATTATTTTAATTTTACTGAATAATTTTGATTAATTATATTGCTGATAATTTATATAATTAATTTTAATTACTAATTATATTTAATTAACATTTCTGTAAATTATTTAAAATTTCGTTAGTGAATTTATAGAAACTTTGCAAGAATCTTCTTTATTTTGAGATTCTTCTTATTTCTATTATCTGGTTAATACTTCCCAGGAATGCCATTTAATTTATTGGAAACAATATATTTACGGAAGCGTTCAGTAATGAAATTTCAGCTAAGATTTCTTTCTAATTAAATATAAAGTCACCCAATCCTAATGAGCTCCGTACAGTAAAAAAGCTTTTAATTATCATCAAGGAATATAAAACAACTCTTTGCAGTTATCAAAGATCCACTGCTGTTAAAATCTATTATTAACTATATTAACAAAATGTAATTTTTTAATAAATTCCTGTCAGTTGAGTTAATTGTTTTTAAATTTTGAGCAAACTTTAATGTCATTTAAATATACCGGATAAGTTACGTCCCTACGTGGCTTGGTCGGGAGAACGTCGTGTTACGACTTTTATTGACAAGGATTCGAACCTCAGTAAGCATGGTCTCTGCAAGGATAATATTTTATAAATTTTAATTCCTTTTATTTTCTTTAAAAGTTATTTTATACAATATATATTCAGCATTTAATTTTACTCTTTATTTCCAAACCTAATTTATTATTAGATAAATTTTAAATAATTCCTTAAACCTATAAATAAGTATATGCGAGCTAAGTTAGAATAGGATTTATTTAAAATTAATAATAAATCAGGTTTGGAAATAAAGATTAAAATAAAATAAAAAGCTGATATATATTATAAAATAACCTTTTTAAAAGAATATCAGAAATTAAAATTTTCAAACATTGTCTTGCAACGACTATGCCAGATGAGATTCGAACCCATGTCAGTATGGTTCGAAACATGGCGTTCTACCGACCTTGCCGCTTGTGCTGAAGATGGCATATTTAAATGAAGTGTTCAAAACCAAAAGGTATATAAAAAAATTTCTATGACCTTTAAATTACTCACATGGAAAAATATTATTTATTAATAATTTCTAAAATGCTTGCCTCTTTGTTGACTTGTAGTAAACTTTTTTACCAAAACTTCTTAACTGCTGGAAAAAGTACTTTTTATCAAATCTATTAATTTCAATGTACCTTTATTCAACTAATGAAATTATTTTTGATATTGAAATCTTTAGTTAAGGACAAACAATTATAATTATTTTAATTATAATTATTATGAATCATTTATACTTGCATCTTCTTTTTACGAGCAACCCTTTTACTTCTCAAGCAATATCAAAAGAATCATTGATCAATCCAACTATTCTACAGGTTCCTCTGTAAACAACCTCAGAAATCGATCTGTTTGCACAGCGTAACAGATTGCTTTTATTCAAATCAACCGAATTTTAGCATCTCCTGCTCCTCGCGAAGAAACTTATTTGCATTCATGACCCCAAATGATTTATCATTCATTCCAGAGCGAAACAAATCCTCTTCTAAGATTATGGATCCGAATCAGTGATTCTGAATCGGAATCATGAAGCTGCGGAATCACGAATCCGATTCGGCGGAATCATGGATCCGAATCCGCGTATTCGTGCCTTTTGGTCGGAATCGGATCTGTCGTTCCTTTTGAGGTGCCGGATCCGCAAATTTGTTCCGGAGTGATCGCCATGTTACTAATTGTATCACATAGTCCAGTCAACGAAGGCCAAAAATCGACGAATAGAAAAAAGTGGTGTAGTTTTGAAATTTGGCACAGTTGTTGGGGGTAGTGTCCTAAACGGCATACTAAAAGTCACCGCCGGTGGGGGTTTAAAGGGGAGCATTTTCAGTTTTTCTTAAATATGTCGAAAACTATGTGTTGTATCAAAACACACTCAATTACAAAATTAAACTACAAGAAATTTCCAACAAAAAAAAGTGCCAGTTGGTTTTTGCAGCATCAATAGTTTAGAAGATACAGGGGGATTTAGAAGTTAATACAGTAGAGTCTCCCTACAACGAAGTCTCTCTACAGCGAATTTCTCCCTATACCGAAATTTTTAATCGGAATGTTAAATAACATTCAAAATATTCTCGATATAACGAAGTGGTTGTCTCCCTATAACGAATTTTTTCAGAGGTTTATCTTTTCAATTTTTTTGTCATTTTTGAGGAAAGTTGATAATTTCTGTGCAACCAATTCGCTCACACGTGCCTGTTTCTGGAACCACTCACTCTTAAAATGTGAAAATTTTTCTGAAAATTTAACATCACGAAATGCAAAGAAATGTAAAATAACGGAATTTTTCAAGTAAAATAAACGTAAGTACATACTAGTACAAATTATTCTCTAAATTTTTGAATTGTCGTAACTTTTGAGCATTTTACTTATACAATAAACATTAATATAATTTTAACAAATTTATAATATATATTACTTCTTTTTTAATTGAAAATCATAATTAAATACATTTGAACTTATCGCACCTATTGAAAAGTTTGGAACATTTACTTAAATAACTGCAAAAATCTCTAATCTCCGTATAACGAAATTTTCTCTATGATGAATTTTTTAATTGGAACCAAGCGATTTCGTTATAGGGAGACTCCACTGGATTTCTAAAATTTCTTATTGTAATGTTAAAATCTATTAAAAGTGCTGAATCAACTACACTCATAATAACCTTATGCCTATATAATAATTAAACAAGGCTAGTTTTGCATGTGTCCGAGCGGGGGTAACTAACCCATTTGATAAACAATTATGCTCTCTTCTTCCTCTCACATTCAGGCCCTTTCACAAGTTTCCTTCTAACTAGTAATCCAGTCAACGAACATTCTTTGCTATCGGCATCTCATTTAAAATTGCTTCTCAATAGCTTGTGGCGCCATCTGGTTGTGCTCCCTTAAATACGTTGTTTTGAAGTGCACGCAAACAAACAGTAAGATATATGCTGTATTTTCGAAGATTATTAAATTCAAAAACAGATAATATCCTTTTATATTTTGTCATTTTTACTGCTCAAACTATATAAATCTGAAAGAATATTTTTTCTTTCTAAGATGATTTTTTTTTCGTACGGAAATTCAGAACAAATCCGGAACATCATTTAAAATCTTAGAACCAATTATTTAAACATGTGGATGTACAGTTTAAGAAGTATAGAGTATTTTTCAAATTATTTAATTTTATTTACTCTTTTTCAAGATCTTTCAGATCGTTTAATTTTTTTAATTAAGGAAATTAATTTTCGGTTTCAGATTTTTTTTCTGAACTTCAACAATAAATTAGTTATTAAAAAATTCGCAATAATTCTTATTGAAGGTCGAAAAGTTAAAATTAATTGAAGTAAATTCTATAGAACAAAATCATTTGTAAAGTTAATTATATTTTTCTGTATTTTCAACTTCAATACACCTTTATTTGGTCTTACAGCAAGATGTTTTAATAAATAACTTAATAATGTCTCATGATTTTATTGAACAAGTTTATTAACTTACAAAACATAAGATAGATATAAATTTTCAAATCTTCAAGAGTTTCTGTATGACAAATGAACTATATTGATTGTGTCACAGAAAACTATTTCCACATTTATATCCTCTTGCAGAACCTATAAATGTTAGTGAAATTGAAATGTGAGTAAATGCAGTCTGTTTATGGAACAAGGCTTTTCCTTTGTATCACTGTAGGCGGTTATCAAGCAAGTTGAGTGATTGGTACCATAAATGAATACACAGGAACTTTAACTAACTATTATATTATGCAGAATTAAGTTTACATTTTGAAGATTCAATATTTACAATTAAAACAGTTATAGTTCTAGTCCGTCATGTGATAAGGATGGCACTCATTAAAATGTTCAAATTTTGAAGAGTTTCTGTATGACAAATGAACTATATTGTGTCATAGAAAACTATTTCCACATTTATATCGTCTTGCAGAACCTATAAGTGTTAGTGAAATTGAAATGTGAGTAAATGCAGTCTGTTTATGGAACAAGGGTTTTCCTTTGTATCACTGTAGGCGGTTATCAGGGCAAGTTGAGTGATTGGTACCATAAATGAATCCACAGTAACTTTAACTATTATATTATGCAGAATTAAGTTTACATATTGAAGATTCATTATGTACAATTGAAACCGTTTTAGTTCGAGTCCGTCATATGATAAGGATGGCACTCACTAGCATCGTATATCGTCTTTCAAATCGTCGCGTCGTTTTATCTCGTGTTTTGGTCTTGAGAAACCAAACCAACGTCGTTCATACCGCGTCGTCGCCTCTTCCAGGGTTGCCAGATCAAAATAACAAAATAAGGCCAAACCGTGTTTAATATAAGGCCAAATTTGACAAATTGACTGAAAACCTCATTTGATATTAGAAAAAAAGGCTATCCTTCATGAAAACGAGTCCCACTTAATAGGCATATGTTCAATGCTCTGTTATTAAACTAAAATTTAAATGAAAGAAATTTAAAACATTCTTGTTCTATTCAGGAGCTATTTCCTTTGACAGCTCTTTATATATCATTTGAAATGTGTAATATCAAAAATTTATTAAAAAACAATAGAATAAGCAATTAAAAATTGTTCGAAAAGCCATTAACGAAAATAAAGCCAAAAAAGGCCAAAATTGAATTTAAGGCCAAATGAAAATTTTTAAAGCCAAGGGCTTTTAAAAAAAAGGCCAAATTTCCATAATTTGGCCTTAAAAAAGCCAATATGGCAACCCTGGTCTCTTCCTGTTCTCGGCAGCTTGATTCTCTGACGTCACTGGCGATGACAGCGTCATCTACAGGTACTCGGCTGCGGCTGGTGGCCCACATAAGTGCGTGAAAAAATAGAAAGATCATGAATATTTTAATAGCTCTCGTGCGACTAATGAAAAAAATGTTTGTTCACATGATAAAGTTTTTGGGATGGCATTTTTTCTGTAAGTTGTGTGATGAATGCAACGGCTGATGCAATCAAACCTTAAACATTATCATACCAGAATGTTTCGGACTAAAGATTCGAATCTTTTTCCTTTCCTCCATTAGGAAAACGCAACATTAACCACTTCGGGACGAGCGCCGCATATATGCGTTTCAGTTTGACTCATCTCAGGGCCGAGCGCCGCACCCTTGCATTACGGCGGAACTGTTGATCAGGGCCGACAGCCGCACATATGCGTTTGGCATTTGGAACAAAATGTTTCCTATCAGATGGCGTTACTATTCCATGTTTCTTTCAAAAGATTGGTCCCGTACATTAGTATTTCTCTCTCCGAGGTCAGATTGTAGTCGGCCACGTGTCTGTGAATCATTCTATTAGAATTATTTGATTTTTGAGATATAAACAGAAACACGTGCTGGCGAGTGTAAATAGAAGCATGTGTTAAAGAGCTCTTTAACTCATTTTGGAGTGATTGGTTTATAGTTTCTCCTCTCGCTTGGGTTGAGATTTTATGGGAGATATTCTGTCAAGGGTTTTTATGCCTCTCTGTTTTATTTTTGCAGTTATTGCTAAAAGAACGCGTTAACTTTCCGAGGAGGAAATATGTAAATTTTTAAATGACAAATCTATGGATTTTTCCGACGATAGTGATAAAGCAATAAATTATTAGAGTTCTTTAGATAGTTATGAATCATCAAATTCTGAATTAGAAGAGGATAATGCTAATATATCGATTCCAATATCCATCATGTCAGTGGAGTCCTAAAATAAAAGATTTTTCAGAAGGCTTTGAAGAGTTAATCATTACAATTTTCTTGAAGTATTTTATATTATTGAATGTAAATATTTATCTTTTTCCTGTATTTTCGAATTTTGCATCAATAATCTAGTGTTTATTTAGAGACTTTCAATTATAGGGAAATTCACTATATTTTTATTTTTTATTATTAAAAATCAAGTATTTTAATTAAACTTTTTTAATGATTTAGAATATGATATCGTTTACCGCATATTTAAAAATGGTTTCATTTCTATGTAAAGGACACTTTTTATGCATTATTATGTAACGCGCACTTTTAATGCCTGTTAGGCTTAGCTGGAGAAAATGCTTCGGCCGGTGGGCACGTTTCCTACAGCGAGCGGCCGTCCCGAAGGGGTTAAATGTGAAAATTAAAATTTGCTAGATGCCTTCGTCGACCAGCTGTTCGCCCGTAATATTAATAGCCTATGGCTATGTTTAGGACTTGGCGAAACAAATTGGCGATTGTGGCGTCTGAGGAGCTCTTCCAAAGTTACATTTTGCGATACATCTCGAAAATGGTGAGTGGTGGGTGCCAGGCGGCCATTGATGACATACCTAGGGGTCATAAGCTTCCGTATGAAATAAAAATTGAGGAAATCGGTCCAGTGGCTCGGGGACTGGTCCTCTGGTTTGATAAATCTTCCTGAATTTTGGCAAAAAAAATAATCAGAATTCATACAGTAATGTAAATTGGGGTGCAGATTAAAGAGAACACTAATTCACTGTCTGACACGGTTGAATTCAATTCTTCGTATATTAAACGAAATCTTAAAAACTGCACGCGGCATTGGAAAGACTGACATTTTCATAACTTTCCATAAATTTAAAAGCGCTTTTTGTAAGGGTATATATATTAAAATATTTCATATTTGAAATTTAATTTTTAACTAGAATTAATAATAACTAATGTAATAAAAAGAATTGTTCAAAGTTAGAATGTAGTGGTTCAAAGATGCTTCGCATGGAGCGAAACTCTATAATACATACTCCACACTCCGTTACTGTTGCAGACTAATAATTCAATGCTCATAA
>BGPR01000597.1:433027-464306 GCA_013235015.1 Araneus ventricosus | reverse complement strand
GCACGGAGCGAAACTCTATAATACACACTCCACACTCCTTACTGTTGCAGACTAATAATCTCTATTTTGACAACTGGTAGTACAGTGTCTCCACATATGCGCCAATAATAATTCTACGCAGTTTGATCCCACAGGCAAATCATTTGATGTATGACACTGAAGTAGCGTTCTGTTCTGAAATAATACGAGGACAATATTAAGCTGGGCATTCACAACAATACTGCTTTATTTATTCCATTTGGACCATCAACTGGCTTGTTTTCCACCCATTAAAGTCGCTCGATATGGGTGGGTCATTCATGGAGATTCCAAAACGCACTACCAGCCGCTTCTATCCTCCCTACACATCCTACACTCCTCTTCCACCATGCAGAGGATTTTTGCATTTTGGTGAGAACACCCTCCCCCTTGCAGCCCTTATTTCTGCAGTCAAACTCACACGCACATTCCCCCTCCCAGACATGTTTCATTTATCACCCGCCTCGAAAAATCGCGTTTCATTTTTATGGCCGAATGGGATGAATGGAAATAAAACAACGTTGCAATTCTCCCTCTGTCTACTCCAATTATCATCGGGTTTCCACATTGACGAATGGGTTTTGCATTCTGTGTTCCAAAAAAAGTGGATTGCAATACTTGTGAATTTCCGCTTTTGGTTCTAGGCAGAGGTGGTACTGTTCAACGTCCACATGAAAACGACCGGTTGTTCCAAATTATTTTTCTTATTAACTTTTATTTTTCTCATTATTCATTTTATGATTAGATGCTTTCACTGTTTTAAAAAGTACCAGGGAACACCATGTTTGGCTTTATTAAGGAAAATATATGATTGCACTTCAGTTTAGATAGTATGCGCTTGGTACATTGGAATATAATTCGAAAACTTTGCACTATATTTCGAATATTTTGAACTATAATTCGAATACTTTGCACTATATTTCGACTATTTTGAACTATAATTCGAATACTTTGCACTATATTTCGACTATTTTGAACTATAATTCGAATACTTTGCGCTATATTTCGACTATTTTGAACTATAATTCGAATACTTTGCACTATATTTCGAATATTTTGAACTATAATTCGAATACTTTGCAGTATAAATTTGATACATTGCAGTTGGTACATGGAACTATGATTCGAATAGATTGACTATCAAATTGATATACTTTACTCTTGGTACACGGAACTACAAATCGCATACTTTGCACTCAAAATCAAATTTTAACGACATAGTATCAAAAATTTTAAATTGGACAGATCGTAAACTCAGAAAAGGAAATAAAAATACAGATATTATAAAAAAAGTTTATTACAAAAAATGAAAATAGGGTGTGAAAATTGTATAAAGCCATTATAAAAGAATAGCGTTATTTGCAGTTACTATACCTATGGATAAAACGTTATTTGCAGGTACAGTGAGCCAACGGCCTGTTCTTGACCGATCATCCTAGTGAAGCAGCATTGAGAGCGGCCGTTACTTGGGAGGGCGACCGCCTGAGGAACACTGCGTGCTGTTAGCTTCCTTTTTGAGTTCTTGATTCATGGACTTGGTTATTTATACTAGATCAAGTGAAATTCGTCTCAACGTGTAAAATATCTGCGGATAAAACGTTATTTACAGTTTAAGAATAAATAATGAGTTCTCGTGAATTTTTTTCTTTAATTTTTTAATAATTTAAAAAAGATTTTTAAATAAAGTTCTCAACATTATTTCTTATTGCTGGTCTTAGATTCAAACCTTTTTCTTGTTTTGACAAATATTTAATTGTTTGTTTTAACCCTCTGTTAAAAACTGTGGTAGGGAGATGCTGTTTATTATCTAGATTCCTTACAGTAATTATACCTATTTTCCCCTAATGGGATCAGCAGTTACTGTATCTTTGGATAAAATGTTATTTTTTAGGCAGGGAACATTCTGTTCAATTTGATTTTTCTACAAATAATTCTAACAACAAAACATTTCACTTAAATCTATTATTAATTTAAATTTTAATTAATAGAAACAGTGAATTTTTCTTCTTTATAAGTTACTGAAAAGACCTGGAAACAAATATTAATACATTTTTAAACTTAGAACACATGCAAGCATTGGGTAGAGGAATGGGAGTAATAATAGAGTTATTTTAAATATGCTTGAAAATTAGCAACGTTTAGAAAAAAGGAGTAAAATGAAATGAAATATTGAATTTATGGACACTGTTTTTAAACAGAATTTGCAAAATACCAAATTCTTAAACAGATTGTTTAAGTAACTGCTATTACAAAAAAAAACACCCAACTTCTGGTGGTCTGAAGAGTTGCAGAACTCACTAAAATTATTTTAAAAATTCGAATTTTTGTTTTCATTCTTATTTGCTTACTTTTTCATTCTAAGAGTTCGATTATTAACGAAAAAAGATTTTAAAAAAAGAAAAGAAGACAGAAAATGAATGAAAAAGTAAGACAAACACAGGATTGGGCTGCACAACAAATAATTTTGGAAAGCACTAAAATTCTTTCAGTGCGTACAACTAAGTGACATAATGGACGAAGACGAATAGCTATTCTTTCTGTCATAGAGCTTAGCCAGAATTGGATTTTCTGATGCTCCTGTTTTGTGCTAAAAACCAACTAATGTTCCTTTTTTTCTCCCTTTTAGTCTCTCCCGTGGTTCGCCTTCACATTCTCTTTTTTCATTGGCTGTTTTTAGGTGTCAGATTCACTTTCATGTTGCCTCAACAAGAACTTGGCTGGTTCCTAAATATTCGATTTCTCTTATTAAAACGGAGCTCACCGAAAAAGTACTGTAAATATATGAAATACAATTCAGATTATTACAACTACAAGTTTCAACTATTTCAAGGTTAAGCAATTTTTGAAAAACTAAGGGGCTCTGCCCCCTGCTATCTGAAGCTCGCCAACCCCCAGAAGGATTGCGCTACAATCCTCCCAGGTTTGCTACGCAAACCCTGCTCGCTTCGCTCGCTATAATGAAGACACTGTGTGTCCTAGAAGTTATTCTAATATCTTCATATATATAAATGAATCGGCTTTATTTTGCTTCTGATGCTTTAACTTAAATCAGCACAGAATAAAATTTTTTAGCCTCAAAAAAGATATTTTTCTTCAAATAAAACTTACAAAGTAAAGCTGATTTCCTTTTAATGCTTTCACCTTAATAAAGAAGGAATAAAATTTTTTGGCCCTGAAAAGGGCCGTTTTTTATATAGTGAAAGCATCAGGAACCTCCCTCATAAACACAATTAAATATTTCACATTTTGGAGCTATCACAGAAACAGATTCAAAAGATTGTGCTGTACGAAAGCAGGTATATACATATTCAATAAATTCCTATATATAAAATAATATACAACATTGAAACAAATTAAAAATGTAAAGCAAAAAAAATACACTTGACAATCAACCACAGAAAACTTCCCACTAAACACAGTTAAATATTTCACATTTTGGAGCTACCACAGAAACAGATTCAAAAGATCATGCTCTACAAAAACATAAATTGTACGAAGGTAGGTATATACATATTCAATACATTCATATACAACATAATATACAACATTGAAGATTGTGCTCTACAAAAAAAATTGTATCAAAGCAGGTATATTCAATCCACTCAGATATAAAATAATATAGAATATTGAAACAAATTAAAAATGTAATGCAAAAAAATACACTTGAAAATCAATCACAGAAAACTTCCTCATAAACACAGTTAAATATTTCACATTTTGGAGCTACCACAGAAACAGATTCAAAAGATCGTGCTCTTGATAAGCCAACATAGAGTTGTCCATGACTAAAAACCGGCTCACTGAGCACCAAACATATCTTTTCAAAAGTTTGGCCTTGCGACTTATTAATTGTCATGGAAAAGGCTAAACGAATGGGAAATTGCATACGTTTAAATTTGAAAGGCATGTTAGTCTGAGATGGAATCAAAGGGATTTGGGGAAGGAGAAACGTCTCTGTACCATCAATAGATTTTGCTTGAATAATGTTTTGCTGCAATTTTGTGATAATTAGGCGTGTACCATTGCATAATCCTTTAGAGGGAGCTAAATTTCTCAACAGCATTATAATGCAACCTATTTTCAACTTTAACTCATATGGAGGCAAACCAGTTGGTGTCAAAGAATTTAAAAATTCTTCAGGAAATGTCAATTGATCTTGAGGATCTTCACTCATGATCATATCAACTGCTTTATAAACAGTTTCATTTCCCGGCATAAATTCCAACACTTTATTGTTGATTTCCATGGATCGCTCATTATTAACAGTAAGGATAGCTCGACCTTTAAGCTCTTGTGGGGTCACACTGGAAAAATCTATGTCACTATACAATTGATGTATAGGGTCTTGTATTGAAGGGTAGCGTTGCAAAGGCAACTGAATCGTTGAGCCATTTTTTTTTCTCTCCAATGTCCAACAACCAAGCACCAAAATCCCTTTCAGATTCAAGGGCACGCATATTTTTTGTCAGATATAACTTATGAAATTTCAACCAAAGGGCGTGTTTTTTTAAGGAGCTGGCAACAGTTAATGTTCTTGAACCTCTTAAAATTACTGGAAGAACTTGGCGAAAATCTCCACCAGTAGAATGACTTTGCCCCCAAACGGTTCTTTACATTTTGTGAGATCTTGTAAAAGTCTATCAACAGCTAAGAAAGCATGAACATGTGTCATGGGTGCTTCATCCCACACAATTAATTTTGTTTTCAGTAACATGTCAGCTTCTTTTATATTAAGCTTCAAATTGCAAGTAGATGTTGCATTTAAATCAATTGGAATTTTAAAAACAGAATGGGATGTTCTCCCCCTATTAATAGAGTTGCAGCAATACCTGTAGATGAAACAGGAATAACATCATCACCTCTACCACGTACTGTGTGAAGCAAAGTTGAATAAACAAAAGTTTTTCCTGTCCCAGCAGGACCATCTAAAAAATAACACTTGGGTGTATCTGCAGCGTTGTTGTACACTGCGTTTAATAAGATTTCCACAACATTCCGATGTTCACTATTTAACTGCATAGCAAAACTATTAGCTTTAGCCTGCTCTTCCACAACATCAAAGTTCGGTCTCTCCATAACACTTGCAGGCAAATCTACAGTTGGTAGATGCAGTTTTTGGAGACTTAAATTGTAGAATGTAAGCAGTTCCTCAATATCTGCAAGTGCATAGTGAGGTCCAGTCTGCTCAGAATAACGATGCACAAAGTCCTCAAAAAGTGAAACTTGATGCTGCACAAATAAATCTGGAACATCCTCCACTTCTCCAAAGCCACAAATCATTGCGAACAGCATGCGCAACTGTCTCGGAGATTGAAATTGTGCAGCTTCATTCAGAGCATCATGTCACTGCTGGTGACCTCGAAGAAGTCCATACTCCTGACATGCTTGTTGAAATGTAATGCATCTTAATCCATTTACGGTCAAAATATCATCAAAACTAATGGCCCCAGACTTGCACAGCAGTAGCATTCGCAAATAGTACCTCTCAGTATCCAGTATACTAACTACTGGCAGTCATTTTGTCCACCACGTTGTCGCTTCTTCCAATTTGTGGTACTCTTATCAAACACATAATATTGTGGAATATCTGAGTAAGAAATGTTGTGAGCTGAAGGATCATTTTTGCTTAGTTCAAACCATGATGTTAGTGTTGTTTTTCTTAAAGCGGCTCGTTCAATTGCTTGGGCTTCTTGACCGTCTTGGTACACAATCGGCTGTTGCTGTGGTAAATGCACAGCTAAGCGCACTACAGTGTGGGATTTATGCGACAAATTAAATTCATTTAAACGCCACATGGCTTCAGGTGCACGAACATACCTACCTTCAACAAAACTTAAAATTTCATCATGATCCAGAGCACCTTCTTTTTGTATTTTGACCGAGGCTGCATCAAGTCCTTTGTATACATATTTATATAAGTATTTGACACTTTTAACTGAGGCACAAACTTCAACATTAATATGTGCATTAAATTTTTTAAGCAACCAAAGATTATATGGGACAACCCTCTGTTATCGATGGAATATTTCTCTACTTGGACAGGTTCAGTGGCTCTTCTGCGATAAATAGGGTATCCATTAACATTTTCCTCTGTATCATCCTTGAATTGTTTCGGAAAACTTTTGCAGCACTGTCCATCTCTCATGCATGGAGAATTTATATTTATAGTTCCACATGGGCCATGTACCATGAATTTTGTCACAATTTGGAAGAGTCTAAGATCAGTGCAAGGATCTGGAAGTTCTGCACTCACAAACTTGTCAATGTCATCTTTAATGCGAATTTTGCTTTCTGAATCTAATGTTAGAAGAATGTGGGCATGAGGCAAATCTCGCTTTTGGAACTCAATAACATAAATATAGGCCAAAACAGTTCCAAATATTCCATGCTTGCAAATATCTTCTAAAAGTTCTTTTAATTTCATATTAAATACACGTACAATAATATCAGGTCGGTCTTCAAGACGTTGTACTCCCTCCATGCTATTTAAAATTTCAGACCAAGATGGGTTGCAAGTAAACGTCAGAAAGAGATCTGGCTTACCAAACTTGCGTACCATAGCCATTGCATCTTGGTAATTCTGTTGCATATGACGTGGGCTCCCTTGGAAAGAAGATGGCAATATTATAAGTTGTCCAGTGCGTATATTTTCATTATGCGCTCGATACTCTAAAGCATCCAAAAGCCCCCGATAAACTTCAATTCCCAAATCTTTTTGATTTTGTCGCAAAAAATGTAAACGTGAGCCTTCGGTTTTAACATATGCATCAACAATATATTGCTGAAAAAGCTTATCACTATTGTGCAAAATACTGAAACCATTTCGCTGGGAAAGTCTGTATGCAGAATATTGTAGTTGAGTGACACGGGTGCGCTTTGCTGTTCTCCTTTCTTCTACATGTTCCATTCCAGTGTTCCAACTACACTCGCCCCTTGAAAATAGCAAAGGATAGGTCATTGGATCACAGCATTGATTTAAAGGTGGAATGCTTTGGCATGTATCCCCAACTGGGTACACACAAATGTCTCGGTTGGCTTGGGGCACTCCATTATCATCTACAAATATAGCTGCTATTTCAGTGCATAAAGTAGGAGGATTATAGCGCCGCATATCCAAATTTTTATCTTCCAAAAATACCATTTTCACTGATGTAGTTGGGTGCCCTTGTACCAATCGGTGCATTTGAAGATAAGACTGAGCAAAGGGATTGATTTCCCTTAACATAAAATCAAGTTTTTCAAATACATGTTGCAAGCAATTTTGATTGTTACTCAAGCGTTTCTCTGTTGCCTCACTGGAGTCAAATATATAAAGCTGTCCGTAACTTTCTTTATGTTGGTCACTTGCATACAGGGGGGAAACTCTGTGGTACACTTCACCATGTAAACGGTAACAGTATGGTCCAGTTCCACGTGGTGGTTTAATTTGTGCTCCCATCAAAGCGAATGCAAAGGCAGAATTGTATTCCCGAATTCGCTATCGATAATTTTTAGCATCAGGTGAATTTTCAGTTAGCAATACTTTCAATAGTTCCGGTGCATCAGGAAATGCCGGTAACTGAACCTTTCCATCATGGCAACATTTTGTATACTTGTGGGCAGTATTTTTCTCTTCCTTCCAATAAACAGCCCCACAAAAACCGCATTGTTCGGACATAGTTCCACAATTATGCTCCTCAACATCGTTTCGAATACACACACGTTTTGGGCGACGTCGCCTTATAGTGGATTCCTGAACTGTTTCCTGGCTCCGTTCAGTACGCCTTTGTTCATTTCGGATAATATATCCAACAGCACGACTTAAATTCATTATTTTTACAGATTTCCAACTACTAAAAATAGTTTTCAATAAACGTGATCACATGAAGTGACTTCGGACTTTCCGCGGATGTAAACAAATCAAACTTGCGAGCTGTTGCCAAATGGCGATTAAGAAATTCGACCCTTTTTTGTCGCCACGTAAGAGAATTATATATATAGACTGTATTTCAATTGTATTCTAGTAATATTTTTATAGCACTGCCTGTTTCTGGCAAGTTGAGCCTGACTGTTGATATGTCACTATGAATATTTTTTGATGGTCACAAGATGAACTATTTTTGTAAATACTTCAATTAATGTATTATTTGACTAGTTTTTAGATTTAAAACGAGTTAACAAATACACTGTTATTTCCTGATTCCTCCCTTTAAATATTTTTTTTACATATGTATATTATCCCTGAAACGTGCGGCGAAAGATTGGATGAAATGGCAGTGAGAGGTATGGTAAAGTGGTCTAAGTCAACAGCTTTGTCTTCTTATATATCTGTAAGTTTTGCTGATGGAAGCGTGCAACTTTGAATGTGAATAGATTAATGTAAAAAAATTCTACGAGAGGCTGTCTCTGCGAAACGGCCCTGGGATTGGGGGGCGTAAACTTATTTACCGTACTCAACTGTGACTTTCTGTGACTAAAGTAACTCTATATGAAAAGTAGCTCTATGTGACTGAAGTAACTCTTTGGGGTCCATTCTGGTACCCCCCGGTTGGGTTGGGTCCGTTGTTAACGTGTGGAACCCAACCCAACCCGGGGGTACCAGAATGGACCCCTTTGTGACTGAAGTAACTCTTTGTGACTGAAGTAACTCTTTTTGACTGAAGTAACTTTTTGTGACTCTGAGATGATGTGACTGAAGTAACTCTTTGTGACTCTGAGATTAAGTGACTGGAGTAGTTCTTTGTAACTCTCAATTTCTGTGACTGATTCATGACTTTGGTTGGGTTTTATTTCACGAAACAAAATTCTTGTCTTCAAATGTAATATATTTATTCATGTTATTAATATTGGGTACAATTTCTGTTAGTAACAATCTTATGTGAAATTGGATGTTGGTATGAGAAACAGAAAACGTAATTCAACAATTCTGGGGTAATATTTAGCGTGAACGAAAATCGATGAATGAATTGCCTAATGTACTTAGAAAGTTTGTAGGAACCATATTGAAATCTTTAACAAATCACTTCGCTGACTCATTTTGGCGGTTTCAAGAGATTTCTACGAAACAAAATTTTGAAAATCCAGGTAATATACCGCTCACAACCGACTGCAGCCAGCGACTGATGCCACCAGACAGTTAGGTATGAGAAAGTGCGGGAAGCTATGTTGGTCGCTGCGTGCGCGCTCATCGGTTGCTGTGACGTCATCAAAATTTTTCGTGATTTTCACGAATTTTGCAATTCGACTGTGACTAAACCATAATTCCAAACGCTAACATTGTCTTTATAATCTTCAATGTCCCCCTTTCTATGTTAAATGAAACTAAAACCCACTCTCTGTGTTATTTGGTTGCAGAGCTTTTAACTTTACCACGAAAAGCGTCAGAATTTTTTCCTTTCCCAACACCACATTAGACCACTATGGAGGGACATAAATTTACGTCAAAACATTTTACTAATTGACATTTTTGCTCTATGGCGGCCTTATAATATTTAATTTGTGTAACTTATCAATCCCCTTGGATATCAAAGTATTTTCATACAAATTCTTACTTTATTTGATGAAACTTTGTAATTGGAAGTATATGTCTAAAATCAATATTTAAGAAAATAAACGGTTATTCCACATTTCTCGGACACTACTAATATTACAGCTTTCCTTGAGTTCCTGGAATCGCGGTTTAATAGTAAATGAATAAATTTCAATATTGCCAACATCAAATGTGCCGACATTTTTTGAGAGAAACCTGAAGTAATTATTTCGATAATAACATCGAAATAATATTTTATATCCACAAATTAGCTTTTTAAATAACGGTAATTTAGTCTTTTTTCAATATTTTAATAACTATATTATGAATTATATTAATTTCTGTTTCTATGCCGTATTTTCTTCCCGAAATTTGATTTAAAGTTAAAAAGAAATGGAAAAAGGAAATATCATGTCTGCTCAGTTTTTTACCCTCTGAAGGAGAACATATAAAATAAAAACTTTGCAGCTGCTTTGTGTTACTTAATATTGGAACAATCGCACCTTTCTTTTTTTTCCCAAGATGGCTAAAGTGAAAGTTTGTGAAATAATTTTAAGCCAAAGAAAACGAAAAGTTACCAAATAGAGTATATTGTATATGCTTTGCTGTTTTGAAATACTGTTAGCTAAATTGATACAGGGTGTCCAATAATGTAATTTGCAGCCCAATCCCCCCACCCCCTCTTCTGTCTTTATTTCAGAACGACAGCAGAAATAGTCACAAGATTTTGTCTTGTTGTAATAAAGTGGCTGCACATTATGTTAAGAGACCGCTTACAGCGCTACCTGGCGGAAATTGCGGAATTATGGTTCCTTTCTTGAAAATTTAACGTTACAGGGGAAAAAGCGAATTACCAAGTTGTCGAATATCATCGATTTTGTACAAAAAGCACATTGTAGACATTAATACTAACAATATAACCACTTCAAGCCTCATTTATTTGTTCGCGATATTCAAAACTGTTACACTTCGAAACGTGTTAAAGAGAGTGAGGAAAACAATAATTAAAAAAACACCGAGTATTTATATATCACAAAACACCTTTATTTTCATTATTCAAAGGGGACAGTTCACACTTGGACCCTTAATTGAATTTCGCGTGGCGCTCTGGCCTGCGCATGAAGGCCCTGCAGTATTGGCCGATAGGTCTCTAACGCCACTCCTGTTTGCAAATGAAGCACCCTTTATTATTCTTAGCTTAAAGATCTATTGCAAATGATCATAATTAGTTGCTTAATAACGACTAATATAAGTTATTAGTTGAACTGTATTTCTCTTTTCCCTCATTCTTCATCCTGGCCCTAAGTGGCGAATCCAGGGGAGGGACTATCGGGCTGCAGCCTGCCCAGAGCTGAACCAAAATTCTTGATTTAATTTAAAATCACTACAACTGTTTGATCTTAATTTTCATTTTAAAAAATAGTAATAAAATCGTGATAACATTGCTTTCTGACTTGACAGGCTCGAAACTTTTTCTACTTTTCTAGTCATTCCACTTGCACTTGTAGCGTTGGCACGGTCGAAAACATTTTTTGGCCAGTTATTTCATTGTATTTTTTATTAAATTATCGTAAGTATTGTAGTGTTCATTATGATTCTTATTGTCAGGAGAGGAAAGCCTGTAAAGTTAAAGTGTTTTCGTTTATATAAGCCATGCGGTTTGACATTCGTCACTACGATAAAAAAATTTATGACCTCCGCCCCCCCCCCCCCCAGACACGAATCCTGGATTCGCCACTGCTGGCCCTCATTCTTCAAGATAATTTTGTGATATTCTCAAGTTTTTATTTGATTAACTTAACATTGCAGTCCAGTTTCAATCTATGTTAATGCCTTTTCTTGAAGAGAGTGAAGCAAACAAAATTGTATTTCTCCTTCTTTTGACTTATTGTCTATGAATATTAGATTGAATTTGCATCCAAATGGACTTATTTGTATTTCTTGGAGGAAATTGGTTCTCATTCTTCAAATTTATGTTAATTTTGAGACATTATCAGGCCTTTGTTCGATTAATTTAACATTGCAGTCTAGTTTCAGTCTTCGAAAATGCCGTTTCTAGAAAAAAAGAATTTCTAAATTTTAGACTTATGGTCGTTGATTATTAGGTTGCATTTGCATCAAGTTCGATTTATTTGTGTTTCTTGCTGAAAATTGTCCCCATTCTTAAAGTTTATGTTACCTTTTGGCATTTTCATGTTTTTATTAAAGTGATTTAACACTGTAGGCTGATTTTAAATATTTAAAAAATATCTTTTCTTGAAAAGAAATTTATTTTCTGCTATTTAGACGTATGTTCTATGAATATTAAGTTGAATATATATGGAGTTAGATTCGACACTCATTTGCCTCATGTCCATCTGATTTTTATGAAATTTCGTGGGAGACAAGTGAAGTTGATTTTTCTTGAAACTGAGCAAATTTCAAGGTTCTGCAATTTTCAGTTTTCTACGCTATGATTTTTGTCTTACAAGAAAGCGAAAGTGAACGATGCGATGAAACAGAAGAAACCTTGACTAACGGTAGAATCGTTAGTCCCCGCGATCGGTGGAATGCTATTTCCCCATAATAATATTATAATTCTGTCAGTGGAACGCTAGGCAAATTCCTGTCCAATCTTAAGCTAGATATTCACCGCCGATCCACTTAATTTGGGAATTCTTAGCAGACCCAGTATATTTTTGGCTAATGCACCAGTTCTTTTATCAAGCGATAACTTCAGCAGAGTGATCGCGTTTTACTTAAGGGCTAGCCCGTTATGCTGGTTACATGCTGCTTCAAGACTGTCCAACGATGAGTTTTGAATGCATAGAAGTTGTAAATTTGCTATAAAATACTAAGGGTTTCCACAGCATCCACACAGGTTTGCAGAGCTTCAATAACAACTAAGTTTAGGGAAAGGGTAGTACATAAAACATAAAATGCTCGAAGGTTAATGTTTAGAATCCTGTTTGGACACCTGGAGTTTTCCTTTCATATTGGCCCGATTACTTTGGCCAAGCATATTTTTCATCTCTTCCAGTAGTACTAAAAGTTTCCCAAATACATCCCAAAAAGTGTCTCCACAGCGTCCACACAGGTTTGCAGAGCTTCAATAACAACTAAGTTTAGGGAAAGGGTAGTACATAAAACATAAAATGCTCGAAGGTTGATGTTTAGAATCCTGTTTGGACACCTGGAGTTTTCCTTTCATATTGGCCCGATTACTTTGGCCAAGCATATTTTTCATCTCTTCCAGCAGTACTAAAAGTTTAACAAATACATCCCAAAAAGTGCTCTTTCATGCAAGATTCTGCACCTGTAATGCACCATACAAATCTTATATGCCCATTTTGAAACTTCCTTCAAAATTTGTTCCTCGATTTTGGATTGTAGTAGCCCTATGATTTCATTTTTGATAGTTTTTTCTCGGTAAAGAATACAGTGGAATCTCCCTGTAACGAAATCGCTTGGTTCCAGTTGAAAAATTCGCTATAGAGAAAATTTCGTTATACGGAGATTAGAGATTTTTGCAGTTATTTAAGTAAGTGTAACAAACCTTTTAGTATGTGCGATAAGTTCAAAACTATTTAATTATGACTTTCAATTAAAAATGAAGTAATATTTATTATAAATTTGTTAAAATTATACTAATTTTTATTGTATAAATAAAATGCTCAAAAGTGAAGACAATTCAACAATTTAGAGAATAATATACACTAGTATGGATAAACATAAAATGCGTATTGTCACATCCATTTGCTGTTTCCACCCCGACTCCGCCCCGATTCTTGGAATCTTGACCCGTAGAAATGTTGCTCCCTCTGTAGAAACCCAGGTCCCCACAACTGCATTACCCTTCACATAGCATTCTAATGTTGTGTGTTATCGCTGGAATGAACAATGCGAGTGGTTCCAGAAACAGGCACGTGTGAGCGATTTGTTTGCACAGAAATTAGCAACTTTCTTCAAAAAATGACAAAAATCGAAAAGATAAAGGTCTGAAAAAATTCGTTATAGGGAGACAACCACTTCGTTATATGGAGAATATTTTGAATTTTATTTAACATTCCGATTAAAAATTTCGATATAGGGAGAAATTCGCTGTAGGGAGACTTCATTGTAGGGAGACTCTACTGTATATGATTCATTAGACGCCGCGTTTCTCAAATGGTCAGCACTAACGAAGCAAACTTTTCCAATGAATACAAGTAGCTTTAAAATGATTCCATTGCTTTTGCTATATAGTACATTTCTCTTTCCCCATTTTTCTTTTGGAAACACAATCACATATACTAAAGGTTTGACCACTTCTCTCCAATGTCCAACCTTCATTTTGGTTTATTTCCGATTTTCAGAATTTACGGTCCTTCCTAATCTTATTCTTTTTATGAAATCCACTCAAAGTTGGTAAGCTTTCGTATGATTTGAAGATTTCTCATGTGCTGATAACTGTTCGTATTGTTTAGCAAGGGATTGCGAAATAATCCGTACCTTTACGCATGCGCCTGACGGAGTTATTTCCTTCAAAATACGGGGAAAGTGAAGAATGGAAGGGGTGATATTTACATTTTACGTATCGTGATCTAACAAAGCACTCCGGAAATGCGCGCATCTGACTCATTGCCTGACACCCCTTTCAGATCTAAAATCGTCCAAAAGTTCTAGTCTGGGGATATTAAAACGATCAATACATGTGTTTCCAATCATAAAACCCAGATGCTGACGGTAAGGACATTTGTACAAAGTCAACAAGGCGGTGGCAGAAGCAAAAAATTGCATATGCGCAAAGCTGTTTTTCGAACCCTATCCTTACCCAATGTCGTAAATTAGCCACCGTTTTAGCACTGCGATGTACGGTGACTAGATTTTAAGGGGCCCCCCCCCCCCCAAAGAAAGTCTTAAGGCACGAAGCAAGGATTGTATGACATTTGCGTACAGATACGTTTCCGTACAACTCATTAAGGCGCAATAAATCTTCGGTAACTCATCCCACAAGAGGGGTTAAGTAGGAGTTAGTGTAGGTTTGCTAGACTCTTGGCAAGTATGTTTGGCGAGCAGACCGAAAAAAAGGGAAAGTTTCTCTGGACGTAATGGTAATGACTGACTAAATCATTGATTAACTGAAAAACTAAATCATTTGAAATCATGTTAGTTAATGTGAATAAAAGATTGAAATAAAAAATAAAACCTTCATATTTTTCATAAAAAATATATGCTCTTTAATAATAGCTGGTTAGTATATCATTTTGATAGCACTAATTTCGTTCTATAAACTAACTATAATTTGATTATGAATTCATATAATTTTTGGTAAGCTGAAAGCGTGAAGATGTCTGCTAGTAATAAAAGCATATGTGTGTGTTTGCTGGAGTTCAACGTGAAAGACTGTCAAACCTAGATGTATCAATTTTCGCACAGATATACTCTCAAAAGTGGGAAGATGCACCACAGAGAGGCATTTTGAAATATTAATTAATTAAAGATTAAGAAAAATTTTGGCGTTTTTCCTTCATAACTTCCGTAAATATTATCACACATATTTGAGTCAACTAAAATTAAAAAATGTATATATTTTTAATAATTCTAGTTCGTAGTAGTTCAATTTTTCCCCCTTATTTTAATAAATTTCCCAATATATTTTTATACATAATCTTCAACAATACTTTTCCTTGTTGCACTGAAACTCAAACCATTTCCATTTTTAATAAAAATATTCAATAATCTTGTTTCTTCTTCTATTATTGAAAGCTAAGATGATATTCAAATGGATTTTACTTTTTCGTTTTATTAATTTTCCTGTGAAGTATTAAACAGATCCTCTAAGATAATAAGCATTTTAGTAAATATATTCAGTAACCTCAAAGATCATGGTTCATAATGTTTAATTTTGTACTTAAATATTTTAATTTAGCTATGCTTCTGGATGCAAAATGTGCAGCGACATTTTTGTAAAGAAATCAAACGCATGTTTTGCATAATGAAATCTCTACTAATAATAAAGGAGAATGAGGTGTTTGTGTCTGTGTATTTGTCTGTGTCTTGAGACTCTAAAAGGCAGATTTCAGGACCTAGAATTATGAAATTATGCACAAACATACTATGGAGGGTGGAAATGTGCCCTTCGGAACGCTTTCCTTTGAAATTTTGATTAGAATTTTAACTACTTAAAAATTAAGCGAAATATTGGCGTTTTAAATAACTTCCGAAAGTATTGCAGCACAAAAATCATTTTTACGCCCTCTGAAATTTCAAAAAATTATTTTTCAATTATATCAATTAAATTGCAGTACAATACTATCCTAATATATTTTGCTTTCATAATTTATTTCATCAAAATTTTTATGGAATCTGTGATCTCTCTGAGATATTACGCATATTAAGAAATATATTCAGTTAGCTGAATGATTTTGGTTGCAATGTTTTCATTCTGCCGCCAGACATAAAATGTGCTGCGCCATTTTAATGTTGAAATCAAATGCATATTTTACATGCGGAATAAGAAAGTGAAAATCGCACCAACAACGTGTAATTAGATGCTACATGACACCGTCAGTTATCTAACTCAGAACAAGTACAAGGCCATTAAAAGAGCATGGATTAAATTTCTACCACAATCTGAAGTTTAAAATTACGTTGTTAAGGGAATAATTGCATAGTATTAAAAATACAGAAAGTGAAAAATTAACTTTCGCACAAAAATTCATCAGATCTTATCTTTTGAAAATTTGCAGGGAATGTTCTCTGTTAAAGTATGTTTCTTTCGTCTCATTTATGGTGAGTTTTAATGAATCCGTTGGTGTGGCTTGGAAGTTTGGAGACGGGATGCCAGCTCAGGCGTCATCCTCGTCATCTGACCGTGGTTCAAAATTACG
Organism: Araneus ventricosus; assembly: GCA_013235015.1. NCBI lineage: Eukaryota > Metazoa > Arthropoda > Arachnida > Araneae > Araneidae > Araneus > Araneus ventricosus. The sequence goes on along the minus strand of BGPR01000597.1, from coordinate 447,929 downwards.
AGGCCCGTCCCAAAATAACCCTCCTGTTGCTCAAATGGGGACGTAAATATTAACTGCAAAGAAAACGCTGCCTTATAAAACTTACCTTATAACTTTCTATACTAATGCCTTATAAAAATTCATTAAACAAGGAAAAGTATTTCCTTATTTAAATATAACATTTTTATTTAAAATACTTGAGGATAAAATACTTAAAGATCGAACTCAATATTAAAACAAAGTTAGAAAAACCTAAAAAATACAGTTTATTCTATTTTTAATTACTGTAATTTTGATTTATCAAGCATAAATAAAAATTTCATTTTCATTGCATTCTGAAGTCTTAACTTTTTTCCCTTTCTCAAACTTATTTTACAAATTCTTTTTATTCATTAAAAACATACACTACTTGCGTGCATTATTGTACAATTCAAATTTTTGGTTAGTATTTTTAAGAGCCAGCAAAATACATTTCGTTTATCATTCAATGATGCGTCTAGAAGAAAACAAAACTTAAATTTATCTAATATCTTTCACAGACTTTCATTTCAGCAAATGATTAATTATGTGAAAAATTTATATATATTCTCTCACTTGTTACTCATTCTGTACCATTTAACAAGTCGCAATAGTTATAATTCGGGTTTCTTTCCTTTTAGACATTTCGACTTAGAAAAAAAGAAAAAAAACTTTTATTGTTTGCAAAATTCAATATTTGGAAAAATACTGGCATCTATCTTATCTGATTTTTTTTAAAAAAAATCATTGTTTTGAAATTGTTTTGGGGAAATGTAGTTTTCTTTTTCAAAATATTTTATTTAGTTTTTCACGAATAATAATTCAAACAAAAAAATAATTTCTTTCATTCAATATTTATTTCGATTACAATATTATACAACTATAAATTTTTACTCTTAAATTTGGCCATGCGCAGATATTTATGCCAAAATACTTAATATAAAATGCTTTATTTAAAAGGAGGCGTTGAAAAAGGTAAAGCATTTTAGCATAAATTTCAATTTCAATTAAATTCATATTTTTCAGTCTTATATAAATAGCATGTTTTTATAAAACATAGTTCTGTTTCTAGTAACCCGTAAATTTTTGATGCTAAAAAGACCGAGCAACGCCTCGCATCCAGCTAATATTATTTATGACAAGAAATATCATCCCATGATTTTCGAATATCAAATTTCGCCAAATGTCACGATTGGAGATAATGTCTAACGTGTTGCAACCACTATCGAAACTTGTTCTTATCAGTTCCAATACCGCCTGTCAAAAGAGCATTGATGGACAGTTTTATGACTTGTACGGAAACGTATAAGTACGGAAAAGTCACTATACCGAAGCAAGAACCTTTAGCGCCTGCGCGAAAAACCGCCACTGGTAGTGAGGCGTTTAGTACATCTCACATGTATTGATGATATTATTCAGAATAAAGGAAAGGGCCGCCAATTCTAAAGGGAAATTATTTGCCATTTTTCGGAGCTTTCTTCTCTATTAAACCGGGTTTTTTTCTCTCTCTCCTTCACGCTCCCGCTTTGGCGCCACCTAGGATTTTGGCGTCACGGGCCCTCACGGGCACCCGGCCCTCGGGCCTCCTCTGATAAACTGTCTATCCCTTACTCCGATTTTGCTAGATTTCGAAAAGGTACGTTATTTTATTATGAGTGTAAGAATCGTAAGTAGAATGGTTCGAGTGAAAACGATACCAAAAACGGTTTTGAATTTGACTGTCAAATTCCTCAGTGAAACCGAAATCTTTGACGCTGTGGATTATTACTAGCACATTTAAGTTTCAATAAGCCAACTTTTAAAACTGCTTTTTGCAATGCAATTTTGATTCATATAAAATAAATTTGTAATTAAAATATTTGAATAGTTGTTTGAAATTTTGATTTACTCATTTCATTTCTCTGGAAAATTCTCTTGCTTCAAGGTGTTTAATTCTTGAAGATGTTTCTGGTGTTCTAAGAGAACACCATTATTAGAAGAGGATTATTCTTGAAGATTCTTCTGAGGTTTTATTCTTATTCATATTTTATTTAAATAGTTCACAATTATATCTGTGTATTTGCTGAATATAATTAAGAAATATTCCGAACTTGAAAAATTTAATAAATTAAAAAGTTAAAATTTTCCTTAATTTTTTCAAAATTTTTCTAATTATAGCTAAATAAACTAGATCTATTACTAACTATGGTAATGATAAATATTTAGTAAATTGCTACCTTCTGACTTAGATATATTAGATTATTGTTGTGAAAAAAATTAGTGTAATATAAGCTGGATTTATTACAATATTTCTGTATTAAAATCTTTAAACTCGTTTGTTTCAGTCTGCATTTTCCAAAACCATGTCTGCAACAAAATGCTAGAAGTCAATCACATTTTACTCAATTCACTTGAAATTTTTCTGTGTAATCACAAATATCAGGTTAATAGAATTAGGTATGTATTTGTAAAAATTATGTTTAGAAAAAAGTCTTTTAATTAGAGAATATTGAAAATATCCGATATTTTCCCAAAAAAATACACAAATTTTGGAGAAAATATTTAATTCTTCAAAACTAATTTAGATATCCAAAATCATATCCCTAATTTTACTAAGTACATTATGAGGATTTTTTGAGAAAAATTATGGCAAAAATATTAAAAACTGAATGAGTTGCCGCTTTTAACAAAAGAGTCTTTATTTACATATATTTTTTATACAAAATGAAAAATTTTAAACTATGAATTTCTGAACATGTAAGAAACATTTTATATGTTTAATTTTCTGTACAGTTTACATCCAGGGCCGGCCCGAGGTGGGTGCGAACGGTGCGACCGCACAAGGCCCCGCGCTTCTTAAAGGCCTCGCGCCTCTGAAAGGTCGCTGACGGGTTTTGCAAAATTCATTAAAATTTTGTTCGTCCTTTTTTAAAAATTCTTTCAACCAACTTTTATGTAGAAAAAAGCATAAAAGATTAATAATTTTTTCTTAAAAGAAATATATCGCAATTTTTTTTCTTTTTTGAAAATTTCCTTCAAAGATCTGTTAAAAAAGTAATTGGTAGATCTAGTGGTTAAGAATCCAACAATTCCCTTTGCTACCTGGCTGTCCACGTGTTTCCTATTCTTGGGCAGAATAAAAGGTAAAAAGTGATAACGTTGTTCAGTCCTAAACCAGGTTCTATTGCTCCAGACATCATATGGTCACTCTCTTTTCGGTGCGACAAGAGGGGGCACCCTAAAGTGGATGTCCGTCATTTGAAGATAAATTGCAGGTGATAACATTCAATACATTCCTTGTTCCCAAGACTATTACTTTCAGATTATACAGGGGGTAATGCTTGTGTGCGTATCCACATCTGTTCACCTAATGGCCAGCAGATAGTCTTTCCCAGGCCAGCTTAAATAAACACCTCTAGAGGAATGCTTTTTCTGCTTATCTAGTTCTAAATTGAACACATATGTTCCCCTTGTATTCAGCAGGAATGCTAAGCGATGATAAAGCAGCATAGTATTCCACCGCGCGCGAAGACTAACGATTCAAAAGTTAGTCAAGGTTTGTTCTTTTTTATCGCGTCATTCGTTTTATATCGTCCAGTTTCGTTTTCTAGCGATACAAAAATCGTTTAGTTTTCAAGAAAGGAACCATAATTCCGCAATTTCCGCCAGGTAGCGCTGTAAGCGGTCTCTTAACATAATGTGCAGCCACTTTACTACAACAAGACAAAATCTTATCACTATATCTGCATCGTTCTGAAATTAAGACGGAAGGGAGGAGGGTGAAGCAAATTATTTTTCATGGTATTTCAAAACAGCAAAGCATATACAATATACTCTATTTGGTAACTTTCATTTTATTTGGCTTCAAATTATTTCACAAACTTTCACTTTAGCCATCTTGGAAAGAAAAGAAAGATGCGATCGTTCCAATATTAAGTAACACAAAGCAGCTGCAAAGTTTTTTTATATATATATTCTCCTTCAGAGGGTAAAAAACTGAGCAGGCATGTTATTTCTTTTTTCCATTTTTTTAAGATTTCAAATCAAATTTCGGGAAGAAAATACGCCACAGAAAAGAAATAAATATAATTTATAATGGGAAATATATAATTGCACTTCAATTTAGATAGTATGCACTTGGTACATGGAACTATAATTCGAATTCTTTGCACTATAATTCGAATACTTTGCACTATATTCCGAATACTTTGCACTATAATTCGGATACTTTGCACTATAATTCGAATACCTTGCACTATAATTCGAATACCTTGCACTATAATTCGAATATTTTGCTCTAAAAATGAATTTTTATGGCATAGTTTCAAAAATTTTAAATTCGGTAGATTGCTAACTAAAAACAGGGAATAAAAAATATACATATTATAAAAAAATTTATTATAAAAAATGAAAAAGGTTTAAAAAATGTATAAAGCACGAGTGAAAGTTACTTTTGGCACAAAATAAAAGAACACAATTGAAAATAAAGAAATTATAAAAAATAATACTATACCAAACTATATTTATTGTATTAAAAGAGCATTCTTGGTTCTAGTGTGCCGACCTCTTTTACGTTCCTGCCCAAGAGGTGAACATTTAGATTCGCTTGGCGCTTTCTCCTGCCCCATACCTATTAATATGCCTAAACTATGTTCAGGAATATATTTTTTTGCAAAAACAGAACACGAATATGTGGAAACAGAATCGTTACTGCCAAGGGTAGATACTGTCACTTTCCATACTCAGTTATTGTATTCAGTTTTATATACAACATGTGAGGTCCATATGAGATATACCCTTTCATGTGAATGGACCATGTCTGCATCTATATTTTATTTAAACTGTAAAGATGGCAAATAAGACACAGATTGGTTTCCGTTTCTTTCTTCTAAAATTTTGGCTTCTAATTTTGCCCACTGATTTGGTTTTTTCCAAATCTTTGTGGGGACATGCAAGCCATTTTACATACGGTTTCATGTAAAATGGTTTATAATTCGGGTTAACTGGATCACGTTCATTTGACAATTTTTCCACATTCGCAATTCAAACACTTCCAGGAACTGACCAACAGGAAGACGCTCACGAAATGCATGTTCCTCTTTTATGACCGCATTGGTTGCCTCTAATCCATTGTTGGTAATAGGAAAATAATTCCAGTACCTATATATCAATAAAGATTTCTGGTAAGCTATCCGATTTAAAGTTTTCTGTGAATATTGTGATATACACGTCATTTTCCCTCTCATTTCTTAAAAAATAATACACTAACTGTGTTGAAGGTATCGTCATCGGAGCATAAATGAAGACATTCAGTATAATTTTTTTCATCTTTGTTTGTAATGTCACGTAGTTTCCAATTAATATTTTTATTACATGAAAATAGCACGTCAGTTGTCGGAAAGAAAGGTCAAAAACATCTCTGAAGCCATTAGTTAGTACATTGCTGGCATTAGTCAATAAAATTTTCAAATTCCACTCAGTTTCATTCATTTTATAGAATGAGTCTTTCACACAATTAAATCGTACTCCCACTGGTATGGTACGGAAGTTTGGATAAGGGGTGCCATCTCAGGTGTCGTCCTCGTCATCTGATCGCGTTTGAAAATTAGTAGGTCCGTCCAAAAGTAGTCCTCGTGTTGTTTCAAAACGGGTCGTTAATATAAATAAGCACAATGGATTTAAATTCACACCTTCAAAAGTTCTGTTACTTTGAGTTTAGTTCATTAGTTTATTTTAATTATTGTCCTGTTTTTTAAGTAAAACGAGGATATTTTGGGACGGACCTCGTCATTTTGAACCGTGGGCAGATGACAAGGACAACACCTGAGCTCTCCAAACTTCCGCACCACACCAGTGGAAGGACGCAACAGGTCTAATACACGACGGATCTTTAGTGGAATCGGGTTTCGAACCTGGAGTCCTCCGGCTACGAGGCCGACAGTTTAGCACTTTCTTTTGGCTTTCCTCTGATTGGCTCTTGTCTTCACCAAGTTGTTTACCCATGTTTCGTTTTGATTTACCGTTTATTGTTGTTGGTTTATTTTGTCATCTTTTATGTTATTGTTAAAAGTTTATAATGTTTCGTATTTTTCAATTTTATTGTTGTGGTCTCTATTGTAACTATTATTTAATATTCATTATACCCTTGCTTTCGGTTTTTGTTTCAGTTGTATTTAATTTTAATTGTTATTGAATTATGTATTTTGTAACAGTTTATTATAATCAGGATGGTTTTTATTTATGTATCTTTTTTAAAATTATTATACTTATTTTGAATTATCTTTATGTGAGATTTGATACTCCTGTGTGTCCGCATTTACCCAGACGGCTTTGACTTAGTCGCGCGTTTTTCCCTTCTAAGATGGTAAATCCCCAAAAAACAGGAATGATTTCCCCTATTGGCAACACTCCAATCAATTCAATGTTGCCGTCTGCAAAAACTACGTTGTATTTAGTTTATTCAAAGTAGAAACATCTGTTTTATAGTGGAAAGTAATCAATGCAAGTGATAATATTTTTTCTTGAGTGCATCATATTTGTTCAAAGTTCAAACATTTTTTTACATGCTGAATAAATTTAATTATAGTGGAATAATTCCTTTTCTCGTGCAACATATTTGTTCTGAGTGCAAATTATTTTTATCAAAGTGAATTTGATCCAAATTAAAGTGCAAATAATTCCCACCCATTTATAATATGGTTATTGAAATATTGAAAAGAGAACAAATTACCGTTATTTTAAAAGAACTTTGTTAGATATAAAATATTATTTCTGCAGTTTCAAACACCGTGTTGTTTGTATGCCGTTATATCCGAATCGTCAGCACACTTGATGCTGGCTATATTGAAATTTATTCATTTACTATTGAACCGCGTACTCATAATAATCATAGGATATTCGTTTCCCAGTAAACTACAGCGATTTTATAACGCAAGCTAGTCGTCGAGTAATTGCGTTAAAACCTTCGCTTAACGTCAGATGGCTTTGACTAGGAAAGCATCTTTTCCTCCTATTTCCAGTAAAATCGTGATTTCCTGACTATGCTCCGAGCAATGGATATAATCGCTAATTATTTTGATTCCCGTTGACTATCATTAAAATTTTTGTTGAATGATCATCAATACTTTATTGATATTACGTTCATTATGCGTATATGCTATTCAAGACACATCAAAATTGCAAAACATAGACAGTCTTCGGAAAGACTTTTTGTTTTATTTCATTTCAAATTACTTTACAAATTTACACTGCAACTATCTCAAAAAGTAAATAAATAAATGAAGTTGCGATCCTGCACAGTAATTATCAAAATATATCTGCAAAGTAATTTTTAAAATTCAGCTTTAAAGGTAAAAATGAAAAAATTACGATGATGTATATAGTTTCTTTTTCTCTCTGTTCTCCATTCTTTTTAATTTTTTTTTGTTTTAAATGAAGTTTCGAGAAGAAAGTGAATCATAGAACAGATTAACATTATCCATAAATGGTTATTCAAGTCTCTAAATATGTTAGAAATTGAAAACTGTAATTTACCGTTATTTTAAAAAGATTAATTCTGATAAAAAAATGAGTTTATACAAAAATCCATGTAAATAGCTTTTTACCTCTCGAACGTCGGCGTCCACTCAGGATGCTGGCACAAAATAGTGATGTGTCAGATTCGTTCCGCTTCCGAAACGTAAATGGATTTATCGCCCATAATAACTGTAATAATATTTATTATTGAACTTATATTTTAATATAATTATGAACCATAATCAATAATTAATTCCTATAAATAAATGAGTTGACAAAGTTCTTCATCCGTGATGTTTTTATCATTCTCGAACGTCGGCGTCTATTCAGGATGCTGGCATTGAAGATTAAAAGTGTGATTTAAATCACCCTTATTTAGAACAGATATTTAAAAATGACAATAGCAAAAATATTTGTTATTAAAAATATCTTGGATTATGCATGCCTATTCAAATGTATTAATGGTATTAATAACGCCAAAGACTCCACTGATTCGGCAAAATAGAGAAAGCAATTAACCAGGCACCATCTTGAAACAAATTTACAAAAAATAAATATCCTTATATATATATATATATCGTCTTTTATTTTTTCAAGAAACATTTATGCCAGATTCGAAGAAAATCGAACAGTGCGTTTGGTCGTGACAAACAAATTAACACACGAACGCAGTGGCGAATCCAGGGGGGGGCTATCGGGCCCCCCCCCCCCCCCCCCACGAGCCAAGCCAGAATTCTTGATATTATTTAAAATCATTAAAATTGTTTTTTTTTTCCTTAATTTGCCTCTAAAAAAATAATAAAAACGTTTCAACATTGCTTTCTGGCTTGGACAGGCTCGAAAATTTTCCTATTTTTGTAGTCATTCCACTTGTACTTGTAGCTTTGACAAGGTCGAAGATATTTTTTGGCTAGTTATTTCATTGTAATTTTTATTAAATTATAGAAAATATTGTATTGTTCTTTATGATTCTTATTGTCAGGTGAATAAAGTCTGAGTTAAAGAGTTTTGGTTTACTTTAGCCTTGAGGTTTGACATTCGTCCCGATGATACAAAATTTTTATGACCTCCCCCCCCCCCCCCAGACCCGAATCCTAGATTCGCCACTGCACGAACGAAATGCTGAACCGTCGGAAACATCATTTCGCTCGCTCAGTTATTTCTTTTGTCAAAAAGTATCCTTTTTTTCAGAGCCTACAGCAATGAATAAGAATATTAATTAGAGGATAAGATTTTTTTTTACTGGTTTCTGACATAACATATGTCACATTCACTATGAATAGCGGGACATTCACCAGTGTTCCAATCCACTTTTTGCGGAATACAAGATGCCAAACCCATTGGTCAATGTGGAAACCCGGTGATAATTGGCGTAGACAGAGGGAGAGTTCCAACATTGTTGGATTATCGAATCATCCCATTCGGCCATAAAAATGAAATACGATTTTTCGAGGCGGGTGATAAATCACCCACGTGTGGGAGGGGGAATGTGCGTGGGAGACAGACTGGAGAAATTAAGGAGGTGAGGGTGCTCTCTCCAAAAAGCGAAAATCCTTCGTGTGAGGGAGGGGGTATAGAAGGAGTAGGGAGGATCGAAGCGGCTGGTATTGCCCACCTACTTGACTTGAATGGGTGGAAAACAGACCTTTCGTTGGTCCAAATGGAATAGAGCAGTGTTGTTGTGAAAGCTCAGCTTAATATTGTCCACGTGTTGCTTCAGAACAGAACGCTACTTCAGTGTCATACATCAAATGAGTTGCCTGTGGGATGAAACTGCGTAGAATTATTATTGGCGCATATGCGGAAACATAGCATGAAATATCGTTTCAATTTTCAAAGATTATTTTTAAGAATTTTTTTTCAAGTTTTCAAATTCGCTTGCAGATCACTGCGGTTAAATACGTTTTGCAGTGGGCTGACCAACCGCCAAGTCAACAGCCTTGCAAAAATTTCAGTAATTGGAATGCGTTGAAAAAAGTTCTGGCATTTTTTCTATCGTTCTGTTTAAAGTTTTCCGCGCGATTATTAAACCAACTCTCTTGAAGGTGACATGAGATTCAATTTCGTGTTTTTTTTTTCAGTTTGTAGTAATATTTGATACTAGCAGTACGCGCACGGCGTTGGCCGTGGAATCAGGACTTCAACAAAATAAATATTAAAAAAAAACCGCCCACAATGACATGAACAAGTTTTGAAAACAAAATCAAAACAAAACATTATTGATTTCCCCGCTTATTTTTCTTCGCGATAATGACATTTCAACTGTAGGAAAACAGTACATAGTACGTTAATTCGAAACATTAAAAAACTGCAACGTGAAAATGATTATTATACAGCAAGCAAAATATGCGAGACATAAAAGCGTTAAAACATTGCCGAAAATAATAATCGAAGTCATTCAGTTGAAGATTATGACGCATCCTGCGCTCTGAACTGTCAGTCAATGAAATTGCAATAATGCATGTTGGGAAGACTCCGGAAAAACTTCCGAGGGAGAATGCTTGCTAGAGAAAAATCTCTTTGAACTGACGAGGAAAAAATTGATTTAAAAAAACGGAAAAAGATATTGTAACCGTTCTAGTTTTAAATCCGACGGAAACGTTCCAGAGATAAACTGAAAAGAAGTTAATTGATACCGTTATTAGAACGTCGGATGCGAGAATTTTAGAAATCTGAACTGAAAATTACCATGAAAGTGACTATTCTTCAAAAGTTTCTCAAAATTTAGTAAATTACGTTCTACTTACGATACAAACTTCATTAGAACAGAAATCGAATGCTCTCTCCGATGGTGTATCTATTTGTTTCGTAAAATTATCCAAAATCATGCTATTGAGAAATTAGTGCGAAAAATCATCCAAAACAACACAAAGAATTAAATAAAAAAAGATTCTAGATTAAATTTTAAAATTCTGGCTTCGAGGTGCATTGAATCACCATTACGACTACCTGTGTGCCAAATTTCATGCCTGTAAGTGCGATATATTCGTCTGGACATCGCGCGCACACACACAAACATTGCCATTTATAAGTTCAAAAACTGCTTTTTCAAATATGAAAATAAAATTAATCAAAAAATGCGTTATCTCGGACTTTTGAAAGGGACAAGAGGCCCCCAGAACTTACATTTCCTGAGAGCCTCTACAGAATCTAATCCGGCCCTGGTAGTCTCTCAAGGCCTGAAATTATTTGGATTATCATGGATAATGTATGATTACTCGTGGGTCCACACACTTGGTTTGTCTCTTTGCTTTCCCTCATACGAAGTATACAAAGAGAAAGTATTGTAATCGTCAATAAAATTCGAACTCGAGATTTTGACGAATTTCCACGTTTTAGACCACCCTGAGTCCGAAAAACATAATTTTGGACTTAAGTCAATCAGTGTGTTTGTGAATACGATAACTCGAAAACTGTTAAAGCTAGAGGGATGAAATTTGGTATGTGATTTTTAAACATAATTTTTAGGTTTCTATCAAATTTTAGGACAAAATCCATCCACGGGAAGTCTGTCTGTCAGTGTTCATCTGAAAACAATAACTCAAAAATTTAAATAGCTGGATAGTTAAAATCTAGTACATAGTTTTATCATCAGGAATGTAGGTCCGTATCAAGTTTTTTGGAATACATCTGTTAGAGGGTTGACTGCCTGTAGGGCTGTATAATCGCAAACTTGTGAACACGATAACTCCTTAATCCTACTACATAGATAAATAAAAATTTATATGTGGTCTTCTTATCTCAATTGTAGATCTGTGTTCAATTTTAGTTTCAATCGGTTGAAAAAACACATTCAAATCAAGACGTTCTTTACCTTACGCAACACCATTTGCGTATTAGTGAGAATCCGCCTTTCGCCTTGGCGCGCGCCAAGGGAAACTCGTTTTACTCCGGTTGCCTTATTTTTTTCTCCACCTGCGTTAGGGACGCTTGGTGTGTTTTACCGCAATTCGGATTATTTTTTCCCACATGTGTTAGAGAATCATCCATGTTACTTCCGCTCTCTGTATTTTTTTCGCACCAGTGTTAGGACGGATACGAAAAAGTTTTGGGGAGACCACTCCAACTGGTTTTGTTCTGAAAGGCTCCGGTCGACATTACGTCCACTGAACTTTCTTTACGCCCATTTTGAATGATGTACACTTGCCGGTTTGATTCCAAGACAATGAAAACTACTTAGTTAATTCTGTTGAGTAACAGTTGCTTATCGTACGCCCGCTTTTTAAAACCAAAGCGACAAATACAAAATTGTTCCCTAACAAAATGTCGCCCGTTATCTCCCAGCCTAATATATCAAAGTATTAAAACGAGAACATTTGCTATAAAATTGATCCTTATAATGATATCCACGGATTCATGGTACTCGAATACAGGTTTGGCTTGTGCAGGGCCCAACATTTTTTTTTTTTTTTTGAGAATCTAATTCATAGTTATAAAAAGCTAGTGGGAATATTCTCCCTTCGACTATTTCCTGTACTTCCACAAAGGAACCCATTCTGTGGTTAGCTTCGTAATATAGTGAAGAAAACCAAGTATGCATTCTGGAGATCTTCCTCTTTTTGCAATTGGAAGCACAATTACAAACAGGTCTACAATTTTAATGTCAAGCCCACAGACTAAATTTTATTTAGCTAGCTCAGTGGCGAATCCAGAATTCGGATCTGGGAGAAGGTGAGGTCATAAAAATTCTGTATCGTCGTGACGAATGTCAAACCTTATGGCTTATGTAAACCAAAAAACTTTAACTTTACAGACTTTACTCAACTGACAATAAGAATCATAAAGAACAGTACAATACTTTCTATAAGTTAAAAAAAATACAATGAAATAACTGCACAAAAAATGTTTTCGACCGCTTCAAAGCTACAAGTACAAGTGGAATGACTAGAAAGGTAGGAAAAGTTTCGAGCCTGTCATGCCAGAAAGCAATGTTATCACGTTTTTATTATTATTTTTTAAAAAAATGGAAATTAAGAGCAGTTGTAGTGATTTTAAATAAAATGAAGAATTCTAGTTTAGCTCTGGGGTCGAGCTGCAGCCCGATAGCCACCCCCTGAATTCGTCACTGATCTAGCTTGGTGCGTTTTTGAGTTGCAGTGTTCACATATTTACGAATAGATGGGCTCCTAGGTGGATTTTGCCCAAAATTAGATACGGATGTACAATTCTGATCGTAAAAAAATACTAAATGTAATTCTTCTAGTTCGTTTATGAATGATTGTGTTCACATGCATGCGGACGGGAAGACAGACAGTCTACCGGTAGGCGAATTTCTTCCAAAATTTGATATAAAACTACAAGTATCATGTTATGATCACATTCCAAATTTCATTTATCTAACTCGTTGTCTTTTCGAGTTATCGCGTTCATAAGCAGACCTACGTAATGTTTTTTAAAAAAGATTTTCGTGGACTCGCGAGGTCTGGAACGTGAAGATTCGTTCAAATGTAGAGTTCGAATTTTTTGACGGTTACGTTATTATTATCCTAAATTCTTTAAGGCTACACAGTACCCTAAAAATGACAAAAATATCGAAAAAATTTTTTTTGCATTTTTCGATGGCCCATACGATTGGGAAACTTGACTCCAAATTTTGGATCTGATTTCCAAATAGTTTTAAAGATTTTAAAGTTTTCTGAGTGTTGACAGTCTCAAAATTTGACAGAGTGGTTAGTTTCGTTTTCATTTTGAAGCATTTTTCCATTCTTAAAATAATTTAATTAAAAATATTTTGTAAATAAATCAATTCCTTGGGTGAAATGGTTATCATAACTTCGTTGTTCACTACCCAAATCGTGTCTGTTTGTTTATATTCTGCGTTCTTATTGAGTTCTCATTACTACCTAACTGATATTCATAAAAACGACTTTTTCAAGACCAATATTAATTTTTACACAGAATTTATTTTATTTAGAAGCTTTGCAGTACAATATAATTGTTGTTCATTCATTTTTCTGGTGAGAAAATGCCACTATCGAAAAGTTATCGACTCGTTAAGAGACAAAATGTTTTGAAAAGCTGGCAGACTAATTACATAATATTTCAAATATGAAAAAAAATATTCAATCAAATTGCATTAAAATAGTGTTTTAGTGTATTTTATAAGTTGGCAAATAACATAATAAAAAATTAGAGCTCTACAAGCATTATTAGTTTTGGTTTCATGCCTTTACAAACTTTAAATGCATTTTTCTCCGATTTTTATTTTTGGCGATGCAAGTGTTTTCTATTCCCTAAGGCTTTTTTTCTGTTCAAGATAGTGTCTTGACATTTTTTGAAGACGCTTTCATATATATGTTCTATAAGAATTAGCATGGATTTAGGCCTGAGAGTTCTAGTTATTTTTTTAAAAAAGTTCAAAGTTGATATTTTTAGAATTTTCATGTTTTTTCAGATTTTTTCACAAAAAATAACTATAAAAAATTAAAAAAGAGTCAGATCATCAATCCCATGCTAACTTTTGTTCCCAAGAATACAAGAAAATTAATTCACTTGAAATAACTAAAAAATATTAAAAATTGAGAATTTTATAAGGGTTTAAAAAACTTTAAAAATTTCAATTTTTTTAAATTTTAAAATAATAGCTCTAGCTAAAATGACGTTTTAAAATTTGAATCTATTTATTAATATTATCCAAAATTAAAGTCAATTATTTATTTTATTATTAGTGTCTCCAAAAAAAAGTTTTGAAAAAGGGTACTGTGTAGCCTTAACTCAATTTTGCACTGTTTGGCAATATGGGCAACACCTTAGTTACGCCACTGAGCTAAGTCGGGAATAGATAGCATTTTGGAGCCATAAGTGGGTGCAGTTAGTTCAATAAACTGAAGTGAATGATGAACCTTTGGGGTCTATTCTGGTACCCCCGGTTGGGTTGGGAGACGTCACTTTTTCCGTTGTTAACGGCCGGGAAAAGTGACGTCTCTAACCAACCGGTTATAAGAATAGAGCCCTTTCTCTTGAGTTTGGAAAATGGCTCAATCAGAATGGCTGAGAAAGGTGTATATGACAGAGATATATCATCAAACGATATGATTTTATACTATTAGTTTTCAATAATAGAAAAATAAATCTTTTAAAGCCCAACTATGTTTTTAGATTCAAATTTATTTTTTTTACATACACTAATTTTTTTTTTTCAAAAACGGAATGATAAAAAATATATATTTATTTTATTTTTCTTGCGTCATCGCCATGTCGCATTGCAGTCTGTATTCTCGTCGCCATGCATTGCTTAGGCAAGATGTTCAGCTTTTGAAATTGATTTGAAAAGTTTTAAATCCCAAACATGGCAGTTTCTATTTCAAAAGATTGCTAAATTGAGATTATAATTTCTAATATTTCGACTCATTAAATTTATATCGAGGAGACATTTATTTAACTGAAAATAAGATCCTTCTAATTTTTTTGT
>BGPR01000597.1:386120-433002 GCA_013235015.1 Araneus ventricosus | reverse complement strand
CAGAAAATCTCTAACGACGAGGAAAAAATTTTTAAAAAACGGAAAAGATATTGTAACCGTTCTAGCTTTAAACTGACGAAACGTTCCAGAGATAAACGAAAAGAAGTTAATTGATACCGTTAATAGAACGCGGATGCGAGAATTTTAGAAATCTGAACTGAAAAATTACCATGAAAGTGACTATTCTTCAAAGTTTCTCAAATTTAGTAAATTACGTTCTACTTACGATACAAACTTCATTAGAACAGAATCGAATGCCTTTCCGATGGTGTATCTATTTGTTTCGTAAAATTATCCAAAATCATGCTATTGAGAAATTAGTGCGAAAAATCATCCAAACAACACAAAGAATTAAATAAAAAAAAGATTCTTAGATTAAATTTTAAAATTCTGGCTCAAGATGCATTGAATCACCATTACGACTACCTGTGTGCCAAATTTCATGCCTGTAAGTGCGATATTCGTCTGGACATCGCGCGCACACACACAAACATTGCCATTATAAGTTCAAAACTGCTTTTCAAATATGAAAATAAAATTAATCAAAAAATGCGTTATTCCGACTTTTGAGAGGACAAGAGGACCCTCGGAACTTACATTTCTGAGAGCCTACAGAATCTAATCCGGCCCTGGTAGTTCTCAAGGCCTGAAATTATTTGGATTATCATGGATAATGTATGATTACTCGTGGGTCCACATTACTTGGTTTGTCTTTGCTTTCCCTCACAATGAAGTATACAAAGAAAGTATTGTAATCGCCGTAAAATTGAACTCGAGATTTTGACACTCATGCTTTAGACCCACCCTACTGAAAAAATAATTTTGGACTTAAGTCAATCAGTGTGTTTGTGAATACGAATAACTCGAAAACTGTTAAAGCTAGAGGGATGAAATTTGGTATGTGATTTTAAACATAATTTTAGGTTTCTATCAAATTTAGGACAAAATCCATCCACGGAAGTCTGTCTGTCAGTGTTCATCTGAGAAACAATAACTCAAAATTTAAATAGCTGGATAGTTAAAATCTAGTACATAGTTTTATCATCAGGAATGTAGGTCCGTAACAAGTTTTGGAATACATCTGTTAGAGGGTTGACTGCCTGTGGCTGTATAATCGCAAACTTGTACACGATAACTCCTTAATCCTACTACATAGATAAATAAAATTTATATGTGGTCTTCTTATTCCAATTTAGATCTGTGTTCAATTTTAGCATCGGTTGAAAAAACACATTCAAATCAAGATTCTTTTACCTCATGCAACACCATTTGCGTATTAGTGAGAATCGCCTTTCGCCTCTGGCGCGCCATGGGAAACCTCGTTTACCCGTTGCCTTATTTTTTTCTCCACCTGCGTTGGACGGCTGGTGTGTTTTACCGCAATTCGGATTATTTTTCCTCACATTTAGAGAATCATCCATGTTACGTTCCGTTCTGTATTTTTTTTTGCACCAGTGTTAGGACGGATACGAAAAGTTTGGGAGACCACTCCACACTGGTTTTGTTCTGAAATGGTCAGTGACATTACGTCCACTGAACTTTCTTTACGCCATTTTGAATGATGTACACTTGCCGGTTTGATTCCAAGAAATGAAACTACTTAGTTAATTCGTTGAGTAACAGCGTTTATCGTACGCCCGCTTTTTTAAAACCAAAGCGACAAATACAAAATTGTTCCAACAAAATGTCGCCCGTTATCTCCCAGCCTAATATATCAAAGTATTAAACGAGAACATTTGCTATAAAATTGATCCTTATAATGATATCCACATTCATGGTACTCGAATACAGGTTTGGCTGTCAGGGCCCAACATTTTTTTTTTTTGAGAATCTAATTCATAGTTATAAAAGTAGTGGGAATATTCTCCTTCGACTATTTCTGTACTTCCAATAAAGGAACCCATTCTGTGGTTAGTTTGCAATATAGGTGCAAGTATGCATTCTGAGATTTCTTTGCAATTGGAAGCACAATTACAAACAGGTTCATACTCTTAATGTCGCCCAGACTAAATTTTATTAGTAGCTCAGTGGCGAATCCAGAATTCGGATCTGAGAAGGTGAGGTCATAAAATTCTGTATCGTCGGACGAATGTCAAACCTATGGCTTATTAAACCAAAAAACTTTAACTTTCAGATTTACCTAACCGACAATAAGAATCATAAAGAACAGTAATCTATAAGTTAAAAAAATACAATGAAATAACTGCACAAAAATGTTTCGACCGCTTCAAAGCTACAAGTACAAGTGGAATGACTGAAAGTAGGAAAAGTTTCGAGCCGTCATGCCAGAAAGAATGTTATCAAGTTTTATTATTATTTTTAAAAAATGGAAATTAAGAAGCTGTAGTGATTTTAAATAAAATGAAGAATTTAGTTTAGCTCTGGGTGAGCTGCAGCCTGATAGCCACCCCCGGAATTCGCTACTGATCTAGCTTGTGCGTTTTTGAGTTGGTGTTCAATATTTACGAATAGATGGGCTCCTAGGTGGATTTTGCCCAAAATTAGATACGGATGTACACTTGATCGTAAAAAATACTAAATGTAATTCTTCTAGTTCGTTATGAATGATTGTGTTACATGCATGTGACGGGAAGACAGACAGCTCCGGTAGGCGAATTTCTTCCAAAATTTGATATAAAACTACAAGTATCATGTTATGATCACATTCCAAATTTCATTTATCTAACTTATTGTATTTTCCAGTTATCGTTCTCATAAGCAGACCTACGTAATGTTTTTTTTTAAAAAAGATTTTCGTGGACTCGCGAGGTCTGGAACGTGAAGATTCGTTCAAATGTAGAGTCTGAATTTTTTGACGGTTACGATTATTATCCTAAATTCTTTAACCTCAATTTTGCACTGTTTGGCAATATGGGCAACACCTTAGTTACGCCACTGAGCTAAGTCGGGAATAATAGCATTTTAAGCCATAATGGGTGCAGTTATTCAATAAACTGAAGGAATGATGAACTCTTGGTCTATTCTGTACCCGGTTGATTGAGAGACGTCACTTTTTCCGCTGTTAACGGCCGGGAAAAGTGATCGCCCCCAACCCAACCGGGTTGTACCAGAATAGAGCCCTTTCTCTTGAGTTTGGAAAATGGCTCAATCAGAATGGCTGAGAAAGGTGTGATATGCCCTGAGGAGATATATCATCAGCAACGATATGATTTTATACTATTAGTTTTTCAATAATAGAAAAATAAATCTTTTATAAAGCCCAACTATGTTTTTAGATTCAAATTTATTTTTTTTTACATACACATTAATTTTTTTTTTTCAAAAAACGGAATGATAAAAAAATATATATATTATTTTATTTTCTTGCGTCATCGCCGCATGTCGCATTGCAGTCTGTATTCTCGTCGCCCATGCATTGCTTAGGCAAGATGTTCAGCTTTTAGAAATTGATTTGAAAAGTTTTAAATCCCAAACATGGCAGTTTCTATTTCAAAAGATTGCTAAATTGCAGATTATAATTTCTAATATTTCGACTCATTAAATTTATATCGAGGGAGACATTTATTTTAACGAAAATATGAATCCTTCTAATTTTTGGAAATTTAGTAGTTTCTTTTGGCAGCATCGTAGACGTCGATGCGGAATATTTTCGTTTTATTATTATTGTTATTGTATATTGGAAGTAATCTCTTGACGTAGAGAGGTTTCGTTGAGTCGGATTCTGCTCGTAAAACCTGTCATAAACAGCATGTTAGTTTTGAAATTTTAATAAATTCTCATATCCGTTTGTTTAAACTTCTGTAATGAGTTGAAAGTAGAATTTATAACTCCACTTCAAAGATCAAATTCATGTAAGTATATATTGTTCTTGAATTGTATTTCTATGCCGATTTGTCTGAAATTTGTTATGGTTCCGTAGTGTAATCTGTAGCTATTTTATGATATTTTTTTTAACTCTCCTGCAGATTTCTTTGTTCGTATATAGTATAGTTTATAAAATATCGTAAATGACGAAAAAAAAAAAAATCCTTGCAATCAATCTTCTGACCTCTAAAGAAAGTTTATTTTCATGCAATATTTCTTGCAAACAGACTTTGAGAGGAGGTTTATAATAATTGTACACACGTATTTCGAAGGAAATAATTTATGAGGATTGGAAAAAAAATCCCTCAATTAAGTAGTAAAAAAAAAAAGAAACCTTCTAGACAGGAATGAAAAAAGAAATTTAAACTGTATGATTCGTAAAAATGTTTTTGTTGGTTATCTAAAATTTTCTGTTGCAAATGGAAATATGATTTTCTGATTGTGTGTTTATTTTCAAGCATCAATCAGAAATTTAAAACATGATAATTGAGTTTCCAAAATCTTACTACTTCAGAAAAATCTTTTCTTTTGTATTAAAACTGTCAGTGGTCAGAATTCAAAAGAAAAAAAATGTCTGTTGAATCTCAATAGAAGGAAATGTTTTAGAATGATCTAAAATTTTTCAGAATTTCACTGTCAAATTGCAATTGACTTTTTTAATGGCTTTGAACTGAATAATCTAAAACTCCTTAAATATTATCGAAGGTGTAGAAAAGTACACCTCTGTGGTCAAAATTGCGCATAACTTTTCTGTTGCAGCGTTAAAAACTGCTGAATTTGCTTCTTTCATTATCATATGGAGGGTTCAGAGTTAAAGTGGGCCAAGTCTAGTTTTGACCATTTTGTTCTAAAGCTGTTGTGGTAGTGTAGAAATGTTAGGTTTTCTGTGTGATAAGGATTCAGGGCTAGACTTAAAAACATGGCGCGGTCGCCAAAGTTGAATTTTTTTGGCGATTTCTTGCGAAATCTGGTATTCATGGCTCTTGTTCTGAATTGGATGGTTGGCGTGAAGTCGCTGCTTTTGGCAAGAGACCGCACCTTGTTATTAAGTCTCACCAAATTCAGGTTCATTGTAGGGATATGACGAATATTCAGCAATTATTCAGTATTCGACCTTTTTGCTGAATACTAAACATATTTTCGGCCGAATAAATTCAGGGTAAAAATTTTTTTAATGTACTTTTAAATGTATTTAATAAAGAATATTGCAGAATTAATTTTCAGTACATTTATATACATAAGTGTATTTAATGATATTGCATATTGTTTATCATTGTAAAGCCTGAAATTCTGATGCAAAAACGGTTAACCTGGAGTTTACGGTGCCCGCCTACTTCGTTCCTCTTAGGATCGCCAAATCTTTGCAGCCAAGAACGACGATGAAAGAACATTTGTTTTGATTGAGTCTAGATGTTTTTAATGATTGACAAGCACACACGTGCACAAATAGATCCTTTCATTGGTGTTTTGCTTATCAGTGCAATAGTATATTGTGCCACTTTTCGATTGGACTTTCTTCAACTCTTCGATGCAATTGGTCGATAAATTCGAATTTGAGCAAAACTTCGTTTGGAATTCTTCAGATGGAATATCGGTTCAGTACCATATATGTTATTCTGTGTGTTTCGTTTCTCAATGAATGAGCGAAATTACGATTATTCCGCTATGCTGAAAATGAAGCCGCTGATGTTTTCTTAAGTTAAAAAATTTGCCCGGTATATTGCTTGAAATGCCGCAGGCATTGTGTGCGGAAATTCTCACTTTCGGAATTTTTAAGAAAACGTGGATTCCTTGATGAAAAATGAAAAAGCGAAGCTACTAGTTTCCTGCTATGCTGAAAGCGAAGCCACTGATGTTTTTTTAAGTTAAAAAATTTGCCCGGTACACACTTGAAATGTCGCAGACATTGCGTGCTCAATCTCTCGTTTTCAGGTGATGCATGTGCAAGAGAGCAATAAAAAGCGTACTGCACATCCAAAACAGTATTTGGCGACGACACATGAAATTGAGCCAAGAAGAATTGGAGAGAAGCAGGCTGGCACCGTAAACTCCAGGTTTACCGCAAAAACAATAATTGTTCAGCATTTTCAGGAGAAATTCTGTTCTGTTTGGTTTCACACATACTTATATATTACGAGCTTCAGAAAATAAGCGCTCACTAATACTGTTTCCAGGAGCTGAAAGATTTTTTTTTTTTTTGCTAAATTTGCAAATCTTGGAAATTTTCCCTCCCCCCCCCCCACTAATTAAGTGGATATTCCATTCTAGCTATTAGAATTTTTTTTTTATATATAAAAATAGGAATTTACTTCTAATAACTTTAATTTATCCTCTGAATTTTCTTTTATGTTTGTCATTATCATGTTCTACAATGATGACTTTTTTATTATTATTATTTCTGTTTAGTAAGTCCAAAATGAAGAAAGTTTCTCACATTTTAGAAATTAAGATATTTTGAATATTACAAAAAATGCATCAAGGTGTTAATATTTTTTTAAATGTGTCAAAATCATTTTTTTTTTTTTCATTTAAAATTCGAGCATTATTTTATATATTCGGTGTTGGGTCTGAAATTTGTCCATATCATTATTCGTTACATTCATAGTTCAATTTGTATCCACCAGACAGCAAGATCTATTTTCTCAAAAATGAATCTCGTGGACTTAGTTGACTTGAACTCTGAATAATCCATGTAAAGTTCTATAAATTTTGAAGGTTTTAGTGAATAATAATTTTGGAGAGGTTCTAAAAAGTACTTATTTTAAAAAGGAATGGGTTGAAATCTAGAATTTGGTACACACACTTAAAACGGCACCAAGTCGTCAAGACCTTCACCGCCGAACGTCATTGATTGATTATCGGCAACTTGGTGCCGTTTATAATGTGTGTACCAACTTCTAGAATGCCAAAGAATGTATTTTCTCTTAAGTATTCAAGAAAAATTCATTTTTGAACAAAATTCATTTTCATAAAATTCTTTGTTAAAAAAAGAAATTTTTTTTCTCGGTTTTGTTTCTTGATTTGTGTAGTAAAATTACTGTATTAAATGAAATTTGATTTTAAACTGAATCATCAAAAATGTATTGTTCCATTACTGAATTATGTAGTATTGCAGATTAGAAATCTTATGGGGAGGGGATTTATTTGGTTTTATAAATTTGAATATGTTTTATGATTGTATATTACAGAATAATATTGCCAGCTGAGTGTAATATTATGAATTAACATGAAAATTGTATCTTCAAATCATTTTGTCAAAATGGAAAAATTATTTTATTAATATTATTTTATACTATAAATTTATTTATTCTTATTTGCTGCATACAGTTATAGAAAATGCAGGATAAATTATTTATATTTATTGAGTGGTTTAACTATTCATTCATATGTTGAATACCTTAAAATTTCAAGGATGGGGCAAAGTCATTGTGCTTAATATTTTCCTTTAAAACACAGAGAAAAGCCTTAAGAATAATTTATTATTTCTATATTATATTCTTTAATATATAAATTATGCTACTGTGATGATTTGTTTCGTAGCTCATTTCAAAAGTATTTACTGTTAATAGCTCAAAAATGAGCTTTTGAGGGCAACACTTCTTTTTGTTTCCATAGTTGTATTTTGTACATCTTTAGAAATCCATCCCTCTTCCTTTGAGATGAAGTGACCAGTAGTGGTATAACGAATAATAAAATATCTCTCAAATTTTAATGAAAAAAATTAAAGATTCATAAAAATTTTTATATTTTAAGAAAATTCTTAATGTATTTTTGTAATATTTTAAGTTCCTTCTTTTCTAATAATGAGAAACCCTCTTCATTTTGGTATTTCTGCACAGAAATAAAAGGATCATCAATGCAAAACATGACAATGACAAACACAGAAAAAAGTTAAATGGATAAATTATACTTATTTGGAGTAAATTCCTATTTTGATAAAGAATTTCTAATAGGTAGGAGGAAGTGACTACTTAATTGGTAGGAAAAAATACACAAAAATTTTTTTTCTAAGATTTACAAATTTAGCAAAAAAATATATTTCGGCTCCTACAAGCACAATAAATGAGCAATTATTTTTCTGAAGTTGGTAATGTATACAAAACCAAATGGAAGCAATCTTCTTCCTGAAAATGCTAAAAAATTACTGTGTTTACATCGTAATACAAGGCATTACAATGATAATTGATATGTAATATTATTAAATACACTTAAGTACTATGCAATTTAACTTGGAGTGAATGTTAGGAGAATTTTTTGATAATAAATTATTGAAATGTCATTCTGCGTAATATTCTTTATTAAATGTATTTAAAAGTACATTTTTTTAAAAAAATATATTATTCTGAATTTATTCTTCTGAATATCTGTTTAGTATTTGCCAAATATTTGTTACATCACTAGTGACCAGGTCTCTCGCAGGAACCAAGAATATCCCGAGTTTCGACTGTTTGTTCCAAATTGTGACTTTTTTTTAAACTTATAGTTATTACTTGTCTAATTAAGTCTGAATTACTTATCTAAGTAATTCATACCAGTAAACCCGTGTGGAATTTTCCAGTGGTGTAGTCCACTGGAAAAGTCGCAAAATAAGCAGTGCAAGGACGTTATAATTTGGGTGACAAAAATCATACTATTTTAAAGACGTTTTCACATCTTTTATTTATTTATGTTAGTATTTATTTGTATTTTATTCATTATATCAGTATGGTCCATCTCCACTACACCCCTGGAACTTTCACGCATTCAACCGTCCTCTTCCCTCCCCATCCCCAAAATTGGAGTCTTTGGTTGGGTAACTGAAATAAAATACCCATTTGGTGACACAGCATGCTTTACATGAGTTTTCACCTGAGTTAAATTAAGTTACATGATTTATATAGGTTAGTTTCCTATTATAGAAAAAGAGATATGTTGTTGCTGCTCATCCATGGTGTCGCAATGTTTTAATTTTTCTTTTAGCTTAAATTTTACAATTAAATAAACAATGTATTTTAATATAAACTGAGTATGCTATATCAGAAGTCTGTAACCATGGTACCTTATTCATGGCTGTAAGCTTTGTTTTAATTGAGAACGAACGGGAATGGTCTCCCCTAAATTTTCTCGCATACGCCCTAACACGGGTGGGGAAAAAATACCCAAGCTGTAGTAACACCCACCATTCCCTAACACATGTGGGGGGAAATGCTGCACCATTTTCTGTGTTGTAAAATGGTGAAGAAGATGCCTGAAACACTTTTTTTTCAAATGATTGAAACCAAAATTGGACACAGATCTACAATTAAAGTTAGAAGACCACATATCAAATTTCATTTATATAAGTCATTGCATTTAGGAGTTATCTTGTATAACTTTTACTATAGAACATGATGACCTTAATCTGACCTACGTAAATGAGTCGACTTGGAGGAAAATTATAAAAGTAATTGTAATATATATACGTGTGTGCTTCCTATGTATTATTCTTTTTTTTTTTTGTTTCTGATGTATTTATTTTTTATTTTATTTATTGTCCCATGTATAGGAACTCTCTTATGTAAGAAATATTATTAAAATAGTTTTTAATGCTTTTATATACAGGGTGCCCCCAAAATGTATACTAACTTTGAAAATTTGTTGCCTTTTATAATCGATGAAAAGCACCCAAGTTTCTTAAATTATAGTGACTATTAAAATGAATGAAGTAAGTGTAGGATTCATGGAATTCTGGTGAGATTGTGGCTTCGGCAAGAAGAGAGCCCCTCGTCCCATCAGACTCGCTCTTGGTGGATTTTTTCCAGCTGTACTTGAGATGAAAGCACTGAGTTGATTGCTTTCTGATTTTTACTAGGGATGTAATGAATATTCGGCCTATTCAGCCCTTTTGCCGAACATTCGGCTGGCTGAATACTAAACGGATATTCAGACGAATAAATTCAGGGAAGTATTTTTTAAAAATTGTGCTTTTAAATGTATTTAATAAAGATTATTGCAGAACAATCAGCATTTTCAGGAAGAAGTCTATTCTATTCGGTTTCATACCGAGCTTCTGAAAATAAACGCTTACTGTGCTACCAGCAGCTGAAGGATATTTTCTTGCTAAATTTTCGAGGTTTTGGATATTTTTCTGCATTTTTTTCTCCCAATTAAGTGGACATTCCATCCTAGCTATTTGAATTTTTTTTATAAAATTAGGAATTCACTTCCAATAACTTTAATTTTATCCATTGAATTTTCTTCTGTGTTTGTCATTGCCATGTTCTGCAATGATGATTTTTTTTTTATTTCTGTTTAGCCAGTCTAAAATAAGAGGATTTCTCTTGGAGTTATGATATTTAAAATATTACAAAAGATGCATCAAGGTGTTAATATTTTTTCTTTTGGGAGGAGTCTCCAGCTTTTTAACAATTTCTCCCAATTTCCTCCCGCTTTTTAGTATTTTTGAGAAATTGGAGCAAATAAATAGTAATAATATAAAAGCAGTAAAAGAGCAATGAAAGAAAAATCCAGCGCTTGCCACGACCACATTCTCCTCAAATTTTGAATGCGTGACGTCATTCCCCTAGATTCTTCATTAGCTCTTTGCCTCAGTATCATGTCCAAGCTTGTTGACTAGTGATTATCGCCATGGGTTTTCGGCGCACGTGCTGCTTGACTGTTTAGCTCGCTAGGGAGAATTTATCTCTTCTGCCTATCTTGTCGTGTTAGGGGTATCGCCGAAATATTTTTAAAATTTTTTTTGTCGTGCATTTCTTTTTCCATCAGTCCAGATCTGATGCCATCAAAAGAATCTAAAAAGAAATACCAGACTGTATTTATCATTGCTTTGAAGAAAGGCAAATCGTATGCATTTTGTACTGTACGGGCAAAATCTGCAACATCTTCTTCTTTAAAGGAGTAAAAGTACATTATCTTGTAATTTGTAAATAGGACTTATTTGTAAGTAGAACTCAACTGTAAATATGAAAAAAACTATAACCAAGAAATATATATATGAAGAAATGTAAATCCATAATTTAAAGCTCTGGAGTACCAAAAAAATATCGGTAAATCAATAATATAGTCAATAATACTGTCTAGATGTAAAATATGTATGGAAGAGTGAGGACTAAAAAAAGTATGTGTAAAAAATTGATCAGATTATTTTAAAACTCAGCTAAGCAATTTTTAAAAATCAATACATATTATATTGTAAAAAAATAAAATTTTGAGAAAAATATAGCCGAAATAAAATATCTCATTAGGCCCCCTCCACCTTATTTGTAGATGTGTTAAATAAAGTAAATGTTGGCCCTGCTGCACATTTGTGATCGTGTATGTGTATAATTGAAAATGTCTCCCTCTTTTTGAAATCTGGAGGTTGGCAGGTCTGAATGTGTCAACATTATCAACTTTTTTTCATTTAAATCAAAAGTAGGTAAAAAAAAATGTTTTTAAAAAGTAGGTGTTCGGTTGCTGAATAGTCTGTATTCGGACAAATCACTATTTGTTATACTCCTAATTTTTACCCCTGTTCAACCTTGCCTAGGCAATTGCAATTGGCAACAATCCTATAATTTTATTAACTTGAGTTATAAATCCTTGGTATGTAATTCTTTACATAATAGTTATTCAAAGTATGTGTATATTTTTTGGGACAACCTATATGTGAGAAGTATTTAAAATAAGTTGTTTACCAAATTTGTTTTGTGTCAAAGGCAATTCTAGAATGAAAATTGTTCTCATTATCTGTTATTTCAGAGTCATTTATGAAAAAATTATCATGGTTGTAATGTATAGAAATGGATTGCTGTTTTCATGTTTTTGCACATCTGCATATTGTCTAATTGTATGGCTTAGCTGATCTTGCATCTAGTTTTGCAAAACTGCAATCTTTTTGCCTTTCTGTTATTTGCTTTTTCTTGCTATAAAACTGATAAAGATTATTGCCGAGAGGGCATTTAAATTTGGTATTTTAATTGTTATACACTTTTCCACTTTTGGAGGAAAAATATAATACAAAGATTCGATTTTATTGATAAAAAGTAACTTTGTATATTATAATGCATTACTACTGTAATGGGAAATTACTGTGAAGCTTAAATCTAGAAAAATTGTTAATTTAGCAAAACTGTATTGAATTCTGCTTCTTTTTGGATTCACTGAAATCATTAATTCAGGAAGAAACTAAATTTTTGAATGATACTTCAAAGTATTGTTGATGTTGGAAAAACTTGCAGTTGGGTGAAAATGTGTCATCAAAAGTTACAAGCAGTGGAAAATTCATCAAGTGCTCTTCACAAACTGTACTTCGGGAGGATAAAACTCAAATCAAATATAAATCATTAAATGCAAAAGAATTTGTTTGGCATGGCAAAGAATTGCTGATTCTGCAGAAAGATTCCAGTTTTCTTAGCTTTCTCAATATTCTGTTGTTTTTCGATTAATTATAGCAAAAATGACTTGTTTATATTAAAATCAGATGGGACACTGTAATTTTCATGCATCATTCAGTAAAGTGTGTTATACCTAGTCTTAGAAAATAACTGACGGTTTTGTATAAATGTTTTTTTATTTCGATATAATTGCTTTATATCTGTTAGTATTTGTTATATATCTGTGTGAAATAAAAAAAAAAATGAAGATTAATTACTGTAAATAAATTTAAATTCTAAATAAAATGCAATTACATTTGGTAGATATTCTGTTACTGAGAAAAAGTAAAATTTTCAGTTCATTCATGACAGTTACAGTTCAACAGATCGTCTTTTTATTTTATCGAAAATTTGATAAAATAAAAAGACGATCATGACTGAAGAAACCACGTGTAGAAAAGGTCTGTTCTCTAATGAGTATAAGTTGTGAACAAGCAAATAAGCACAGTTGGCAAGTTGCAATTCTTAAATCAATGTTAATTACCAAAGTAAATTTTAAGAAATCCCGCCAAGAATTTCATTCTGATTTGAAATCAAGACCACATATTCAATTTGCTCTTTACCTTAATAAATAAAAACTGAAGAAATATGTGTTTTCTTGAATACACATACAGTAAATTCTCGATTATCTGGCATTCAAGTATCCGGAAAGCTCAACTAACCGGAAAAATTAGAAGATGAGTTTTTCTAAAAATTTTACATCAAAGTGCTAGAATTTAGTGCACCCGCACTGTCCATTCACGCGGACAATTTATTTCTGGAATGCAGCATCCGCTCCACACGGAGGGGCGTAGAAGGAAAAAGAAGCGATATACAGTACAGTGATGTACACAGACTTGTTTTATGGGGGGAGGGGTTAAAAAGCAAAAGTGAGAACCAAAGAAAAAAAATTCTTCACCTTTCGCCGAAAAAAACGAGACCTAAAAACGAAATCGACAACCAAAAAAAAAAGTTCAAGGGATAGAATCGGTAATAAAAAAGGCCACAATCTCCTCCATTTTCCCCATTACGCTCAACTATCCGGACTATTCAGGTATCCGGAAATCGGCGTTTCCCGAGCATGCCGGTTAGTTAAGCTTTTACTGTACTATTGTGTGAAAATTAGTAGAGGTCCTGTTTTGAGGAAAGCAATGAATGGTCATGTTCCTATATGACTCCCTCTACTGTATGAAGAAAGCACTTCTTACCATGAAATGCTGTGCGATTCTGAATTGCTCCACAAGTTTGTCGTGCTGGTGCTGAATCATCCTGTATATGAGTGTTTAATTATACAAGTACCATATTATTACTTAAGAACTCTCAAAAAATAATTTTTGATAAAATGAACTATTTTTATTGAAAATTGTATCTTTTAATTTATGCTGAAGATGTATACTGTTTAGATTTGGAATGTGAACTCTTTCAGTTTGTACTTATTTGTAAAAATTTGTCATTTTTCATTAAGAATAATGATTTGAGATACTTCCACCCATGTATTAAGTGGGAGTGCATTTGACTCTCAAGATTTTCAAAGTAAATATTCTTTGTGACTGACAGTCATCTTTCTGTAATTCAAGTTTTCTAAAAGCGTTTCTTCATTTGTGAATTCAGTTTGGGAAAAAAATTCTGTGTGTGCAATATAAAGTTATACATAGGATTTAAGTTGATTTTTAATAATAAGATTCATAAGATGTTATAAAATGTTGCATAATATTAATATAATTAATAAGATATAATTTTTATATATGCTATGGAAAGTGCCAGACTAAATACTACAATGCTTTACAATAGTATTATTATTCAATTTGCAATTGTTTTGCAGTAAATGGATGGCTTTATATTCATACTTATGAAACAACTGTGATTACTTGGCAAGGTTGCTAAAATATTGAGTTTGTTTGCCAAATGTTTGTTATCAGATAATTCATAATTCAATTGTTAAAAAAAATTCTTTGATGGATTTGACTATTTAAAAAGGAAAATATGTGAAGTACAGTATATCTTGCAACTGTAAACAAACAATTGAAGTTATTAAAGAAAAACAGTTTTTGAAGTAATAAATTTATTTGGAGCAGCTTTTAATGTATTAGTGTAAACTTATTTTAATTATTTTCGACTTTTCATTCATTCATTTATTATTCATTATTAAAAATATTTGGGATTCTTGAAATCAGTTTTTTTCTCAAATTAATTTTTGTACCTTTCGGGCAGCATAAAAATTTCATTAAATCTGTAGATTAACGGATAATAATATTGTGTTTTCATTGTTAATACATAAAGTGTACAAAATTTCAAAACTCGAGTACAGCGGTTTCCAACTTTTTTAGTTCTACGGATCATCTGTTGTGTAATAACTATTTTGAGGCCTACTAATAAAATATATGGAGTAAAAAAATACAAACACATATAATACATTTGTATATACAGGATGTCCACACTTATCGTGGTGCAATGGCTAATTTCTAAACTGTTAGAGATAGACAAATAGTTGTTCCTATTGGAAAAATGCTTTTGGTTGAAGGGCAGAATTATGTTTTTAGAGTCACTAAATATATTCCCTAAAAAGTTAGGAATTCTAATTTTTTATATGCTCCTGCCCGGTCCTATCAGTCATATTTAGTAAAATATTCTTATTGCACTATTTTAAATAAAAAAAGTTCCACCCTTCTGTGACTAAAACTGACCAAGTTATGGAGCTTTGAGTTTCATAATTTTAAACCAATCGGAGGCCTCGTCGTCTATCAGTGCTGCGTATTGATTGGTGGATCATCTTCAAGGTGACTATTGAAATGGTGTAAAGTGGCCTAAGTCAGCAATATTCAAAACTCAATTAATCAGTCAGTTCTAGTCCCAGAAGAGTGGAACTTTTTTTTGTTTAAAATGTTAGTGTGTGAAGAATATTTTACTAAATATGATTGATAGGACCGGGGAACAGTATAAAAAATTAGAATCATAACTTTTCAGAAATATGTTTAGTGACTCAAAAAACATAAAATATAATTCTTCCCATCATTTAAAGCATTTTTGCAACTGGAACTATATGTCTATCTCTAACGGTTTAGAAATTAGCTGTTGGGCCACGATAAGTGTGGACACCCTGTATATGTTAGAGTCAATGTGGTAAATCGGTTATTATGCATAATAACTGATTACCCACCTTGACCATAGCATATATATATATATATTATATGCATGTATATGTGTGAATAATTAGTAAAGCTTACTGTAAAAGGATTTAAAATGTATTGTTTATAAAGCAAAAAACGAATCCTGAAGCTTCCTGACTCTTGCCTTGCATTCAATGGCCCACTATAATGCTATCTGAGGCCCATAGGTTGGGAACCGCTGCTCTAGTACATCGGAAAGTGCGTGACGGTTATAAAATTCCATCTTGACAAACGTGAAAGAAGTCAAGTTGAATAAAAGTGTTATAAATCAAATCGCTTTCTCATGATCTCTGGAGGGAGTAACTTACTCATGTTTTGTTTGTTTCTTTCCAAATGAAGTAATAAATGCAAAAACTTTTGAATTCAGATGTTGTGCGGGAGATAAAAAACTATTGTTTGCTCATATGTGCCAAGTCTTTAAAGCTGCTCTTTAGAAATGAAATCTTAACTTGTATCATTTTCACACTGACCGATACTATAGTCAATGACAACTGGAGTTGACAGTACACAGAGAGCTGTGAATAACCGCATTTTAGATAACTCAAAATGTGTTTCTACTCATCTGAATAATAGAGTTCCGTGAAATTAAGTAAATTTTTTCATAACATAGAGATTTTTATCACACCAAACATCTGTTGTTTAAAGTGAGATTTACTTTTGATATTTTAGTATCATAATCCAAAGCTCTGTAACTGGGTATAATGATGCACTGCATACAGGGCTGTACCTGTGCCCCTGGCAGAATTGCCAAAGCTTTCCTCCCAGGAACTTTAATTTTTCATCCTCTCTATGATCCCCCCCCCCCTTCCTCTTCAGAAAACTACCTTCCTGTATTTCCCTCCCACCCACACACAGATTTATTAAATTTTATAACTTTGTTAGTAGATTTAATAAAGATGAAGTTTTCTTGAAAAATAATTCTTCAATGAATTATATGATGAAAAATATTGTAGACAACAAATTAAATGTATCACTGCAGTAATTAAATTACAAATTGTATATATCCTCATCGTTTGAGACAAAAGTTAACAAGTCTACAAAAAACTTTGTGATTGGTTCCTGCAATCAATTAGAATTTCCAATAATTATTTCATGTTATAAACCAGTCATTTAAATATTAGTAAATCATCCATAGGAGCTAGAAAGTAGTAAAATAAAATTTTTACCATTTTTCATGACGGGCCCAAATTAATTATGTTTAAATTGACTATATCTCAAAAATATTGTTT
This sequence comes from Araneus ventricosus, assembly GCA_013235015.1. NCBI lineage: Eukaryota > Metazoa > Arthropoda > Arachnida > Araneae > Araneidae > Araneus > Araneus ventricosus. Next base: position 416,409 of record BGPR01000597.1, on the reverse strand, counting down.
TAAACCTAGTGACTTTTGTTTAAAAGACAACAATATTTTCAAAAAGATTTTTAATTTACCCCCAATTTTTAATCAGCCATAGGTGGCTTATTCTTGAGTTCTTTTTTATTTACTCAACAAGTTGTACCAATCTAACTCTTAAACCTTGTTTTTTTAAATGGTAATTTTTGCACCACCCACTCTCCTTGCACCTTTGACAGGGGCCAATTTTACCACCCCCTAGGACTGGATAAGCTTAACAGCTCTGTAAACTTGAGTTGTCATTGAGTAGAGTGAAGCCAAATTAATTTTAAAGTTTGGTTGTTTCTGCATTCATTGAAAAAAACGCTTTCTGAAAATCAGTGATTGTGCTGATTGAAAATTCTGTGTAAAAAAAAAAAAAAAAAACTTGATTTGTTAAGGGGTGAATATGACAGAGCTTTCTGTTGTTACTAATGGTGGTGGGTTTGATTATCAATGTTTAATTTAAAATGTTGAGAGGAAAATGGGTGGGTTGTTAAGTGTTCTAAAATTGCCTTTTTATTACAACATTCTTCTTATGGTGCTCCTTAACGTTTTTTATAGGCTGTGTGGCCCGAATGGATGAGGTGGTGTTCTGTGGATGCTTTCTTTTTAACTGCCACCGATGATGTTGTCTTTTATTTTGAACGTGGTCGACTGATCTAAGTCAAATGACATTTTTCTGCTGCCGGACCAACCTCTTGATATGTCCCTGATACGAGCCATAACTAGAATTTATCCTCTTAATGCAGTGCCAGAAGGTTTGTCAAAACTTTTATCTCCTAAAGAATTTGGGAATCCTAGTAAAGTTCAAACCAACTGCTTTACAGATCCGAGGAACGGGCTGCAGTATGTCGTGGAGACAGCACTTTTGGTTGAAAAACTCGAGCGGTCAGACAACATCGACGAGAGGATTTCTTTAGAATGCGAGAAGTTCCCCGGACTGGTTTTTGCGCCAGAGAACAGCCTGCTCCTGAGTCCCGAGAATGGCAGAGACGTCAGTAAGGATTATGCCGCTCTCTGCGTCCCCAAAAGTATTCACTGGGACGAAGTGTTTAATGTGGTGGAAAAGAATAGCAATGTAGATTGTTCGGAACCGGAAAATGCTCTGTTACTGAGCTCCGACGAAAGTACCGAAGTCAACAGTAATGCTTCTCCAACTTCCGGAAGAACTCACGAAGACGACAGATTTCATTCGGTGAACAAAGAGTCCGAGAAATGTCCTAGCCTTAAAATCCGCTTAAACCTCAAAAAGATCCAAAAGGACTGTGCCGATCGTCATGCACTGAAAAAGGCCAGAGGGAAACTCTTGCAGCCCCTGTTCCGGTATTTCATTGAAAACGAGTGCTTGATTTGTGGATTTGTCACTTCCAAACTGAGTAAGCACAGTATCATCAAGCACTTGTCTAGTCATATCGATGGCAGATCTTATAAATGTGAATGTGGCAGCCTATTTTCCTCGGCAAAGATTTTTTACCTTCATGCAATCAAGCACGCAAAATTAAAGCCATACAGCTGTGATACCTGTAAAAAAATGTACCATAGAAAGCATTCTGTAACAGTACACCAGTTAAAAGATCACAGTATATCTAGCATCTCACGTAAGAGTGATTTATCTTTAAAACAAAAATTCTCATCAGTATTTATTTGTACTGTGTGCAATATCAGGTTACAGTCGGTCGATTCTGTGGTCGCCCACAAAAAGAACCATGCCGGTGAAGAAAATTATCAGTGTTTATTCTGTGGTAAATTATTCAGTAACACTTGCCTCATACATTATCACTTGCATCTTCGCATTGTCAACCAAACTTATGGTTGCAGAACCTGTGGTAAACATTTACCCTCTTATGAAAAACTGCAGAATCATCGCAAATTGCACGTTAAGAAAGTGTATCTGTGCAATGTGTGTGGGAAAAAATTCTACTTTCAAAGTAATTTCCTTAAACATGTCCGACTTTTGCACGAAGCTCATTGAACAGTTCTCTCATTTTCAACTACCCATTCCAAAGAAATTGTTGTTTTTGTATTCCAAACTGAAATTTGTGTTTTAAGAAATATGTTTGTAGTGGTGATAGTGAATTTGTATTTTATGTGCTTTTTTATTATACATTCATACCTTAGAAATGTTCACTCCTGTGATTTAAAAGATTTTATATTGAGATGACAGTTTATCAAGGTCTTAAAAATACTGTTCTTTAATGCAATGTTATGTTTTAACAGTTGCCAACCGTGTTAAGATTTTTTCTATGAATCATTATATGATCATAAAATGGAAGAAAAACTGGTATAAGCATTTTATATGGTGTAATGTATGGATATGTGTAATTTTTATATTAACTGTTTTAGATGTTTATAATATATAACTTTTTTTTAATGCTTCCATTTGTGAATGTAAATTATTTTAGTTGGTGTCAAATAAGATACCTAAAATGTGGACCTCAGTAATGTGAAACAACAAGTTAGTTGAGTAGGTTTAAATGCCTTATTCGAGTTTCACCTGACTCAAAATTTCTGAATTCTTTTACATTTAAATCATCAGCAGCTAAGCTTAAGAAAAAGATTACTTTTGACTCGGTGAATCTAGAGGTGAAAGTCAACTTTTAGGTTCTTTGCCAAATGGTTAACGAGATATGACATTTTATTAAAATTACGTTTACAGCAGTAAACAATGGCTAAAAGTATTTGGTGGGTTATGTTGAGCATGTTGGTCATCTGCTGTTACAAAATTACAAATTTCTTCCACCATTTCTCTGTACCATGTTTGCTATGTCGTTTTCTTGGCAAAGCTAAAAACTTAAAATTTCTTTAATATGTTGGAGACGGACACAAATTTGATGTCCCTTTTGTTCAGTCAGGAAGACCCAAAGCCAGCTGAACAGAAAGCTCAGCACTACTCCATAGGGACTTGCATTGAAAATTGAAGCTCATAACTTGGCTTTCGTTATTGGTCAGATTAGATTCTTTTTGTGATTTTTCCTCATTTGTGTTTCAATTTTGTTGATAGTCTGCTGGGTCATCAGGTTCATGATAGTTAGCCATGAAATAATAACTATTGGCATAATATTTTATGCCAGCCCCTCGCTCAATATCAACTGAATTTTGAAAGTAATTACTGTTATATCAAAGAAGAGACCTTAGCAGGCAATAAATATTGACCTTGTAACTTGAAAGCATCTGCAAGGTATATCTTTTATAAGGTTAGTATACTACTACAACTAAAGCAGTTTGCTGTAGCAGTTGAAGATAATAAAGTAATAATTATTTAGAAAAAAATTCTTTCAAATAGTTCATTTGTATGTAGTTGTAGTTTGGTTGCACTATGCAGTTGATACGTTGCTCTGAGATGTATTTTATGATGGGTTGCAATCTTCCAACTTCTCCCAACTGAGACTAACCTAGAAAAGAAATTAATTGTTGACTGAATATCTAAATAATAGTAAAAAGAAGGGCAAATAATTGAGTAAGAAAAAATAATTTAACACCCTAGCAGCTATTCAAAAAATCAATACTTTTCGGTAAACTTGATGGCCATTTTGTATGCATATATTGCCACTTGCCGAATGTGAGCAAGTATGCCAACATTATGCCACAAAGTTTGCGAGAAATCGCAAGTGTCGCCAGGTAAGATTACAGTATTTGGAATGTATTTTGGCAGCTGTTGGGCTAATGGGAAAACATAACTGCAGTGAGTTTACACGATGACAGAAATGTTTGACTAAACAAGTAGAAATGGACATTTTTGCAGAAATTTTTCTTTCATTTGTGGGCTTCGATTCCTGTCTTCTTACTGGATATTTTTAATTTGTACTAGAAAGAGTTCAGTTTCTTGAGGAATCTGCTTTTAAGCTGCAAAGGTCCGAATTCGGCATTTTTGTGATACGGGAGGCACAGAATTTCATTTGTATGTGCATTTATGGGGTATTTTTCTCCATAGTTTTTTAAGAATTGGCTGTGTGTGCTGATGCTGTAAGAAACACTTAAGAACAACATTCATTGCTTTATAAATTAGTGAACAGTAACAGTATTTGCTGACAGTTCATTTGCATTTATCTAGCAGCTATTATTTGTATAGAAAATAAATCTTTGAAGTGTGAAGTTCATGTCAAAGGCAAGCAGATGGTGTTGGCATTTCTGCTTTTATGTTTGGAACTGAGATAAAGATTAGTCTTGAAGCCAAATATTTATGTTAAGGCAGTACTCTGGGAATTTCTTATTTATTTTATTCTTATACAAACCAGTGGTTCCTGGTCATGTGAGCCAATTTTTTTTAACAAATTGACTACCAATGTTAAAAAATTTGGTGTTCCCCTGACCACCTTCTCATTATTTATAATTTGCTAAAAGACGCATAAAGTTGTCATATATTTTAATTTTTTATATCTGATTCATGTAATGAAGTAGGTTTGATAAGTGTGAATCACGGGTTCATGTACAGCCTCTACAGACTATCTTTACTGTTTGGGCTCAGCGATGCACAAGTGATTCATGCTGAAAAGTGTTCAAACATGTAAATTTATTACATGAGTACAAAGAGTTATTTATAAGCCTCTGTTGTTGTTGTTCCAGTGGTATAAATTTGTTTTAGTATTAAATATTTAAATTGCCCATATATGGAAGAATGCAAAAAAAAAAAAAAACTTTATTTAGAAGACTTGATGTATGAAATTATATCTGATGTAGTTTATTAATAATTTTGTTTTTCATTTTATTTATCTCATTTTTTATTGTTTTTTCATTTTTTCAAAGATAAAATTATGATTTGACACATTTTTAATGACTTATATTAAAAATAAACATCTAGATCCATTACTATTATGTTTATCTATTTTGCAGAAATTCTATATAGGCTTATTGAGTAGCATCAGTTTTTTTTATGTTATCATCAGAAACGATACTCCAGTCAAAATATGTGCGAAAAATGCCTCAAAATATTAAATTAAAATTTTTCTGCATTAAATTTTTTAAATGTTTTTGAAATGCATTGAGTCATCACTATGATTGCCTGTGTGCCAAATTTCATGGTTGTAAATGCGATAGTTTCATCTGGACGCACATAGACACTTCCTTTTATAAGTATAGACTGAAATGGTCATTTGACTGGACAACCTCCATTTGAAAATAAGCGTGCAGTTCTAAATATGCAATTGACAGAAAATACTTGCCGGACACAATTTTTAATTTATAATCTTCTCTGACTCATGTAATAGATAGAAAAAGTTTTTCAATACCACATCTGTGTTATATGAATATTATGTGTTGTGATTAGTGAAATATTGTGATTTTAGTTGTGATATTTTGTATGCAAAGATAATGTAAACATGTTTAAGAGTTGGATCTGTGCTCGCGGTTTTATCTGTGTTTGCTGTCTCGGTGGTATATTATCCTAGAGAGGATGCAAAATGGAAAGTGACATGGCATTTGAATTAACTTGAATTCTTCCAAACTTGAGTTTTCATGTGTTTTAAAAATAGGCGAGAATCTCCGAATTTGGACTACGTAGACATTTTTTTAACCCAAAAGCTGCGGGTATTGTTAGTACAGCCGATCGCTCTAACGCAAAAAAAAAAAGATATATATTTGTCATGTATATATGGTGATACAGCGGCAAATCAAAAAATCTGCATAACTAAGTATGCATTTGGCAATTAACGATAACAATTTCTTATTCTATTTTAGTTAATTTTTATGAAAGAAACATTTTTATAATTTAGTGGTAAGATAAATGACAAGAAAACATATTTATTCTATTTTATTTATACATGAAAAATATTTTTATAGTTTTAGTGGTACGTAAGCCACAGCTGCAATATGCGGTTTATAAACCACACCCGTGTCTGGCTAGAATTTAAGTATGGTATGTGGTTTATAAACCGCACCCGCGGTTAAAGGGTTTAGAGAAGTAATTTTTTCAAAAAAAAGTTATTAGATAAAAACGGCCCCTTCACAAAATTCAAATTCATAAAAAGAGCCCCTTCACAAAACTCATATGCACTTAAAATATAGAAATATGACTGCTAAAATTGAAGGTTTTACATGATAAAAAAAATTTTCACAAAAATATATTTTTTCCCTCGAAAATGGACCCCTAAAAAAATCTGGATAGACTCCTGGCTAATGGTGATAACTGCTTTCTTTTCCTGTAATTTAAAATAATAACCACTTTGATTTAAATGGCAATCCAATTTAAGCAACCGTTTGTGGTCTAATCTAGATCTCTATCTTTTTGGACAAAAAAAAAAAAAAACCCTAAATTATCTTTAATGAAATTATTATAATAAATTGTTTCCAAGTAAATTTCCTATCTGAGGATATAATAACATATTTTATCATTTAATATAAAATAGTGCAAGGGCTTTTTATCTTTTGTCCTAATTAATGATACCTAATAACTCTTGTTCCGTAACTTCCACGTAGCACTTGTCTGAAAAATTATTTCCTATACCAAATTTACATTGTTACAACCTAACTTGCCTTTTTTCCTACCCAAATATTGAATAGAATTGAAGTTACGATTCTGGTCCAAATTCGGCGATTCTTCCCGTTACTCAGTTTTACCTGTCGCATTTAAAGAAACGATCTGATGCCAGTCGGTAGAAGTGATCAGTTGCAGGATCTTCCCTCAAAATATTGAAACTGGTGAAATGTATAAAGTTCAAATGTTTAATCTGAATGTGTGTTTCTTTGTCATGTGCATTCACTTCTTCCAAGAAGAGCTTTAGGATAGTTGGTTCCAAAAATGACACGAAGCTGTTAAAACAGTACATGTAAAACAGATTGAAGCTTCCAAAAGAAACAGATCTGTGCAGCAAAGCAATCATCCCTTTTTGTTTATTTGAAATTATGATGTGTTGAGTATATATGTAGTCCAAAGAACAATGATATGAACTATTAATCTCATTCTGAGCTTAAAGCAATATTTGAGGTAAATATTTCTATTTAGATGCTTCTCTGAAATATTAGTGCACTTTCATCTGACTTGACTGAAATCAGTTGAATTTGTTTGTTTTATTGGCCTGAATATGTGTAAAAGTTGTTTATATTAACCTTCGTTCAAGTGCAATATTTAGAGCAGCGGTTCCCAACCTTTTAGGTTGTGTAAAAAATATTTTGAGGCCCACTAAATAAATATATAAGTAAAAAAATACAAACACATATAAAACATATGTGCATATATATACATATTCGCAGTGGCAAATCCAGGGGAGGGGCTATCAGGCTGCAGCCCCCCTTCCCCCTGAGCTAAACCAAAAATCTTTATTTAATTTAAAATCACTATAACTGTTTGATCTTAATTTTCATTTTAAAAAAATAGTAATAAAATCGTGACAACATTGCTTTTTGACTTGAGAGGCTCGAAAATTTTCCTACTTTTCTGATCAGTACACTTGTAGTGTTGGTGCGGTCGAGAACATTTTTTGGCCTGTTATTTCATTGTATTTTTATTAAATTATTGAAAGTATTGTAGTGTTCTTTATTATTCTTATTGTCAGGAGAGGAAAGCCTGTTAAGTTAAAGTGTTTTGGTTTATTTAAGCCATGAGTTTTGACATTCGTCACTACGTTGCAAAATTTTTATGACCTCAGCCTCCCCCCCCCCCCCCCTCCCCAGACCCGAATCCTGGATTCGCCACTGTATATTCGCATATTTGTCGGCAATTAGTAAAGCTTACTGTAATAGGATTAAAAATATATTGTTTATGAAGCAAAAATCTTTATTGTTATTACTTAGCTCTCACAATATAAGAAAAATCAAAAACAAGCAGTCAAAATAAGAATTAAAAACAATAAATGAGGTTTTTGACAGTTTGTCCGCAGAATCAATATTTGGATCAGAACTTGACAGTTTCTGCCTCAAGTCACTTTCTACATTCAGTGATGACTGTTGAAGTTCCCCTGATTTTGACTAGCGATTATGGTCAGCCCTTAGATTGAGAACCGCTGATTTAGAGGATTCAGAGCTAAAGTGAACCCCAAGAGATTCATTTATGAGAAAACAGACCTTAAAGTTGATTTGATGCATTTAAAATAACAGTGTTCTTGCTACCTGATGGGTACTGTGGACTTGAATCATTATTACTCAGAAAATATCTCATTTCTACGCTACCATGGTAATATTAGTGTGAAAATGAGCATGACGTTGAATGGTATTCGCTTTAACCCTGAATCCTCTATATAAAGCCACTGGAATAAAGTAAAGGAAGTTTTTCTGCTCTATCTATTGCACCCAACAGAAGGCTAACTGCATTTATGTAATTTTCAGTTGAATTTTAGTCTACTTCAGTCGATCAAATTTTTTAATCTTGTCCTTGCTGTTCTGTGAAAAAAATCTATTTGTCCAGTTTTACATCGGTGTTGTTTGTAATTTTCAGTGGAAATTGTAGTTTACTTCAATTGATCAAAATTTTGTAACCTTCTTCTTAACCCTAGTTACATTGGGGCAATTACTGGAAACCATTGAGATCATGTGATCCTGTTGCATCCAATGCCTGTCCTATGATAAATGTTGTTTTACATGGTTCTGTTTTTTAAAAAAATGTTTAATGGTTTTAACAGTGTTGGAAACTCTCAGGATTGTGTTTATATGAGTGATCAAAACAAGAATGGTGCTTCAAAATTCGTTTTCTTTGTGCCATATTTGGCATTTATATTGACCTAAATTTTACTTAAAATTGTTACGAAGGTGTTTTTGTGATGGTTGTAGAGAAAGTGTCTGTTGTGAATTAATTCTTGTCGAGATACTGTAAAATCTGTTCCTTCTTATTTGTAAATGGAATAAATAGCAATACGCATGTAAATTCTAATGTGCTTTGATGTTACATTTATTTGAATTTGTTTATTCTGTGAGCTATGCATAGAGTTTCGTATGACAATTTTTCCTTAATCTGAAATACACTAAAAAATACTTTGATGCAAATATCTTGAGACTAGTACCAATCAGTCATCAGTTGTAACCGTATTTTTGAAGTCTTTATGTTTGTATGGCTCCGAAACTAAAATAAGATTACGAAGCATAAACCAAAAAGGAAAATTTGAAACATGTTCACAATTTAAGCAAACAGTGGCTCCAAAAGATATTTGAAAATGTTCAAATTTCTTGATATCTCCTTTCGGAAGAAACATTTCGACAGGAATTTTTTAGGTAGATTACTGTGTGTTTCTTTTTAAAATTATGTCAAATTGAACTAGAATTATTACAAATTTGATTTTTAAAACTTATTTTAGTTCGGCAGTGCAATAAAATAGCTGACAAGAAGTATCTGGATACATTGTAAATCGGGAAAAAAAATCACGGAACTTCGAAACGGAAAATTATCCAAAATATGAGAAAGAGAGATATTTAAATAGGATTTACCTTGCTGATATTGAAAAATATCTCATTCATTTGAAAATTGTTTTGAGGTTTCCTGTTACTTAAAAATTGATTCAAAAATTGACTACTTGCTTTAACGGTCGATGGAGATTTAAATATACTGTTCAAAATGGCTACTTTCATATTCCATGCTTTAAATACATATTTAAGTTGCTACTCACAAAGTTTAATTTTGTACCATTTCTTTATAAAAAAATTATTAATAACTTATGAAAAAATTAACTTCCTGTGTATGTATGTCTATTAATTAGAAAGTGCGAGATTTAAAAATTCTTTGGCGCTTCAAATTTTCTCATTTTAATTAAAAATAAAGGTGCAGACGATCTAAAGATTTCGTGGTGAAATTCTGTTAAGTGTTAATCTTTATAAATAAAATTAAAACGTCACAATGTTTAATTAAATTTCATGTCATTCTTTAAAAATTGTTAATAAATGATAAATTAGTTTTTAGTGGTTTTTAAAAATCGTTTGATTCTCTTGTTCTTTTCATTTTAATTAAAGAGTGTTTCAGACGATAAAAGGATTTTGTTTATTTTAACATTTTATATAAAAGTATTTTTTACATTAAAGCTATTAGATTTGAAGGAATTTTTTTCCCGAACAACGCCAGGTATATCAGCTAGCATTTATTAAAATTTTGAAATGTTGAAAATAAATCCTTACTACCGTTTTTAGTTTAATAACTGTGTTTTTTTCTTGCTATGCTCATTTTCAGACTCGGGTTTTCTTCACTCGAATTTTTATTGTGGTTCTATCAGCTTCGAATTAGCAACCTTCTTCTGTCTGTTATACGAGAGGAAGACATCCACGCAACAACGTGTCTTGAAAACTCACGCTCGGTGACAACATTAAAGAATGCTAACTTCTTTCCGTGAGCTGATAGGATCAGGCCAAAGTTCAACTGAAACTGCAGTGGAATCTCGCATAATTCGTTGGTGCGAAAGGCTCGTTAAGCAAAACAATTTTTCCCGTATAAATGAATGTAAAATGCGATAATGCATTCCATGCTGAAAAAAAATACTCAACAAATTTTATGTATAGTGTTTATTGAATGAAAATTATAGATAAGATTGGTAAGAAGCGTGAATTATCTTTTCTTTTATAGCAGAATCAACCAACATGGAATGCGGATACGATTTGCAGAAAAAAAAAATCGAAATACTAAGTTTATTATTTATGATACATTCTGTAATTTGCAGGATTGAGTACAATGCTTCATGTAGAAATTTTACTAATTTTTCTATTTTTTGAAAAACAGAGTTGTTTAAAATGTTGGTGTGTGAAGAATAATTTACTAAATATGATTGATAGGGTCGGGGGACCGAATAAAAATTTAATTAGTAACTTTTTCAATAGTTATTGACTCAAAGCAACATAAATTAAAATTCTTCCCCTCATTTAAAGCATTTTTACTTTCTTGTATGCGAAGTATACAAAGAGAAATCGTCAAAAAATTCGAACTCGAGATTTTGACGAATCTCCACGTTTAGAACTTCCTGAACTTTCCGAAAAACACAATTTTGGAATCATGTCTGTCTGTGAACACGATAACTCCAAAACTATTAGAGCTACGGGGATGAAATTTGGTATGTGGTCTTTAAACATAATTTGTAGGTTGCTTTCAAATTTTGAACAAAATCCGTCTACGGGAAGTCTATCTGTCTGTATGTCCGAAGTCATGTGAACACTATAACTCAAAAACTTGAATAGCTAGATGGATAAAATTTGGTACACGGTTTTATCGTCATGGATGTAGGTCCGTATAAAATTTTGGGCCAAATCCGTCAAAGGGTTGACTGTCTGTCGGTCTGTATAATTTACCATTGAAACCAATCCGCTGTCTCCACGCGCATGCGTACGGAAGCAATCGTCTGTGCTCGCGAAACAGCGAATGACGTCAGTTTGTCCTTGAGACGGCAAGAGTGAAACCTAGCTGTGCGTTTTAATCGGTACGCATCTCTTTGAATTCTTTACCTAGATATTTTTCAATCACTATAATGAAAAACCTTCTGATAGTCATTGGATTCTGGATAACAGTAGGTTCGAATTTTTTTAGCCACGCGGGGGAAGGAGAAACGGCACCTTTTGGGGGGAAGTATACGAGAAAGTTTAGGGGAGAACACTCCCGCTGGTTCCAATTGGAACTATATGACTATCTCTAACGGTTTAGAAATTAGCTATTGGACCACGATAAGTGTGGTAGTGTTCCTGAAACATCGATAGACTATCGATATTATCGAAGCGAAGTCGATAGTATCGGGTTTTCGGAACTATCGACTGAAACAATCGATAGTATCGGCTTTCTCAAAACTATCGATAGTTTTCTCTCGGACAATACTATCGATGGGTGCATTTTCAGTCTATAGTTTTAAAACTATTGACTGGAACTATCGATAGTTTCTAAACTGTCGATAGTTTGGGGAAACTATCGACTGCACTATCGATGTTTAAGGAACACTAAAGTTTGGACACTGTATATGTTAACATTGCAAATATTTGGAATGTTAAAAATTTAAAAAATACCTTTCAGTCTTTACTAAAATTTCACAAATTTTATTTTAAGCTATTTCCTTCACTTGGTAAAATTTCCCAGAGGGTTTTTTATGTTTTATGCAATTATTAATTGACTTTTGCGCAGATTACGACAGTTTCCTCCGTACAGAACAATGGGAACGAATTAAATAAATTATTACAAATCAAGAAATATCCAACCGATTGTTATGAAATTTCAAGGGATATAACCAAAGTCCATTTCCTATAAACTGTGCAAATTTCAGAGCTCAGCTGTTTTTAGTTTCGACGCTATGATTTTGGTCTAGCTAGAAAACTAAACCGGACCACTGTGAGAAGCTTCAAAATTTGACGAAAATGTGACACAGCATTATCATAAAACTAGAAAATCACCTGTCATGGTATGACGGCTGCAAATTGCCTCTTCATTCGACAGATTTCCCGTCAAATTTAACGTGTTTAAATAGATATATATGCGAGAGAAATGTTTATCATTGATTGAAAACAAATAAAATAAACATGTTTTATGACAGGAAATATTTTTTATCTACATATTTCTTTATTCAAAAAACCTCTAGGTAAACAACATTCCGTGTGAAGTATTTTTCGTTGTTTAGCAATTTTATTATAATTCAATAACCGTCCAAACTATATCACGCGCTTGATATACCACTGACGTAATTTACTACTTTCTATTAAAAAACGGAAATTAATTTGAAATATAGGATTAATATAAGTTAAAATTTCTTCGGAACTATTGATCATAGCGAGATAAATTTTATATCAATCGATAGCAAATTTTATTTCACTATTTTAGAGCAATTAAATTTGAAATTAGAACAACAATTACTCTTTTAAATTACTGAAATTTAGGTTCTCTAACAATGAAATAATGCTATTGAACGTCTCGCAGTGCTATCGCGCGAGTTTTATTGTTGGTGACGTCAGAGCGTTACCGAGAGATCTGGGCTATTATATTAGTAATAATTAGATAACATTTTTCAAGCTCAATGAAATGTAGGAAAAAAAATCTAGATTGTCTAGGAATGTAGCTAAAGTAACTGCGCGCAAGGGAAAAAAAACTCGTTTCCGTAGAAATTTTATCCGTAGATCGCGGAAATTTTCGATAAAATCCGTAGTAACTACGGGGAATCCGTAGCATTGGCATGTACGAGACAGTTGTCTATGTATCTTTTAACGAAATGCACGTGTCGCATGTGATTTCAGAATTAAAACTGCACGTGTTCCACTGTTTCCTAATTGAATTCCTCCGAATTATGTCGCCATACTTGATTTTTGCTTCTCGAATAAGTTTGTTTACAGGTACAAAAAAACTTTCATAGTGTTACTGAGAAATGAAGGGTTAAAGCAGGGTTACTAGACCAAAATAGCAAAATAAGGCCAAACCTTCTTTTAAAAAAGGCCAAATTTGACAAATTGATTGAAAACCTCATTTGCTATTAGAAAAAAAGGCTATCCTTCATGAAAACGAATCCCACCTGATGGGCATATGTTCAATGCTCTATTATTAAACTAAAATATGAGTGAGAGAAATTTAAAACATCCTTGTTCTATTCAGGAGCTATTTCGTTGGACAGCTCATTATATATCATTTGAAATGTGCAATATCAAAAATTTATTAAAAAACAATAGAATAAGTATTTAAAAATTGTTCTAGAAGTCATTAACTAACATAAAGCCAAAAATGAATTTAGGGCCAAATGAGAATTCTTAAGGCCAAGGGCTTTGAAAAAAGTACAAATTTCCATAATTTGGCCTTAAAAAGGCCAATATGGCAACCTGGCATAAAGCAATGGAAATCGTCATTATTGTTTGCTCCATATGCCTGACAATAGGCCATTTGGAGAGAAACGGTTTATATTTTGACTTCGACAATATTTTGCGATTCGGGGTTGGCGTCAAAGGCATAACGTACTATCGCGTACAGTGGCGAATCCAGGGGGGTGGCTGTCGGGCTGTAGCCCCCCCCCCCCGAGCTAAACGAAAATTTTCGATTTTATTTAAAATCACTACAACTGTTTGTTCTTAATTTCCCTTTAAAAACCAGCGGGAGTGTTCTCCCCTAAACTTTCTCGTATACTTCCCCCAAAAGGTGCCGTTTCTCTTTCCCCCGCGTGGCTGAAAAAATTCGAACTTACTGTTATCCAGAATCCAGTGACTATCAGAAGGTTTTTCATTATAGTGATTGAAAAATATCTAGGTAAAGAATTCAAAGAGATGCGTACCGATTAAAACGCACAGCTAGGTTTCACTCTTGCCGTCTCAAGGACAAACTGACGTCATTCGCTGTTTCGCGAGCACAGACGATTGCTTCCGTACGCATGCGCGTGGAGACAGCGGATTGGTTTCAATGGTAAATTATACAGGCCGACAGACAGTCAACCCTTTGACGGATTTGGCCCAAATGTTATACGGACCTACATTCATGACGATAAAACTGTGTACCAAATTTTATCCATCTAGCTATTCAAGTTTTTGAGTTATAGTGTTCACATGAACGTGGGCGCACAGACGGACTTCCCGTTGACGGATTTTGTCCAAAATTTGATAGAAACCTACAAATTATGTTTTAAGACAACATACCAAATGTCATCCCCGTAGCTCTCATAGTTTTCGAGTTATCGTGTTCACAGACAGACATAATTACAAAATCGTCTTTTTCGGACTCAGGGAGGTCTAAAACGTGGAGATTCGTCAAAATCTCGAGTTCGAATTTTTTGACGATTACAACACTTTCTTTTTGTATACTTCGTATACGAGAAAGTAAAAATAATAAAAACGTGACAACATTGCTTTCCGGCTTGACAGGCTTGAAAATTTTCCTACTTTTCTAGTTATTCCATTTGTACTTGTAGCTTTGACGCGGTCGAAAACATTTTTTGTCTAGTTATTTCATTGTATTTTTTATTAAATTATGGAAACTGTTGTACTTTTCTTTATGTTCTTATTGTCAGGTGAGTCAAGTTAAAGTGTTTTGGTTTACATAAGCCATGAGGTTTGACATTCGTCATGGCGATACAAAATTATGACCTCGGCCCCCGGCCCGAATTCTGGATTCTTCACACTGATCGCGTATATTTAACTGACCGAACGAAGCGATTTCCTGTTTCAACAGCACCGTTCACTATTTCATCAGTTTGTCTTTAGATTTGTTAGTGACGCAGCCAAGACAAACGCGTAGTTTGATATCCTTCGAATTTGGAATAAAGATTCCGTGAAGTCATTAAAGAAGCCATAAAGGTCTTTCTTTATTCCAGGTAAAAAACTGATTTTGATGATAAAAAAAATTAGTTGGCAGATATTTAACCCTACATAACTAAACTTAAATGTCAGTGTTACTCTGTAACTAATCGTTCGACTCGTAGACTGCTAATTAAAAACAAGCGTATATTTATATTTCCTTTATTTTATTTCCAACAAATGAGTGTAACTCAAGAAAATTATTATGATATTTCACTTAAAAAAATAGAAAAGTAGCGATATAAAATGAGCGTTTGCGCTCCTGGCAGATGTTTCAAGTGTGCTCTACACAAATGGCCTCGTTGCAGTAGTTGCGCACGTGTTCCATCATTCTGCGTTTCTCAGATGGACAAGAAAATACACATTTTACGTTTGTTTGAGTCGTATCATCTGCACGTTATAACTAAACATTCGACTGTCGGACGAGCAAATCTCGTAAAGTAACGAGTGTACAGCCGTGCTCATCACATTCGGATAGCTCATTTTACTAGTTACGAAGGTACTGTGAGTGGAGCGTAAAGGGAACATCTCGAATTTGCAAAACTGGCATTGATCGGTAGTCTATTGTGCGCAAACCGTGGGTCGCGACCCCCAAAGGGGTCGTGAGAAAATTTTTGTGGGTCGCTAAATTCAAAGAAATTTATTTGAAAATAAAAATATGATATATAAGGATTTTCTCCAAAAACCGTGGTTGTGACCCCTTTGGGGGTCGCGATAAAATTTTACGCAAAGTGAGGGGCAGGAATGACGCTAAAGTTTGCTCAACGGGGGCCCCCCCCCCCCCCCCCCCCCGCCCGCCGAGTGTAATGAAATTGATCTCAAATTATTATTATTTATCAACTACAGTTGAATACTCCGTTCAAAAATTTTCCCCGACGGGGCTGGTCCCCTTTCTGGCGCCACCCCTGGTGTGGGGGTCGAAAGTGAAAAAATTTTTTGCACCACTGTGGTGCATGAAATCGAAGTCGTTAGTGGCGAAAATATGAGGGGTTAAAAGAGTTAGAGAATTTTGTTTCACCCAGAGAATGCTTGCTATATAATATATATCACTTGAATAGTTGATTAATACGAAGTGTCATTTTTATAAGTTAAAAACGAAATAATTACAATACTGCTTTCATTTGCTTTGACATTGAGCTAATATTTTAAAAATCGAATTAAATGTAAAATCAAAAATATGTTCTGAAAATATTATTAATTCGAATCATTTCACTTTTAAATGATTCGAGTAATAAGATTTTCAGAACTTAATGATTTTAATGATTCTTTTCAATTCATATTTAAGCTAACCTTAACATTATTGATATTAACTTCTTTGCATAGACGGATGGTAGGGAGGCGGAGTTGGATATAATAGTTGGGGGTACACGGAAACAAAACGAATGATCAAGGGGTACACGAAGGGGAAAAAAAGTTGGGAAACCCTGTATTAGACGAACGTTTAATTATTCTATGGTTGAAGCTGCAGACAAACAAATTTGACGATTAAGGCTTCTGGTTGCGCTTGCAATGAAATTCCAAGTGATTCTTCTTTATACAAATGAATGAAATTAAATCAAGATTTAATTTTATTTCTATACATTTTGATTTACTTTATTTCATGTTTGGTATTTTGCGATCGATAATTCACTCTTTTCTGATGCCATAGAGTTTTGAAATTTTCCTCGCTTCTTTGTTCTTTATGACAATGCATTATTTTATAGTTTTCAGAACTTTATTAAAATTTAATAGATTCATTTAATTAATTTTTGATTCCATACGAGTGGCGCCACCTGGTCTGAAATATGAAAAAAAGTTGATTCAAGATTCCATGATATTTGTAACAAATTAAAGACTAAACGGTAGAAAAATAATTAAAATTTAAGCTTCTTTTTAGTATCCTAAAAATATGTTTTGAAAAACTGTTTCTATTCGTTTAGGTTTTAAAAAATTATTAACAGTCATTTAGTTTTGTGCTTTCAGATGAAAATATTGCATCATTTTGAATAATCGTTTGGCTTGCTATTTTTAAGTTTCAAATAAAAGTATTCTGTTTTTTAGTTTTTTAAATTCTAGTTTATCATTTATTTATTTACTTAACAATAAATTTCTGAATGAAATTTATTGTATGTTTCTTCTGTTCGACTCAAAAACTTACGCGGCTTAACGAATTTTTTGTCGATCAAACTAGTCACATTCTTGTATATTATTAATAGTCCTTTTAGATGAAACTATTGAATCATTTAATTTTGAATAATCGTTTGGCCTTTAATTTTTGTGATTTCAAATAAAAGTATTCATTCGTTTGATGCTTGAAATCAAATCTCATTCAAAAATGTATTTTATGTTTTATTTTGTTCGAATCTAAAACTTCTCGCAGCTTCACGAAACCTCTGGCGATTCTACTACCTGCATTCTTGTATATTTGTTCTAAGTCTGTCCATTGAGGTAACTCAAAATCAGCTATAACATTTTTTTTCCTTGTTCTGTAACCGTACATGTGCAGTTGAGATCGGTTATAGCGTTTCGGCCAATAGCTGGGTCGTTGATCCAATTCTTGTTGCTTAACAGAGCATGACGTTCGTGCAAGATTTTTGTTTTTTTGTTTTGTAATTTTTAAAAATCTTCATTGTTAAAGAATGGAAAATAATATCCAAATCCGCTTTGCGTTTTCATAAATGTAGAAGATGCAGCAAAATTTTCTTGCTTGTTTGCTTTTGTAGCTTTTTTTCTTTTGTACACGCTTTAACTTGTCTTGTTTCATGTTTGTAAGCATTGAAATTTTATAACCGATTTTTCACTCATTTCTTGATGTGCTATAGTTCTGAAATTTTGTATAGTTGTGTATTCTCGATGATAATATTCTATTTTAATATTTTCAGAACTTAGTTATCAGTTGTTCGATAAATTTTAATGAAGTTTTGATTCTATTCAAGTGACGCCTTTTAGCAGTGAATTGGAGAAAAAATCGATTACTAGATTTTTAATATTTATGATAATGGATAATGAAATTAAGCACTAAAATATAAGTGAAAAGTATTTATTTATAGTGTTAAAAAAACACCTGGCTAGACATACGATAATCGAAATCGAGTTTCAAAAAGCTGGGTGTGTGTCAGTGAAGATCTATTTTTGAATATTTCCAAATTCTATGTGTATTGAAACTTAAAATATGCAGCTTGAATAAGAAACAAAATATATCTTCTTTGTGTTAGTTGAACTACTAAAATAATGAAACTTCTCGTTCGTGGAAGGCAATCTATCAAATATTTATTTAAAAGAAAAGCACAGCTCCAGTTACAGATTGCAAAAACCAAATGAGAATCAAACACACAAAAGAACAAAAACCGTAATCAATAAATCTTAAAGATATTAAAAAACTTATTAGAAAATTAAAGGTTGTATACAGTCGTCATAAAAACATTAAAAACAGAGTAAGAATATAAAAACTCTAATCATTAACCAAACCATAAAACAAATTTGTAATTAATTGCATAAATAATTTAAAAGTTGAACTCACACTCACAGAAACACCAAAGGGCACACTAGGATTTTAAAAGTTGTATACAGTCATCTTAATAACATAAAAACATATTAAGGATTTAAGAATTAAATTGATTAAATCTAAAAAAATTGTAAAAACATGAAGAATTTAAAAATTGAATACGCACAATCACAAAATTATTAAAAACACATTAGGAATTTAAAAGTTGTAGATTAAAGTTATCTTAAAAGCAGGAAATGACAATTTTTTTAAAAAAATCATCAAAGTTCCGTTAAAAGGTAAAAGAAAACACATCATGAATTTAAAAGTTGTGAACAATTCAATTTAAAAACACCAAGAGACAGATGTAAAACGTCAAGTTCATCAGAGAACTTGTTGAAAATTCTATAAAATTTGCTTAAAGCGAACTTGTTTACATAGTTAAATCTCGGAAAATACATTTCGAAATATTTAGAGGCTAGTGATTGACTTTTATGGTGAATCGAAAGTTAAGAAACTTGTGTCTGTGTGAACTAAATTAAATGTTAAGAAACTTGTGTATCTGTGAACTGAATCGAATGCTAAGAAACTTGTGTATGTGTGAACTGAATCGAATGCTAAGAAATTTGTGTATGTGTGAACTGAATCGAATGTTAAGAAACTTGTGTCTGTGTGAACTGAATCGAATGTTAAGAAACTTGTGTCTGTGTGAACTGAATCGAATATTAAGAAACTTCTGTCTGTGTGAACTGCAATATTTATGTTGAGGATAAAGAAAGACGACGGAAGGACCGGACTTTAACACTAAACAATTGAAACGCTACTAAAACATTAAAACAAACATAGGAAGAAAGGTGCCTCCACGCATTCTATTCCGACTCCTTCCTTCGATCTAATCTCCTTGCACTACAGTTGCATTCGACAAGGTGCGTTCGAAAAGTTCGGTGAATGATCTCATAAAATAAAGGAAACAATGTATACAAACAAAATACCTTTACTAGCATTCAAAGTAATCACCATTAGTTACAATACACTTTTGACATCGGTTGTACAGCTGCTGGAAACCGTCAGCAAACTCTTCTTTCGGTATCGCTCGAAGCATCGTTGTCACACGTTGCTGGATCTGAGTAATGTCGGAAAAGCGTAGACCTTTTTCTTACGCTTTTGCAAATGTTCGTGAATAATGTTGCTCACACTCTCTAGGCTTATCTTCAATTCTTCTGCTATCATTCTCAAAGACAGCCGTCGATCATCCGCAAGCATCCGTCGCACTCGTTCGATGTTGTCTGGAGTTGTGCTTGTTGGTGGTCGACCGGAACGCGGCTCATCTTTGACATCTTCCTTTCCGTCTCTAAAGCGTTTAAACCACTCAAATACACACGTTTTACTCACTGCGTCCACATTCACTAACATTTCGTGTGTTTCCGTCGCCGTTCTGCCTAATTTGAAGTAAAACTTGATGTTCACGCGTTGCTCCATTTCGCAGTGACGCGCCTTCTCACACTGACTCGCTAAATTGGTCGTAGCTCGCACTTCCGTTTAACTATCGCGATTTGGACGCTAGGGGGCACTAGTTGCCATCTCTCTCAATGCGTCTGCGTGAGGGTAGCATCCGAACCAGCGCGGTTATTCTACTATGGGACCATTCACCGAATTTTTCGAACGCACCTTGTATTTTACTTTCTTGTATACAAAGAGAAAGTATTGTAATCGTCAAAAAATTCAGACTCGAGATGTTGACGGATCTCCACGTTTTAGACTTCCCTGAGTCCCAAAAACAATTTTGGAATTATGTCTGTCTGTGAACGAGATATCTCGAAAACTATTAGAGCTACGGGGATGAAATTTGGTATGTGATCTTGACACATAATTTGTAGGTTTCTATCAAATTTCGGACAAAATCCGTCTACGGGAAGTCTGTCCGTCCGGGTTCATGTGAACACTATAACTCAAAAACTTGAATAGCTAGATGGATAAAATTTGGGATACAGTTTTATCATCAGGAATGTAGGTGCGTATTAAATTTTGGACCAAATCCGTCGATGGGTTGTCGGTCTGTGTAATCGCATACTTGTGAACACCATAACTTCTAAGCCGTATGACTTAGATAAATAAAAATTGGTATGTAGCCTTTTAACATAAATTTTCGTTTCAATCGGTTGCAAAAAAGGCGTTCAAATTGCATATTCGGTTTCTTCGCCATTGTACGACGCAAAAAAAAAGGCGCGAACAATTCGCGCGTTTTCTGGGCTATGTTACTGGCACTTGGTGTATTTTTTCCCCACCCGTATTAGGGCCAATATGAGAAAGTTTTGAGGAGGCCACTCCTGCTGATACAATGTTAATGTTCATTCAACTTCAGTTGAGTAGATGGAGCGCCTCCTATCGGCGATCGGGTTCAATGGTTGCGTTGTTTCCCATACTACGTTTATTTTTGTAAATTAAAAAATGCTTAACGTGATTTACAATTCTAACAACTGCATTCATCACCATAAGAGATGTTTACTTCACAAAATTCCGTAAAGGATTTAAAGACAAAATACAGTGGAATCTCCCTATAACGAAATCGCTTGGTTCCAATTGAAAAATTCGTTATATAGAAAATTTCGTTATACGGAGATTAGAGATCTTTGCAGTTATTTAAGTAAATGTTCCAAACTTTTCAATAGGTGGGATAATTTCAAATGTATTTAATTATGATTTTCAATTAAAAATGAAGTAATATATATTATAAATTTGTTAAAATTATACTAATTTTTATTGTATAAATAAAATGCTCAAAAGTGAAGACAATTCACCAATTTAGAGAATAATATGTACTAGTATGGATAAACATAAAATGCGTATTGTCACATCCATTTGCTGTTTCCACTCCCACTCCACCCCTATTCTTGGAATCTTGACCCGTAGAAATGTTGCTCCTTCTGTAGAAACCCAGGTCCCCACAACTGCATTACCCTTCACATAGCATTCTATTGTTATGTGTTATCGCTGGAATGAACAATGCGAGTGGTTCCAGAAACAGGCATTTGTGAACGACTTGTTTGCACAGAAATTAGCAACTTTCTTCAAAAATGACAAAAATCGAAAAGATAAAGGTCTGAAAAAATTCGTTATAGGGAGACAACTACTTCGTTATATGGAGAATATTTTGAATGTTATTTAACATTCCGATTAAAAATTTCGTTATAGGGAGAAATTCGCTGTAGAGAGACTTCGTTGTAGGGAGACTCTACTGTATGCTGAATTTCCTCAATAAATTCAATATTATATTTGTCATGCAAATTAATATTCCCTCTGTCCGAAAATATGGCATGGATGAGTTTTCTATTTTGTTCATTTGGGGATAATGTATAACTTCCGTGCCCAGGACCGATTTCCGGGGTAATGCTTCATCAAAGGGAAATCGGAAGAGGCACGGAAGTTCTGTGTATCCAAAATAAACAAAACAGAAACCTCGCCCATATATTTTTTTAAGTATTGAAGTATAAAATAAGTAATTTTGTGATCGAGTAGCTTTGATTGTATTGGACAATACTGATAAATAACGCGTGATGGTAAACTGACATTTAGATTCCATTAAGTCAGAAATTTTGAATGACAAAAAAAAAAAAAATTCATTTTGTGAAAAAATAACACCTTTGTAATTACAAAATGGGCGATTTTTCTGAAAATAGCGCTGCAAAGAAAAAGTGGAACAAATGGAAGCAATCAACTGAAATTCTTATATGAATAAATATCATTAAAGCAAACCCTCATCGTGAAAGACGGTTTACTGCGAATTTTGCATGCTTTTATGAAGGCCTAGGCAAGGATAGACTCCACTTCAAATTAAATTACTTTATATTTTAAATTATGCTTATGTACGCCATAAATAAACTTACTCTACTCAACTAAGATTGCAGTTACTTAGAAATGTAAAGTATTCAAAGTACCAAATTCCTGAACGTTACCGACATTTGAGGATTATTCTAATATAGATAAAAGCATTCCAGTGAACTAAATTTGCTGTGTTATCCCAAAAATTCACTTTATTGAGTCGGTTCATACAACCACAAAGGACTTACTCATGTCGTCACCATTTCGGAGAAGTTCTTGTGAAAGACAGACTCGTGTATTTTCTGTTTTTTATTATTAATTTATGTATTTATTTTGCATTCTAAAGTAATAAAAATTCACCTTTTTCTCTTATATTGTTCATGCAATTACAAAGTAGATACTCATGTCGCTATTGTTCAACATTTCGGAAAAGTTCTTGTGAAAGACAGACTCGTGTATTTTCTGCTTTATATTATAAATTTATGTATTTATTTTGCATTCTAAAGTAATAAAAATTCACCTTTCTCTCTTATACGGAGTCAGTTCATGCAATTACAAAGGAGTTACTCATGTCGCTACTGTTCACCATTTCGGAGGAGTTCATGTGAAAGACAGACTTATGTATTTTCTGCTTTATATCATAAATTTATTTATTTTGCATTCGAAAGTAATTAAAAGCCGCCTTTCTCTCTTGCATTTAGAACACTGCCCAAGTCTTCCAAGGTGGCAGATTATGAAAAGTCTGCACGAGCATGTCCATGCTGAGACTCGTAAGCCGAATCGTGCCCACGTGTTGTCAGGACAAAAGCATCTCCCACCTGCTGGTCGCCAAGGACATCGACACGCCGGTGCGCACCGACATCAACTGCTCCGGCGACCAGAACTCGACCAACTTCGTCGTGTACGAGACCACCTTCTGCAAGGAGAAGATCCTCGCCCCCAACGCCGACCTGGACAGCACCATCGCCTCCAAGTGCAACGCCACCCCCGGCCTGGTCAACCTGAAGAAGAGTCGGCTGCGCCTCACCACCGAGACCAGGGAGTACGAGAACCTGGACGACGTCCCCGTGGACCCGGTCATCAAGGTGAGCCCTGAAAACCCGGGCGACGGGTCTTGCGCCGGCATCCTGGTGTCCATTCCCCTCCGCCTCTCCAGGAGGGAGGTGCAAGACTCTTCCGGCGCGTCCACCTTCTACTTCAGCGCCGGACACATCGAGCAGCACGTCGTGAGCGATCCGGAGAAGCCGGACGAGAGCCCCAGTGACGCGGAAAGGGCCGGCGACGGCTCGAACAGTCCGGAGTGCGACGTGTGCGGCAAGGCGTTCACCAGCGCCACCCTGCTGCAGGAGCACAAGGCGAAGCACAAGAAGGTGCACTTCTCGTGCGAGAAGTGCGGCAAGAAGTTCTACGGGAAGCGGAAGCTGGTGATGCACCTCAAGACGCACGAGGAGAGCGACGGCTTCAAGTGCCCCTTCTGCGAGTCGAGGTTCAAGACGAACAAAACGCTCAAGACGCACGTCGCCACGCACGCCGGCGACCTGCCCTACCTGTGCTCCGTGTGCCCCAGCAGGTTCTCCGCGGCCATCGACCTCCGCAACCACGCCATCCGCCACAAGAGGAAGAAGAGGTTCAGCTGCGAGGTGTGCGGGAAGCGGTACAACAGCAGGGAGCACTTCGAGCAGCACCGCAGCGACCACCGCAGCGGCAAGGGGTCCCACAGGTGCAACGTCTGCGACAGGGTGTTCACCTTCCGCTCCAACCTCACGAAGCACAAGAGGACTCACAGCGGGGAGCTCGCGAACTGCGCGGACTGAGGTTTGAATTCCTAGCTCAACCGGTGGACTGGCTGAGTCAGCAAAACTGTAGTAACTCTCTCCCCGAGTTTATTGGGTGTGAATCTTGCAAGTGTCAATTATGAAGATTCTGTTAGCAGGAGGTAAACTAGCCTGGGGTCCTAATTCTGGTACTTCCGATTGGGTTGGAGACGTCACTTTTACAGCACGTTAACAACGGGAAAAGTGACGTTTCCCAACCCAACCGGGGGTACCAGAAGAGACCCCCAAGTCCGGTTTTGATGCTTTCGTCTTGTTCGAACTCTCACGAAGCACAAGAGGACTCACAGCGGGGAGCTTGCGGACTGAGGCTTGAATTCCTAACTCGACCGGTGGACTGGCCGAGTCGGCAAAACTGTAGATAACACTCTCCCCGAGTTTTATTTAGGTGTAGATTTTCCGGCAGCTTACCGTCGATTATGAAGATTCTGTGCTTGGGAGGTAAACTAGCCTAAGGGGTCTATTCTGGTACCCCCGGTTGGGGTGGGGTGGGGGGGGGGTCCCGTACGTTAAGTGCGGGAAAAGTGACGTCTCCCAACCCAACCGGGGGTACCAGAAGAGACCCCTAAGTCCGGTTTTGATGCTTTCGTCTTGTTCGAACCCTCACGATCGCGTCTTCGGATGGGAAAAGTGTCGCAGATGTGGGTCAAAAGGGCATCCTCTCTCAAAATGGCGATTGGCGCAGTGCCAATACGTTGCGCTTATTTGCCTCTCCCGTGAAATGTTGAAATTTTTTACTTCCGACAGTTTACCTCTGACGCACAGAATTATAATCTAGTCTCGCTCAGTATAATCGACGAGTAAATGCCACGTTCGCGGACTTAAGCCATTTTGACGAGCTGCAAAATATAGACAGGCGATTTATTAGCCCTTTGCGGTCGACAGATTTCGTTGATTTGAGCAAATTTAGCGTTTCGTAGTTACTTTTCCGCATCGCATTTCAAGTCAATATACGGATTTTAAACTGATTTGTTGTGTTTAATAGTACTTATAATACATAAATTTTTAATTTCTGTAATTTTCCGAAGTGTGATATTTTGCAAAACAGTTCTATTAGCCTCTCCGAAGAGATCGATAAACATTGATATATGTAAGTTGATCCAAAAATTTGAATGCGACATCGGAAGGATAGTTTTCTTTCATCATCGCTAGCCTCGGTCGCCGTGCTGCGAGCCAGGCAATTATGAATGACATCATGGCGGCACTGAGTTCTATTGCGAATTCCGCCAATCTGGCGACATGGACCGCAAAGGGTTAAGCCTACTGGTCACGAATGCGTTGGAAGTGTTCCTCTTTCTCATTCATGCAATGCACCATCTGACGGAAATTTTATAAATGCACAAAGAAAATTCAAAACAAAATGAAAATATTCAATAGTCCAGCTAGCCATTGCTTTAAAGTGCATAGTAATTTCAAAAAAAAATTTAAGAACTTATACAAATGGATGCATGTTAAAGTGGCTTATAAATTTGAATGTTATATAGCATTCATAGCAATGTTATATAACATGTTTGAATGTTATATAGCATCGCAGTGCAAATGAATGCTGTTTATTCACGTCCGCGAACGTGTGGAGTCTTTCCTTGCGGCTATCAGTTTAAAACTTTCGGTGTTTTTATGTGGGTGATAGGATACTAGTCCGCGTTTCATTCCAAAAGTTAGCTGTTTTTTGGCTTCTAGCGTGGATTCATATAAGAGGTGGTTGGTGTATATTAAGTAGAAATTTTCGAATTCAACCCATTAATGCCCAAGTCGCATTTTTTTTTTCAAATAATATTTTGTATACTAATATTACATGTCCTGAAATCAACTGGAAAAACACTGCCACAAAAATTTATGTTTTAGTTTCCTTCTAAGCTCAGCGTCCCTATTTAATATAGAAAAGAAACCCTATCATTATCGAAAATGATGTGAAATTCCAAAAAGAAAACTGATACATTTGTTAAATGCAAGCAAATTAGTCGGTAAATAATTGAACAAACAAACTGACCCTTTTCTTCTCCGCGTTGCAAAAAACTACTTTCCGAATCTGACTGGAAAATAAAAGAGATGCATTAAAAAAAATAAAAGGGGTTGCATTAAAAAAATTAAAAGGGTTGCATTAAAAATTAAAAGGGCTGCATTAAAAAAAATAAAAGGACTGCATTAAAAAAATAAAAGGGCTGCATTAAAAAATTAAAAGGGTGATTTGAAAAGAAGCAAACACTTACATATACTTTTTATGTTCAAAAAAATAATTCCTCTGAATTCAGGGTGCATTTTCAGAAGCGTCCCGAAAAAGGTACGCTAGGCATTAATGGGTTAACGAAGCGCGACTACCCATACATCATCTAGGCATGCTGCAACTCTCCAGTGGCGTAGGGACCGGTGAGCGTCAGGGGTATAGATACCCCATGTGCCAATCTTAGGGGTCGCCATAGAGACAAAACATTAGTGCGTTTGTGCCATTTTGTAAAGCCAAATATGATAGCGAGGCGGGAAAATAATATTACGCTCCTGGCGCCTTCCACCCTTGCCAAACCACTGGGGACGAAATAATCATATTATGCCCCAAGCTCCACTTACCCTCGCTACGCCACTGTAAAGTCCTTTTCCCATGGTCAGTGGTTCGTTGTCTGAAGTACGTCTTATCTCCCGTCGTGGGGCACAAAGACTCATCGTTGCTCGAGGTTTTGGGGTGCGGTGAACGTTTGAACATCAAAGGCCAGAGGGTCGACCTCATTACAGTTCCTGTGGGCTGTTATAGATTGTGTATGCGTCCTGGGAACGTCGCGACTGGTCGAATTCCGAACGACAACAAATCCCCATGTGCGACCTCGAGCAGCCACACATTTGCGTGCGGTGGCATTTGCGTACAAGCCATTAACGCCTCATCAATCATCCATTGGTCACCGACAAGAATTGTTCAGTCAGTGATTCGTGTAGGTTTGCTAAAATTTATAGCTATTGGCAAGAATATTTGGCAAAGCGGATCGAAAAATCGAAGATTTGTTTATCTAAAAATTAAAGTTATTGGTATTTTAGAGTGTGTTTTATAAATCTGAGAGAATTTTTCTTGGATTGGTTAACATATCAGTGAAATCTACGTGTATTATTGTATAGTTCAAATTTTTTATTGGTCTTTTTTCTGTCGAGAGTAGATTTCATTTGCCATTTAATAATTTAGGAAAGGGACTTATTGATCGATTGATAGTTAATGACTGTAGGCAAGTGCCACACACACCCACTGACCGTGGGAAGGAGGCTTCATGGTGTCCCCGAGCGCAAGCTCCCTGGCTATTTCCCTCATTAAGTATGCAGTCTTAACACTAAACGTACCATGACCGGTTGTAGACTTTTGATCAGAAAACCAGCATATGGTGCGGATTTTCACACTTCTTAACGTTTATCTCACTTGGAATCATCTTTTTATACTAGCACATTGAGCACCACCGTATACAAATGCACATTGTATTTGAATTCCTTTGGGTACAAATGGCGCTTAATATGTTAAATGTATGTGGGATTTTATCTTAACTCGGGCAAAATTCCCATTTTTGTCTTTTAATGGGTAATGGTTCGGATTAGACTAGGGGATTTGCTTGGATTCCATTTGGTTTAAGTTAAAATAAGGAGGAGGCTTTAATTAGAACAAATACAACTTTATTTAAACAATTATGGGGAGAGTTTTACAGGGGGAATTTATTTGCAAAAGAGAGGTTAGAATAAGTATATGGCGGTATAATTACTGAAAGTTAAATCAACGCTGTTAAAGATAAATGTTCTTTCGACCATTTGCATATTCAAGAGGTTAGCCATTACACTTACAAGAATTAATCTGTTAGAGGGATTCGAGAGTTACAAGAGAAGAAATGTTAATTACTGTATTGAGTATTGACAGCTTTCAAGCTACGGTTGGCTACGTAGTAGCGCTTACAGCAACAGTTACATGTCGGTGGGAAAAATTCGATGGTCTGCAAACTGCGACTAGATTTCCGATGCTCTCTCTTTTTGTTGGGAAAAAGAGGGCGCTGATCAAAGTGCATCATGAATGGGACTCGTGGCCCCAACAAGTGGTGACCTAACCTTTTACAATTCTTCGCTAAATTGTGGGTTTTTTTAATAGAACAGGCCCTACATATATGCCGTCAATTCTTCATTAATTTCTTTTGTTTATTCCATTAGTTCCCAACCTATTGTCCCCATTTGTGGACCTCGGAAGGTTAGTCAAGAGTCGAAGTTATATACTACATCACTACATAAAGAAAGTTAGAGTACCATCAAAGGAAGAATAATAGAAATTTAAATTAAAAGGAAAATAAATGAAAAGAAACAAAAAGTAAACAATAGTAATAATGAAAACAATAAACGTTTTTGCGCGCAAACGCAGCAGCAAAAAGTAAATGCTTAAACAGAAATTTTTTTAAAAGATAACACAACAAAAACTATAGAATAAAAAACCAAAGATTCTCGAATAATATGCAAAATATGTTTTTATTTTATTTTAATTTCAATTAATTAATTTTGATAAACTTTATGAATTGTAACTATTATCAAAGGAAGAAGACTCTTTAATTGAACTATCATGTGACCAGATTCTAAAATCGTTTTTTGTATCGTTACGTTTTTCATCTCAAAACCGTTCTGGTTACGGTACAAATTGGTATATATTAAGTGATGGTACGTTTAGTGTTAATGCGTGAATTATGATGTGGAAATTTGGAGAGTTCAAACCCCGTAGTCTTGTCTTTTTCTTTAGAACAAATTTAAGGTTTATTTATTTTTATAAACCGCGTTTTGAGTTAGACGGGTGAAATCTGACGACTTCGAATTTTTTCTACGTACATTTCATGCAATTAATGTATATGCAATCCAGATGTTTATGCAGTTTGATATAAGGTTTTATAAGAAAATCAAAGTGAATACTTTCGGGTCGTTGTGCTGAATTTCACCTGTCACCGTAAGATGTTGGTTAAAGACTATTCAAATTACCCAACTGGTAACATGCTTTCCTAATTGCTATGCAACATGTGTTTCAAGGTGCGGCGAGGGAATGTCTCGTCTTTCAGTTGTGGCTTCAGAAATTTCTTCTGTTAGTGTGAAGGAAGGAAATGGTGTTCAAATCTTAAAAGTTGTGTTACTTTTTTAACTCAGGATTTTATGGAAATGGGAATCTGTTTCTAGGTTGTGTTTTCTTGTTTTGTATTTATATGTTTTGTTTTACTTGCTTATTCCTCGATTTCAATGAATCGTAATTCATGTGTTACTTTCATTTAATCTCCTCAGACCCGAGACTAACTTCGAATTTGTTCACTTTTGTGGTAATCGGTTGTCTAAATACAAGGAGAGTCTTAACCTACAACTTTGAACTGAAATATCTTCTCAGAGCTTCACGAGATGTCGCTACGAATGCGTGCTATGAGAGAGGGCATAAAAGGAAACTGTTTAACGTCACTTCCACCCTTTATTCTATATGTCTTCCAAATCACCATATTCAACCGAATAGCATATTTTTATGGTTAAAAATTGGTGTTTATGTGTAGTGAAAATGCAACTCTATTTCTATAGAAGTGGTCTTCCATATTCAAAAATCGGCCTAAGCCTTCTTGGGCAATGCTAAAAGGTCTTATAAGAAAATTTGTAGTTTGGGTTATTTTCGAAATGATTTCAATGGGAGTGTTTTTTGATAAGACTGCGCTATTGTTATCTCTGAACGATTCAAAAGTTATTTCATTTCAAAGTTGCAGGTTATTCGGAGGGTTCATGATTATAGTGGACCAAGTCCATGAGATTAATTTCGGAGGAAACAGATCTCAAAGTTCATCAGCTGCATTTAAAATATCAACGGGCTGTTGGATACAAATTGAACTATGGACTTAAATCCTTATGACACAGAAAATCTAACATTTCTACACTACCATGGCAATGCGATTGCAAAGCAGCTGCATTTAAAATAACAGCGGACTGTTGGATACCAATTGAACTATGCACTTAAATCCTTATGACACAGAAAATCTGACATTTCTACACTCCCATGGCAATGCTATTGCAAATC